>BCNH02000004.1:19622452-19678882 GCA_001662345.2 Metrosideros polymorpha var. glaberrima | reverse complement strand
ATAAATGCCACGTGTAAATTTTGGCTGGAATTTCTCCGATTTGGCACTTAAGTGATCGTCTTTTTTTTTTTCTCTATTTTGGCACTTAAGTGAGCCGGCAAAATCTTTTGGCACTAAAGTGAGCTCTATAAACAACTTTTGGTACTTCTGGTGTACTTAACTTAGCTTACTTGTCATTCTGCTCCGTATAGTATATGTGTTTGTTACTATTTCTACTTGATGTACGGACTAAGTTAATGCTTATGTAATTAACAAATGTGCTGTTTAAATGGCTTAAGTAGTCCGATACTCTCCATGTTGGGATTTGGCCTAAGGCTAAAGCTTGAAATTCGATTCATAAATGCGGGATTCGGAGAGATTCAAGTACAGTACCTGCTTTGACATCATGTAGAAATGTTTGGAACATGACTAACTTATCTAAAGGATAAGCTTGCTGCTTGATGAAGGCGTGACTCCATATTTAAATATCATTGACACTTGAAATATGACATTCATGTCATCTTTTTGACAAGACAAACTACCAAGGGAAACAAAGCTAAGCAGATGAAAGTGAGAGGAATGTGATTATTTTTCCTCTACCCAAAAAAGTTCGCTATAGCTCTGGATTGGTGAAATTGGACGACTTCATCTTAAGAGCATGCTGCTTGTTTATTAGTTGTTGCCTTCCCACCAAACTATTCTTAATACCTTGGCCAATAACTTCATTTGACGAGCTTGCTGCTTGTTTTTAGTTGCTGCCTTCCCACCAGACTATTTTTAATAGGGATATGTTCACAATAAGTCCTAAAACTCGTAAGGAAAGTGCGTTTGAGTCCTAAAACTTGCAAAAGGTTCAAACAAGTCCTAAAACTTGTCACAAAAGTGCAAATGAGCCCTAAAATTTTTTAAAAAATGCAACTTTCAAAAAGGACTTGATTGGACCAATATGATAAGTTTTAGGACTTGATTGGACCAATCTGACAAGTTTTAGGACTAGTTTGAACTTTTTGTAAGTTTTAAGACTCAAACGCACTTTCCTTCCAGGTTTTAGGATTTATCGTAAACATATACCATTTTTAATACCATGGCCAATAACTTTCTTTGGCTCCCAAAGTGCAGCACTCATTCAATGTGATGAGTGCGCGTGCTAAATAAATCCACAGTGTATCCATTTTTATTTATGTATGGGGTGGTCCATAGTAAAGCTAGTGGAGCTGCTTAATGATTGTATAAAACTGAAAAATTTTCTTAGGTAACTGGTTTGATCCTGGACTATTGTATGAATCTTCTCAAGTATCTTGCACTTTAGGAGCTTTCTCATTTGTCATCGGCTGGTCACTGTTTCCCAGATAGTACAGAAAATATATTGCCGATCTCAGATGTCTCAAGAGATATGTGGACTCATTCTAATTTCTGTGTGTGGCTTTATGAATTTTAAGGGTTGAGTCACTTTGTTATCATACCGTGGCAGCTTGCGAGGAAAACAAGTATTCCAAGTTCCTGGAGATTTGGTTGGTGATGTGGACCATGTGCTGGCTATTTCTGAAGCTGCACGATCTAATAGCAAGGTATTGCTGGATAACCAATAAAAAAAAAAAAACCGTAAAGAGAACAAGACTAATTTCTGGATCTTTGCTTGATTCATGTCTGGGATGTCTAATATATTTATCTTGTGTAGGTCGTGGAAGATGCAAATGCCTTAATCATGAGATGCGATACCGATGAGTTGAGGAAACTCTGGCAAAGAAGATTGCAAGGGGCTATTTATCGTGCTTCGGTAATTTGGGCTGCATCTCATGCTTTTGAACTCACTATTGAGTTTAGAGTGATTTCTTTCTCATCTTTAATTGAAGATACCTGGACCTAGGCATTTGTATGTGATGGTATTTTCTTTCGTCGTAAATATATTGGGTCATGCTTGCCATGAAGAGATTAAATGTTGTTTTATTGAAGAATTTGCAAGTTGCAACAGCTAAAGTAAAGAGAAGGGAAAAGGGAAATGATTACCAAAGAATTGGACCACTGGCTGATAAGTGATAACTTTTCAGACTAATTGTTTTTGACAGCTCTGAAATTTCCTGTTCCTTGCCTGTATTTAGCTGTACCTGGGTTATGAAAGCATTGACCCCAATTATACCGTAGTTTTTGGGGGTGGCGACAGTTAGTGTTGAAATAGATATTATTCTAGGTCTTTGCAATGCATCATCAAAATTAACTTGCCTTTTGGGCGCTAGCATTAGAGTTTATCCACACAAACCTTGCAGGGGTCTGCACCAATTGTTGGTCTATCTGAAAGTTCGTCAGAGCTGGAGGACTCTGAGAAAGGAGATTACAACAGCCAAGATACGGTTGTGGAGAAAGTGTTCATTACTGGTATTCTAGATGAACTAAAAATCTGCTTCTATTATAACCATCAGGTAAGCCTACACTTCCCTTTTTCATCGAGATAAACTGTTAGCAAACACTTGGATATCTGGCAGACTCGCTGTTCTCTGTAGCATGCACAGGGCTTTATGAGAGTGCTAATTGTGGAGGAAAATCGTTTATTTGAATTTCGAGCTATTGGTGGGCAGGTAAGCTGATATTATGCACGTTTAGCCTGAGTACTGTTCAGTTGACTTCTCCTCTGAAGGAATGTGAATTTTCTGAACAGGTCGAGCTGTCAGTTAGAGCGAGTGAAATGTTAATTGGTACTGTCTTGAGATCGTTGGAAATTGAGGACTTAGTCTCTAATAATGGCATCTCCAAGCGTCGTTATCTAGCAAGATCTTTCATTGGAAGTGCTGATGTGTTTTCTCCCTTTGACGATGTTGAGACGCAAAGCTTCAACAGCGATGACAGAGCAGCAAGTGAAGGAGATGATAAGTTTTATGAGGCACCTGAGAGTTTGGCTGATTCTGTTGATTCGCCTATGCAGTCATCTGCGAGTGTATCTGATAACCAGAGTGCAGATCTCGCATCAATCTCTCAAAATTTGTCCTTGAAACCACCTAGTTTCATTTGCACTCCAGGTCTTCTCCCTTATGACACCCATGAGACTAAGTGGGGAGATTCTGAATTAAAGGATACACTTAATAGTTTTGTCAAAGCCCAAATCATAGTCCTTGATCACAACTCTGCTTTGTATAATAACATTGATAAGCAGGTGAGAAATTTATTGTCTCCAAAAGTACAATCACTTTCTCCTTTTGAAATTCTGATCTTTTCCTGATCTTTCATTTCAGGTCATAGTGACTCTTGCGACCCTATCTTTTTTCTGCCGAAGGCCAACCATTCTTGCTATCATGGAATTTGTTAATGCGATTAACACTGAGGATGAGAAATGTGAATCTTTCAGTGAGAGTTCTTCGGTAGCTATAATCAAGCATGATACTCATGGAGAGGATGTGGGAAATGATCACCACTCAGAGGCAGTCGAGGAGTCTGTTGTCAAAGGCCTATTAGGAAAGGGGAAGTCAAGGATCATTTTTAGTTTGACATTGAAGATGACTCGCGCTCAGATTTTTTTGATGAACGAAAATGAAGCTAAGTTTGCTACTTTATTGCAAGATAATTTACTTGCGGATATTAAGGTAGGTTGGTTGTTTTTATCCTTGTCAGGACAGCTATGCATCCTCCGTTACTTTTAGGCCCGTTTGGCCTTGGGGTTTAGTCTTCCTTTCTTGGCTGATCAAATTCTTTTATTATGTTAAAGGTGTTCCCTTCCTCCTTCCGCATAAAGGCAGCTCTGGGGAACTTACGGATCAGTGATGACAGCCTCCCCAGCAACCATATGTATTTCTGGATTTGTGATATGAGAAATCCTGGAGGCAGTTCATTTGTTGATGTATGTAGTTTTCTTCATTTCCTTAGAGTAGGAGAAAGTTCTCTTCATTCATATACTCCTTTGTGGATGTATGTATTTACCTTCGTTTCCTTCGTTTTATTTTTTATTGTAATTTCTTCCCTAAATGCTAACTGGAAATCTTTATTGTGTGATTGGCAGCTGCTTTTTAGTTCGTTCAGTGCTGATGATGAAGACTATGAAGGTTATGATTATGCCCTTGTGGGCGAGCTCTCAGAAGTTCGTGTAGTGTATCTTAATCGCTTTATCCAAGAGGTAACCTGTGTTAAAATTACTCGGATATATACGCAAATTAAGTTCTTCTATAAGCCATAGAGTTATTATGCAGATTATTAGTTATTTTACGGGTCTTGCTCCGGGCAATTCAAAGAATGTTGTTAAGGTAAAGGATCAGGTAACAGACTCTGAGAAGTGGTTTACAACAAGCGAAATTGAGGGATCACCAGCTGTGAAGTTGGATCTTTCACTTAGAAAACCTATAATATGGATGCCTCGGCGAACAGATAGCATTGAGTGAGTTGTTTCTTTTTCCAAACTTGATACATTTGTTTGCATTCCTTTTGTCAGTTGTTATGTTTCTCATAGCCTTCTACTCCCTATAGCTGAGCGAGAGTTGATGATTTGAAATATTTTTTACAGTTATTTGAAGCTGGACATTGTCCATATTACTGTCCAGAACAGTTTTCAGTGGCTTTTTGGCAGTAAAAGGGAGATAAGTGCTGTCCATCTGGACATATTGTCAGTTTTGGTAATAGATCTCTATTCTTCTGATCATTGAGCAAGTTGTTTTCCCAAAATAAAAAATCACGACTCTGTAGGTTATTGGATAGTCGCAACTGAGATGCAAATAATAATTATATGCTTCTGAATCAAGGGCCACTTTTTTTTGTGTTTCAAGAGCATTTATTTTCTCTGGTTGCTGTTATGCTTTTGCAGCATTCCTTTTCTTTTTAAATAACATTTCCTGTTTTCTCTTCTTGTAATGTAGATTGAGGACATCAACTTGAATGTTGGCGTTGGTACTGAGTTGGGGGAATCCATAATTCAAGATGTTAAGGGGCTTTCTGTTGTCATCAGGAGGTCACTTCGAGACCTATTGCATCAAGTTCCTGGTTCTGAAGTCGCCATCAAGGTAATGCATGTTCATGTTGGGGCTGGGTTCCCAATCAAAGAGACCCGTATTGTTTGTTCCTTATTCACTAATTGTTTCTCGTCATAATTCCCTGCAGATTGAGGAAATCAAAGCTGCTTTATCAAATAGGGAGTACCAGATAATCACCGAATGTGCACAAGCTAATTTTTCTGAAACACCTAATCTTGCCCCTCCTTTGATTGATTCTTCTGGGATATCTTCATCTGAGGCAGATGCTCTTGTACCTCAAGTCTCAGATGTTGAGTATGCTACCCAGGATGGCGAATCCTGGATAACAACTAAAGTTTCTGTGGCTATTGATTTGGTTATATTGTGCCTACGAACTGGGATTGGGGGAGACACGTCCCTGGCTACTGTTGGAGTAAGTTTTTATCCTGATAATGTTCCTCAACTGTATGTTCCTTGAAATTGCTTCTTGTATGAGGAATATCATTCCATCTGGCATGCTCAGAATCAGAGCTTTTTATTTTGCATGGCACATCAACCTTGTCAATATGCACAGATTACTACACTATGTTGTTAGATGCTACTGAACCATGTCATTGTAATTGGCTATCTACTCCTTAATATATCTAGCTAAAAATTGATACATGTACATCGTGTTTTGCAGGTCAATGGTATGTGGCTTTTATACAAATCTAACAAAGCAGGAGATGGCTTCATGTCAGCATCACTTGATGGTTTCACTGTGATAGATGATCGTGTTAGTACTGAAGAGGGGTTAAGATTGGCAATTGGCAAGCCGGAGGACATTAGGAATAGTCCAATGAATGCAGCAATCGATTATAAGAACTGGAGCAGAGATTATGTTGGTGCCACGAATGACGATGATGTCAAAATAGTTCCTACAATGCTCATTCTTGATGCAAAATTTAATCAGTCATCGTCGTTTATGTCCCTTTGCGTCCAGAGACCACAACTGCTTGTTGCCCTAGATTTTTTGCTTGCTGTGGTTGAATTTTTTGTTCCATCCATTGGTGATGTCTTGTCTCGTGAAGATGGTGAAAAATCACTAGCCTTGAATATAGTGGATGCAGTTACTCTGGATCAGTCGGTGTACAGGCAACCCTCTGCAGAAATGGCGCTCTCCCCTCAAAGACCTTTAATTGTTGATGATGAGAGGTACAATCATTTCATTTATGATGGTCGAGGTGGAAGGTTATATCTCAAAGATAGATGGGGTTCAAATCTCTCTGCTCCTAGCAAGGAGACAATGATATTTGTGGCAAATGGGAAAAAACTTCAATTCAAAAATGTCATTATTAAGGTAATTTCTGCCAACTTGCTTTATTGATCTTGCTCTTTGCAATTTGTAACTGTCTATCAAGAATAATAAGTATCATTTGCTTCTGTAGGATGGAAGGTACTTGGATTCTTGCATTTTGCTAGGTACCAACAGTAGTTACACAGCTTCGAAGGATGATCACGTTTACTTGGAAGAAATTGATGAGGCTTCTTATGATCCATATGCAAAGGAAGGTCTTAATCAAAAACTCCCTCCAAATAATGCTGTTGTAAGATCCACGGAATTCACCATTGAGTTGCAGGTCAAGTATTTATTCAGTTTAAGCTTTACTGACCTTCATCTTTCCTTTTATATTATGATTTTCCTTTCTATTTGACTAAAAATGCTAGTGAAGAGACATAAGGAGTTCCAGGGAACCATCGGTAAAAATTTTAGAAAATGGTTGTTGCATATACCAGGGGCAGTTGTCTAGAAGGATCGATGTAGGAGAATATGTCCCAAAGCAGTGAGCTCAACAGTAGAAAGCACGAACTAAGTAAAAAAGAAATAGCTCAAATGGCATCATACATGAAGCTTCCTAAGCATCATGCTTGGGTTTTATTTGATGATCACGCTTAAGAGAAGAATTGCATCACACAAATTGAAGCATTGAAAATAATTTTTTATTTTATTTATATATGTACTCTTCGAAAAATTCCTACTCCTAGTATTCTTTTTGTAAAATTTCGTGCGACCATTGCCAATTGTTCTAAAAGCTTAAGTTGTTAGACAATGATGCAGTTAATATATAAATGTTGTAATAGGCTGGACTGAAGCATGAAAATATATTAGTGGGGAGGCAAATAAGGGGCCTAGGAAGATTTAACTTAGGACCTCTTGCTCCAATACATGAGAACTTCTGTGGGACCACTGCAATTGTTTTAAAAACTTAAAGCGGTTAGGTGATGGTTTGTTTTGATATATAAATGATGTAACATCTAAAAAAAAAGACATAATCAAAATTCTAATCTGTAAGAAAGGAAGTATGATATCCCTCTTAGCATAAGGAAAAAAAAATTAAGTAATGCTATTAGGACTCAAATCGTAATTGATATGACTACTATTTCAACTAGAATAAGAAGCCTTGTAGAATTCTTTGTTGGGTTGTGAATTGATGCAAAGGTCCATATTCACTAAAGTTTCCTAAGAACGGCAATATTTGAACAAGTATCAATCTTGTGGGCTGCTTCAAGTATTTTCCTAAGAGAAGGGAGAAGCTGGACTCTATGGGCTTATCCATATATAGTTAGAGAGTCGGATAAAATAGTATAATGATTGTGCCACTTGTCAAAATTCCATGTATAGAATGTTCTGAATAAATGGCCATGATCAATTCACCAATGTGACATGTAAAGAGCTCATTAATGGTTACTTAACATTTTATATAATAAAATGAAGCATGATGAAGAATAAGAAGGATTTTATTAAGTTTAATGTTTAGTTTAAGTAGGATAATGTGTTGCCTATTTTCAATTATGTTCCTTGTTCATAGGTTTCTATTTCAACTAGGAGTAGAACTTTTGAGAGTTTGTACATAGGGTTGTTCTTCTTTCTTTTCAATAGACTTGATAATTATTTGAATTTTGCAAGTACTTGCTTTGGGAATGTGTGATATTATTCTCTTACGTGTGAAGCCTAAAGGTTTATTTTTATTTGTTGTGGGACTCGTCGTCCTACATTAACTTTGGTATCGGAGCCAAGTTTGTACTACACTGGTGAACAATGATGAGTTGAATTCCAAGGGTGGCGAGTTGATATCCCTGTTGAATGTTTTGTGTAAAAATTTGAAGCAACGAAACAACAAACTTGATCAATTATCGGAACAAATAAAACTGTTTATTGCCCTAGGAGCGCAACCAACTAAAACAAGATCATCCAGTGTCACAAGAATCCACGATTGAGGATGAACAACTTAAATCACATGATATAATTGATTGCAAGGACAAGATTGAGAATGCCGATGAATCAAGCGTAGAAGTCAGCTCAAATCATGTGTACTTTTGGTGTGGAGAACTAGGCCATGTTGCTTGTCTATGTCCAGTTAAGTGCATGTTGGACAAAAACAAGCAATATTCAGTTCAAGGTGGCCTTAAAGATCACATAAGCATAATTGAGGATATGGATTTCATGATGCCGGCCACTTTGATCATCACAATTAATTTGATCACGACTTTTTCTCAAAACATGCCCCGGTTGGACTTCTTTCAGCTCGAGGGACAAACTTATCATGATATGGATGACAAGTTTTCTCCAACCTGGGGAGAATGATGGAGCTAATAAAATCATGCAACGTGATATTTGTTCAAATATTGGTGTTTCTACCAAGTTTGGTGAAGATGGACTTCAAAAATCATATAAGATCCCAAAAGGATCAGGGTTCTTCTTGTATATCCTCTAGGACTTGATTCTTATTAGGAATTTATTGAGTTTCCATTTTGGTTTAAGCAGGACACTATGTTTCCTATTTTAATCATGATTCTTGTCTATAGGTTTTCTATTTCAACTGGGAGTAGAACTTGGGAGAGTCTATATATCGGGCAGTAAACTCTTTTTTTTCAATAGAGCTGGTGAATATTTGAATTTTGCAAGTATTTGCTCTGGGATTGTGTGATGCAATTCTTCTCTTAGGTGTGATGCTTAAGAAACCCTAGGTGGGATAAGAAGTTTTGGGTGTGAAGTCTAAAGATTTGTTCTTTGTTGCGGGATTCATTGTCCTACATCAGCGCATCCGGAGCAATATAAGTTATTCTACCTGGGCATTTCATGACGGGTTTTTCCTCCTATCACCCATTCCATTTATACCGATTCATTTTGGATGAATTCATTGAACTTTGTGGCTCAATAGAAGGCCAGAATGGCACTTCGGATTTTGCCTTTAGAAACGAGTACATGTATATTTAGGTCGAAAGACTAAACTGGTCTGCAGTTTACTTAGGAAAGAACCAACTGTGCATTGCTAAGGTCTGAAAGACAAAACTAGAGACATCCTAGCCAATTCAATCCATAGGCTCTCAAAATCCAGTAAACTCGTTCATTCACTGGTATTCTAGCTCTCCTGTATTCTGATAAGCAAGCTGATCCAGTTCCTTGGTCATCTTTCACCATCTACCTTTTTCTGTAAACTCTGTTAGATCTGAAAGATGTACTTGTTGCAGGCTATTGGTCCAGAGCTTACCTTCTACAGTGCTTCAAAGGAAGTGGCTGAGTCACGATCACTGATATTGTCTAACAAGCTTCTGCATGCCCAATTGGATGTATTCTGCAGGTCAGTACTCTTGTGTAGAGTTTCGATCTTTTGGCATTGTTTTGGATTGTTTTTCCTATGGGTGGATTCATGATGTGCACTTTCTTCACTAGTTCTTGACTGCGCAGATAGATTGGTTGGAATTTATGTGGTGTTGTTTTTAACATTATTCTTGTTTTTTTTTTTTAAGTTTATGTTCCAGAAAACTCCAGGCTTCTATTTGTCAAATGCAATTAGGATGTGCCTAGCGGACTTGAATTTTGCTAGACAAAATCCGTTCTAGTCCGGAACTGCTCAGTAATGTTTGAAGGATCTGTTTCTCACTCTATTCCTATAACATTTATCGGTTGACGTCATGCATGCACAGATAAAAATGTAAGAAAATCTCTTTTTCAACCTCTATAAATAATTCATATTTTCTAAATCCCCTGAGTATCTTGTGCTTGGAGAGCTTAAGCATGGTTGGACTTCAGAGTTTGCCATTTTTTCATACCCTGTTTGAGACTGGGAAATAGCCAGACGTTTTTCATCTTGATTCCATATTTGGTTCAACACTTCAGAAACAAAAGCTGTGATCTAGACTTGTCAATAGAATGTTTCCCTATATTGGTGAAGAATATCTATTTGCATATTTGCTGAAGTATTATCCCACATCGCTTGATGACTGGTCTTAAATGCTCTTTATATTCATGTGGTCTCTCTCCACCTATCAGCTTAAGCTTTTGGGTTGGATTTTCTAACATGGTATCAGAGCCAGTGCTATCTCTTTTGCGAATGTGCGTGGTCAAAATTTCGATTGACAACGGGTCCTAAATGCTCTTTATATTTGTGTGGTCTCCCTCTCACCTATTAGCTTAAGCTTTTGGGTTGGACTTACTAACAATATTCAATGTTTTTCTATCAATTGCTTAGCACTATCTTGATTGTGCAAGTGTTTTCACGTGCGATTAATGCGATATTTGATGCAGGCTTGTTATGAAGAATGACACAATTGAAATGAGTGCAAATGCATTAGGTTTAACTATGGAGAGCAATGGGATCAGAATATTGGAGCCGTTCGATACCACTTTGAGTTATTCAAATGCTTCTGGGAAGACTAACATTCAGTTTTCTGTTTCCGATATATTTATGAATTTTTCCTTCAGTATCTTGAAACTCTTCTTAGCAGTTGAAGAGGACATATTGGCCTTTCTAAGAATGACATCGAAGAAAATAACTGTTGTCTGCTCTCAGTTTGACAAAGTTGGGACTATAAGAGGTATGTCATTTATATTTGAAACTGTTGTTATTTTATATCTTGATACTACATGCTGCTTTGTAAAATTTCTACTTAAGATATTGGGGAAATTATACAAACCCCTTGAACTTCGGGGGTAGTACACGTTTGTCCCTAAACTTTCAATTGTTACACAGTACCTTCCTGAACTTTCAATTTGCGATAGCGGTTAACCCTCTGTTATATTTTCAGTTGGCATGGGTGATGCACATGACTTTAAGAAGTGTGTATTTTCATCTCCTTTTTTTTATTATAAAAATCTCTCTTTTACCCTTGAATTCTGTAACAAATATAAAACTAAAGGAGATGTAGATAAATAAATTAACTAAAACATTGATATCGTAAAAAATAACTATCAATGATAATACTAAAAACTATAAATTGTTAAAGTTACATAATGAGTATCAGATTTTCATTATTTGATTTGTTGTAGAGGCGATTTTCCTCTTCACTTAATTGTGTTTCTTTATCTTAAAATATCTTCATCAATTTGAGTATCAAATTTTCGTTATGTTATTTGTCATTGAGGCAATTTTCCTTTGCACATTCTATATCTTAAAATATCTTATTAGTTCCATTAATACCTATCTGAAATGTAAAAATAATTTTTTTAATATGATTAATGATGTTTTATTTTTTATGATAGAATATTTAAGTTACCTTTATTTTTCTCTATTTTTCTTTAATTTTTATCATCTTTTACAGATATTATCGATAAAAGACAGATTTTTATTAAGAAAAAATGAGATGAAAAGTGAAAGTTCAGGGGAAAAATGTGTAACTGTTGAAACTTTAGGAGCAAACGTGTACTATCTCCAAAGTTCACGGGAGTTCTATGTAATTTCCTCTAATATTTTTTTATGGGAGGATGTTTAAAGTATCTCTAGATGCCTTATACTTAGTTTCTTGCAAATTAACATTTTGGGTGATCCTTCTCTTTATCCTGAAATTCCAATGCATAGTTCCAACCATATATCTCTACCTTCCGAGTAATCTAGCAATAGCTGGGTTGACAGGCTTTAGGTAATAGCTAGATAAATTTCAATGTATACCGAACATCAAGTTAGAGTTTACTGGTTCTCATAGAAAACAGCTCAATGGAAGCCATGAAACCTTGGTGACAAACTCTTCTATTGGTTTTTCAGTTTCGTTCTTCCTTCAACTATGTCATGTAAAGTTTCTGCCTGCTTGATGTGATGACAGCATAGTCCACTGTGATCATAGTAGAAGTGGGTGGCTAGAATAGATAGCTGAATTCTGACTTCTTACCTAAAGCTGGAAAGTCAACATCAGCTATGTAATTTCCATGGAAATTTGCCATATGTTCTTATATTTCCAAGATGATTCCAAGGCCTTAATTTGTCACAGTTAAAAGTACAGTGACTATATTGGAAGGCAGCCTTGAGTAAAGGGACGATATAATTTATCTTGATGATGTAGTTAATTGAGCTATTGGCTACCTTGGTGTATTGTAGTGGATGACTTATTATTTTGGCACAAAATAGTAAAGGAGATAGAACGAATCTCAACTCCTATCTTATAGTCTCCGTTCTTTGGTTGATAAAGAAAGAAACATCATTCTTGCATCTGAATATGAGCTTCCACATCCTTGACTACACAATTTTTGGCCAACAGCCAATTATTCTAGCCTAATTTTCTTCACCTTGCAGATCCTCAGAATGGCCAAGTGTTTGTGTTCTGGAGGCCACGTGCACCGCCTGGTTTTGCTGTTCTTGGGGACTATCTGACGCCAACGTAAGTGAGAATACTTCTCCGTCTTCTGAGAAGCATTTCCTTTCTCTCAAATATGGGTCTTATTACCACTCACTTGACAGGGAAAAGCCACCTACCAAAGGAGTTATAGCTGTCAATACCAACTTTGCACGAGTAAAAAATCCTCTTTCTTTCAGACTTGTTTGGCCAACTTTGAGTGCTGGAGTCAGTTCTGAACAATGGTCAAACGGTAATGAGGGGTCACTGAGGAGTATTGTTGACAAGGGAGACACAAGCTGTTGTGTCTGGTTTCCTGAAGCGCCTAAAGGTTATGTTGCCCTTGGCTGTGTGGTTGCACAAGGAAGGAAACAGCCCCCACTATCTTCCGTCTCTTGCATCCTGGCTTCTTTAGTCACTCCTTGTCCATTGAGGGATTGCATTACTATAGGATCTGACAATCTGTAAGTACAAGTATTCATTCAGCTCGTCACAACTAGCATATAGATCTACTTTTTGCTAGTCAATTTCAGCTGCTAAAAATTAGTGGTCAGTTTGTTTATTTGATACTGCACTATCCTGCTTAAGGATTCACTTTGTAATCGTGTTGAAGTATACTTAGTGCTATTAGGAATTAGTAAGTAGGTGAGTCTTAAGTAAGTTTTGGGTGTCTCTCTCGCTCTACAAATAGTTTCTCGCTTGTACTCTTTCAATAAAGTTATTAAGTTAGCCTTTATTATTTTATCTGTCCCTCTCTTAAGATCCTAGAATATTTACAAATCATATTTGATTTGATCTACCTGGAGAATCAATCACTGACCTTGATCTGAAGTCTACTTCGTATACTGACTGCAGATGCTCATCTACTTTAGCATTCTGGCGTGTGGAAAACTCAGCTGGTACCTTCTTGCCGGCAGATCCTACTACTGGCCTCTTGAATGTAGCATATGAATTGCGTCATTTAATGTTTCCCGTTCTTGATTTACCCAAGGCCTATGAAAGTCCTTATACCCAAGCTTCTTCTAGCCATACTGACACCCCACAACCACAAAGATCAATAGGTGCAAGCTCTTGCCGGCGGTTTGAGGTAATTTCCGATTTTGCGTTGGTATGGTGCAATCGGGGCTCAAATTCAGGAAGAAGACTATCAATATGGCGTCCGGTTGTTCCACAGGGAATGGTTTACTTTGGAGACATTGCTGTGCAAGGGTACGGTGTACCTCATTCTTAATTTTTATGACTTCGAGTTCTTTTAATGATTATGTCTATGTTCATAATTTGCAACAGATATGAGCCTCCAAGCACCTGCACTGTTCTCTATGATACTGGAGGCGAAGAGCTTTTCAGAGCTCCTTTAGATTTTCAACTGGTTGGTCAGATTAAGAAACAAAGAGGTGTGGAGAGTATCTCCTTTTGGATGCCTCAAGCTCCTCCGGGCTATGTTTCCTTAGGTTGTGTTGCCTGCAAGAGCATACCGAAGCAATATGATCTCAGTGCTTTGAGATGCATTTGCAGTGATATGGTCACTGGGGATCAATTTTCGGAAGAAAGTTTGTGGGATACATCTGGTACCAAAACTAAGACAGAACCATTCAGCATTTGGGCAGTTGGTAATGACTTGGGAACCTTTATTGTACGTAGTGGCTTCAAGAAGCCTCCACGAAGATTTGCCTTAAAGCTGGCAGATTCGACAAACGGTTCAGATGATACTGTCATTGATGCGGAAATCAAAACTTTCTCTGTAGCACTCTTTGATGATTATGGTGGGCTGGTGAGATCTCTTATCCCCAGTATCTTCAAGACTGCTTAGTTAACCTAATTGCAATGGAAGCACTGGCATATGAGTCATTCTCTAGATTTATGGGATTTTTCTATAGCAAGGCCCAATACTTACAGAGTTGGGGCTCTTGCAAAATGTCAATCACCAGGAGCTCCTTGGCTTGAAGTTCAAGGAGCCTCAATTTCTAAATTAATTAGATCATTAGATATATACCTAAGGAAATTTCGAAAGACATGCATACCATTATTTTCAAGAAGTTTGAAGGGCAGCCTACTAGCCTTATTTAAGGAGATAATGACAGCATATTCAAGCTTCTAAAGATAAGTGGGAAGAGAAACTGATGTCATTTCTTGCAGACAAATAAAGGCCTTCCTCCCCCCCAAGGCTCTCTCCCTCCTTCCCCATCCCCTTCCTCCCTCTCTCTCTCTGTCTGAAGAACCCCTTTGCTTTGTTGGTGTGTGCCTCTAAAATGACATTGCTGCTTGAAACATTGTTGTCGCTACTCGTATTTGGTTTTGGTTCGGATGTCCTTTCTCGTCAATTAAAATGTGTTTTCTCTTGTTTAGATTAAACTATCTTTTCCGTATAGTCCCAGTTTTCTAATTAATATATTGCTGAACTTTTGCAGATGGTTCCCCTGTTTAACATATCTCTAAGTGAATTTAGATTCAGTCTACATGGAAGAGAAGAGAGTATAAATTCCACTGCCAGCTTCTCCTTAAATGTTAGATCATACAATGATAAATATGAAGCGTGGGAGCCACTGGTTGAACCTGTTGATGGGTTCCTAAGGTTAGCCATCTTGTTCTGCATGTAATCACATTTCAGTCACTGTTTTAAATACCAGTCGGAACCAGCGGTTCAACCTGTTTGATCAAGACCGGCCTGGCTTCCTGTTAGGTTCATAACCTTATTCAGTTAGAGGTCAGAACCAGTCATAACCGGCCTAAATGGGCATACTGTTTCGGTACACCGGATCATATAGGTGAATTTTACTGAGCTTTTGTAAAAGGAGAAGGGTTGCTGAGACAGTGATTCGAACACCTGCACCCACAAATAAAATTCAGGCGCTCAACCAACTGCACTGAGCACCCACATCTGCTCATTGGATGGCAAATAAGTCATTTAAAACTACATTACAACCTTTTCTGAGAAGGATATAGATGTAGAATTCACAAGAGTTGAAGCCACGTTCTTTGAAAAGGAAATTATGCACCTTTGCCAACCAAGCCGAAGAATTTCTTTCAATGTATCGCAGTATACGCACGCACGCGTGTTTTAATAAATTATCTTGACCGACCCTATTTGAGCCGATCAGTTTAACCGGTTGGATCAGTTGAACCGGTGAACCGCGTATGGTCAGCCATCCGGTACAGCCATCGATATGGTTTTAAAAACACGGGTGTCAATCAATGGCAATAGAGAAATTAGACTGATCGTGTACTGTCCCATTCAGTTGTGTGTAGAAACTATGTTAAAATATTGATTTTTTTGCATGATCAAAAGGACTGCCTAAATATATTGTCTAGATGATCTTAACTCTCATCTTATTTTTTGCTGTGAACATGAGTCAGACATTTGGAGAATAAGAATCAAACAAGCAGATTCTTTAGCAAGCTCAGTACAAAGAACTGTAGTTCTGTGATATCCTGAGCAACCTTTAAGATAAATGATGCAGAAAAGGTGGGGTAATTGTGTCCCTGACCTGCGACATCATAAGATTTATTGTCTATGCTACGGGAGATAAGGAAAGGGATGAGGACTTGATCTAAATTGGTCCTCTTTCCAAATTTGAACATCTTATAGCACTGCAATTCTTCATTTTGTGTCCTGGCGCCCAAAGAACGGTTTAATCTAAATTATTTTCCCCCTTTGGGGAAAAAATAGTTCAGTTTTGGTTCAACAGTTCTTGGTCCTCTTTGCCTCCTCATTGTTGTTATTAAAACATTGTCACTCATTAGCAATATGATCTTCAGTATGTTCCTGCGAACTAATGCTGCTTTATGATCTGCTGTAGATACCAATACGATCTGAATGCCCCTGGTGCTGCTACTCAATTACGTATTACTTCTAGAAGAGATTTAAATCTAAATGTCTCTGTTTCCAATGCCAATATGATCATTCAAGCTTACGCAAGCTGGAGCAATCTAAGCCATGTTCATAAATCCAAAAAAGAAATAGTATTCCTCTTCATTAATATATCTTCTTTCTTCTTTTTCACATATTTTATGTTTGTTCCTCTGACGAACCTTCTGACCAGATTCTCTGTTTTCTTTTTTGTGGAAGCAGCAGCAGAAAGAAGAAGCAGTTTCTTCAACTAATGGGGGAGGATCCATTATAGGTGTTCATCACAAGAGAGATTTCTTCATCATCCCACGGAATAAACTTGGCCAGGATATTTTTATTTGTGCTACGGAAATCAGGGGACTTCCAAATATTATTAGGATGCCATCTGGGGATATGAAGCCACTAAAAGTTCCTGTATTGAAGAACATGTTAGATTCTCATATGAAGGGAAAACTTGGAGGGAAAGTCAGAGCCATGGTGACTGTACTGGTAGCAGATGCGCAGGTTAATGTCTTCTACCGTCTTTATGGCATGGGTTGCTTTAACCTCTAGTTTAAAATAAGTATTTCTGTCTCATCAATGGGAAAGAAGATTTGACTGATTGACCAGATATGATGTTTATCAATCTACAAAGGGAACTTACACCATTAGGAATTTATGATATGGAAAATATAGTTGTTAATGATCACTGTGGTCAAGGAAAAATTTTGCCTTCCATAGGAGGCAGATTTGTACTAGTTTGATCTGTGAAACCTTGGTACTTGCATGGCGATTGCCTTGACAGGTGGAAAACATGAAGAGTGGCTGGATCATACCATTGATGCTTTTTCGTATTGCCTTTTTGCTTTTGGAGACAAATTTAATTTTTAGAATATTCTTCTTTTCATTGCTTGTAACATACATTTTAGTCTAAATGTACTCTTTCATTCTGTGGTCGCAGTATTTGTTCATAACATAGAAGTGTTCCTTGGTTCTTCCTGGGACACCCATGTTTGTGGAAAGTCCTACCTGGTAAATTCTATCTGATTAGAGTTGAGTCTGGATGTCTAGAAAACAAGAGCAGTGCCTTCATTATCTAAAAAGTGCAATATTGAGGTGCGCTGCGAATTAATATGAAATTTTCAATGAATGTTCTCCAAATGAATGAAAATCTATGAAAAATTCTCTGTGCTTATGAGATATGTTTTTCCATATGGTATTCTGATAAAAATTTGATCTTGTGGTGTGTAGCTTATGTTTACTGTTGTATTCTAGATTTATTTTATTTAACAAAGGCTCTGTTTTTCGTGAAATTTATTTTGTAGTTTTGCAAAAGAGGGTGTATCTAATGTGCAGATTCCTGTAAATGCACGGGCCTTTTAGCTAGTCGATGAGTGTAATCCTCGGTTTACGTGGATGGAATTTATCTGTCTAAAAAGTTCACGTCATTCATTGCTCCGAGGAGTGTTTATACCCTTCCTTTTATTTCTTTTGTTTCAAGGTTTTGATGGTTATTCCATATGTGTTTGCCGATTCTGTTGCTATTCTGCAGATCTTAAGAGCAGAAGGATCAACTTCTAAACAATATGCAGTGACAATTCGCCTTATACAAGACCAAAGCATCTCTAGTGAATTGTTGCTCAAGCAGCAAAGTGCACGCACACGCGGAATTGGTTCTGAACACTCCTTGTCT
This sequence comes from Metrosideros polymorpha var. glaberrima, assembly GCA_001662345.2. Classification (NCBI taxonomy): domain Eukaryota; kingdom Viridiplantae; phylum Streptophyta; class Magnoliopsida; order Myrtales; family Myrtaceae; genus Metrosideros; species Metrosideros polymorpha. Next base: position 19,660,872 of record BCNH02000004.1, on the reverse strand, counting down.
TCTGAGCAGGAGCTGGTCAATTGGGGTGAAATGTTCTTTTTCAAAGTCAATTCCCCTGTATGTATAACATCCCTTTTTGTAATGCTTTAGCTAGGTTGATGTCCATAATTCCTCCTCCTTTTACTTATAAGAGAATGAGCTTCTCAAGAAAGTCAATCTCATACTTTGCATGGCCAGGAATTTCTGACATGATAAATGTATCTGCTTGACCAATGGACGCGTATGGCTGAATCAGAAAAAAAATTGGAAGCTGCTCTCTTAATTGCCTAAATACTGGATATATGGCCTGATCTTCTCTGTGTCAGTGGTGTCACACTGATCAATCATGCTGTTTATTTTATTTCCCATCTTGAGTTAACTGTATTTGTGTGCTTCCACTGTGGCTTCTACTCCTGTGATGCCTCACCAACTCCTTTGAGTCTTATTGAATCAGCATAATAGGTTTAGATTCTTGTACTTTACTATAGTTATGAGCAGTGTCTTATCTAAAGGATATGTATCACTGTGATATTGCTTTGGAAGTCTGTATCTCCCCTTAAAAGATCCATATTTGGTGCAATGAGTGCAGTTCTGTTTAAGGGAGATGATGTGAAGGACTATAAATGGTGCCTTATATGATTACTATAAGTTGAGCTCTGAAAGATCAATTTTTGAGGAGTTTGAAGTTACGCACATAGATCAAATGATGCTACCAGTTATTTTTGAGGACTTGATGCAAAGACTATGGAGACTTTGTGAAATGTTACTCCTCATCTAGAGATATAGCACTATGAAGTTTTGTTGTGAATGGCCAAACTGGTTGTGGGAGTTTCACAAGGGAACTGGAGTAGGCAACAGTAAAGTTGATTACCTTCTTTAGAAAAGATCCTTGGAACTATTGTGTGTAAGGTTCAGTGTTGGAATGATTTCGAGGTTTTCTTTGACAGAGGCTTGATCTTATATTTCTAGTTACTCTGGGCAAATTTTCCATTTCAGCGAAGATGAAGAACTTCTTAGCAATGGTCTGCCTGAGTGTAGCTTTGAGACCTCTCCATCTGCACTAGTACTAGGAAAGCGAGATCTTTAACTTATGCTATCTGCAGATGACGTCATTGTCTTGAACAGAATAGGTAGGAGCAGATGTGAATTTCAAATGTGGATGAAAAGTTGTGGGATCTTGAATTGTCATTTTGATTGGGTCAAGAGTGGGAATGTATTGTTAATTATGCTGAGGTCTGCAAATGAAGAATCTGTTTGAGATTAAGACGCACCATAAAAGGAGGACGTTGGTAACGGGGGTGCATTTAACATGAAGGATGTTTTGCTGATGTATTTCCATTTTCAAATCGTGAGACACATTGGAATTGTGTCATTGGAGAATGACACTAAAGCTAAGTCGGGTTATTTTTAATGAAATTGAATGCTGGGTAGTCAGATAACGGGACGCAGGTAAACAAAGTGTAGCTTATTCGTAGATAATGAAGCAGATGGCGTTGTTAAAAAAGGAGGCACATTTTTTGTTTTGGATGACTATAGTGGGGGGTTGATTATAAGGAAACCTGGTCGAGGATAAGACCTAGGGAAAATTAGTACAGGTGTTCAAGCATATCAATAATGCCCTGTAGATGGTTTAGTAAGAAGTGTTAAACAGAATTGGAGAGGTAAAGCAGACATAGATAACATTCCCTCTCCACAGCTTGCCTTTACAGCCAAGTGCTTTTGCCATCAAAACATATGTCCATTATTATTCATCAAATGGGAGTGTTACGATTAATCCTATATTTCTACCTTTCCTGACTTACTTGACATCTCCATTAGATTGACTTGCTAAATTTCTACCATAGTCTAATGTGTTTTGCCATAGACTTGAGGGATGTCAGTCCTTTTCTTGATATAATTCTTCAAGACTGTGTATGGTTATTTTGATGCCAACTCATACTTTCATTTTGGTGCAGGACCACCACAGGGTGGAACTAATTGTCATTGACACAGGAAACGGTACTATTCTGATTCATATAAACATTCAAATAATTGAGAAGTGAGATAGAATTGTAGGATTTGTAAGTTGCTTATTGTGTTTGTCAACTCATACGTACTGTCTGTGTTACAGATGACCATGTTTCTACCGACTTATAACATCTAAACGTTAGCTGTACAGAACAGATGTTTTGTTTAAAGTTGGAGATTTGAATTTAATAGATAGTACTTCTCATATATACAACAATATAAACTAGCATGGCTTTAGCTTTTAAGAAATATACTGACTTTCAGTAAGTTTGTGTTGCCGTCTGGACTAATTATTGTAACCTTGTCGGCCTTGAAGGTTTAGCATGTGTGAGAGAATCGTCTGTAACTTCTTTCTCTTGTCACAGGTAATCCTGTTGGATTCTCTTCATTTCCTTTAAAGCAGGTGGCAGAAAATATCCCTGACAGCTTAAGCCCATCAGCTTATTTGAATAAATTATCCTGGATGGATCTGTTCTCTGCACAATCAGTGGTAATTTTCTCCTAACATGCTTTGATAGAATTTCTTCCAGGTCTCTACCCAGTAAAGTTTCTACATGTATGTAAGTGGACAGTGACGCAGGTAGTAATGGGAAGGAGCTTCTAAATTCAGTTGTTCTCAATTCTCAATGCAGAACTCGGTTGAAGAAACAAAAGGTCAGAAATTGTGTGGAAGAATAAGGTGTGGCATACTATTGTCACCTGGATATGAGGCGGAGAATCAGGAGAATTCCAGTATTTCTGGCAAAAGATCTGGATTTATCCAAATCAGTCCTTCAAGGGAAGGTCCATGGACTACTGTCAGGCTAAATTATGCAGCACCTGCTGCTTGTTGGCGTTTAGGCAATGATGTAATTGCAAGTGAAGTCATTGTTAAGGATGGCGACAGATATGTAGATATAAGGTCACTTTGTACTGTACGGAACAATACAGATATCCCACTTGATTTATGCCTCAAGTCCAAAGCTTCAGATGATAGAACACTTGATGATGCTAGTAGGATTGAAGTGCAGCAAATTGAGGATGATAAAACTGAAAAGGATGAGTTCTTTGAAACAGAGGAGTACAAACCAAGCTCTGGCTGGGTTAGCTGCTCATTTCAACCTAAGAAACAGGAGCTAGGTGGAAACCCCTGGAATGTGAGTTATAGTACATCATCTCTTCAGTGCCTCAGCTAATTGTTATTTTGCCTTAGATGCTAGTTTTCATTACCTCATATTAATCACTGCATTTCATTAGCCTTTTTCTTTTCAGGTATAGCCATTAATTATTACATGTCCTTCCGATTCAATGTTAAGTAACATCTGTCTCTAATAAATCCAGTTTGATATCAGTTTTGGCTTAATTTGATCTTCTGTATGCTATAACAAGAACTTCAACAGTTAGTCATTAGAGTAGGCAGCAGAATGTAATGATGATGCTCCATCATTTATTTATAGCTGATCCTAATGTGGGTTGAACTGTTCGAATAGTTATTGTGGCAGTTTAAAAAGAATCTCAGAAGGGGAGGGAGTTGAGATTGCAACTTGAGTAAGAGAAAAGGAATGGCCGATAAATTGAGGGTGAAGAGAAAAAGTAGTGAAATAACAATACGAATTATCATTCTGGAGTATTTCCTGGTAATTTTTAGTGTGGAGTAAATGAACTATGTTAGACTAGTCATCATCTATGTAGTGCTTAAAATAAGTTTACTTTCTATAGGAAACAAATCATTACGAGGAACATTAATTACTTGGTCTCCATAGCATCATATTGCAGAATCTAATATGCAAAGAGGCAATTGATTGAATGGAGCTTTGGTGTGGTCGAGCCACATTGCCACAACGCTCCATTGTTGCTAATTTCTAGTGTGGAGTTAATGAAATATGTTAGACTAGTCATCATCTATTCAGTGCTTAAAATAAGTTTACTTTCTATAGGAAACAAATCATTACGAGGAACCATTAATTACTTGGCCTCTTTGTAGCATCATATCATAGATACTGATATGCAAAGAGGCGAAGTGATAGAATGGAGCTTTGGTTTGGTCGAGCCACGTTGCCACATCTCCATTCTCGCTAATTTTTAAATTAACTAGACCAAAAAATAAAAGAAAGGGCTTAATTACCTATTAACAACGACATTGATGTACTTCCACGTTAAATTATATAGCTTATTAATTTAGGTGTACTTGATATGAAATTATTGATTAAAGTAAATCGGCCCATTGAAATGTTTTACTTAATTCTTTATCCCATAATCAAATTGAAAAAGATTTGTTCATTTTAATAAACATCATAAAAATACAATATTTATTTATTTTTGATCAGTTTTATATGTGTTCTAAAACACAATTTTAAATGAAAGTATTTACAATAGTGTATCGCATTGAAGTTCTACTAGTATCTGATAATGTTCACGTTAAATTCTGTAGCATAAACTTTATGGGCATAGATTATGCCAAAGAAAAACTTATTCTATCGCCGAACACAAAACCTCAGTATATCTTTTGGCCATAAAATCAAGGTACATTTGAACGATTATTTTTCACATGTTCCATTGCTATTCACATAATTTATTCTACTTCTGACTATGGTTTTATAATTTCATCCTTGGTCTTTATCTTGTCTTGTTCCCATTAATGATCGTCTATAAGTTAATGCAGGAGAAATCATTCTCTGAGTCACCACCAGATTGGAATTGGATCGACAACTGGCATTTGGATAAGACGTCAGTAACCACAGCTGATGGTTGGGTTTATGCCCCAGATATTGAGAGTCTGAAGTGGCCAGAGTCATGTGATTCTCTTAAATCTGTCAATTATGCGAGGCAAAGAAAATGGGTCAGAAACAGAAAGAAAATTTCAGGTCATCAGAAACTGGAGATCTCTCTTGGACAATTGAATCCTGGAGACACTGTCCCTCTCCCTCTCTCAGGATTAATTCAGTCCGAATACTTTGTGCTGCAATTAAGGCCTACCGGAATATATGATTCCAGTGAATATTCCTGGAGTTCTGTGGTGAATAAACTAGAGGATTCTGGTGAACCAAAAGATATTTCTGAAATACGTGTTTCAGCACTGGCTGAATCCGATGAACTGTTGTACTGCACCCTGCTAAATGGAACTTCTTCAAATGGATCCCAAACACTATGGTTCTGTGTAAGCATACAAGCAACAGAGCTTGCCAAAGACTATCATTCGGATCCAATTCAGGATTGGAAGATTGTGATCAAAGCTCCATTGTCACTAACTAATTTTCTTCCTCTTGCTGCGGAGTTCACTGTTCTTGAAATGCAAGCCGGTGATCAATTGTCTGCCTGCGCAAGAGGGATTATTTGTCCTGGTGCACCTGTAAATGTATACCACGCGGATATAAGAAACCCATTGTTCCTTTCAGTGCTGCCGCAGAGGGGATGGTTACCAGTGGATGTAAGACCACCTTAGCCTTTACACATATATGTAATATCTTTCTTCTTTTTTTCTCTGAGAACATGTATGCAAGATTTGTTTAGGATATAAGGGACTCTTACTCCATCCACGTCTGACACTGCCTTTACAGGGAGCTATTCTTCTTTCTCATCCACATGGAGTTCCAGCAAAAACAATGAGCTTAAAAAGTGCTATTAGCGGCAGGTCAGTGACAGCAGATTTCAACCTTTTTGTATGCTTTTGTGATGGAACCATCTTTTCTTAGGTAGCCTCATACATTATGATATTATTGTCTGCAGGATAGTGCAAATCATTCTCGAGCAAAATTATGAAAGAGAACAACCCATGCTGTCAAAAGTGATTAGAGTGTATGCTCCTTACTGGTTTGAAATCGCCAGATGTCCACCTTTGACACTGCGATTTGTAGACATGGGAGGGAAGAAATCTACCAGGAAATTTGCTCTTTCTTTTCATTCTAAAAAGAGCAATGAAAAAATTGATGAGGAAATAGCAGAAGAGGAAATATATGATGGTCACACTATTGCCTCTGCTTTGAATTTCAACATCTTGGGCCTATCAGTGTCTTCTTCTGGTGAACGGCACTTTGGACCTGTGAAAGATCTTTCTTTGCTCGGGGATGTGGTATATCTAACGTGCATGGAAATCCTCTTTGTGCTTTTGGAGATTATCTCCTCACTTAACTTTTTCTCTTGGTCCTCAGGATGGATCACTGGATATTAACGCCTATGATGCTGATGGGAAGTGTGTGAGGCTTTTTGTTTCTACAAAACCATGCCCCTATCAGTCTATTCCAACAAAGGCAGGCATCTTCTTCTTAATTCTTTGGTTTATATCATATGTTGTTTTCCTAAATCTTTTTTAATCCCCTTTCAAGAGAAAGGAGTGAGAATAATTAAACATAATGCTAAATGAGATCTTTTACTATTTCCGCGATGTTTTTTTGCAGGTCATCTGCATCCGACCATTTATTACTTTCACAAACAGACTTGGTCAGGATATCCTGCTTAAGTTAAGCTGCGGAGATGAACCAAAGGTTCTTCGTGCATGTGATTTTCGAGTCTCCTTCCCCTATCGTGATGACAATGGACCTAATAAACTCCAGGTTGGTATCCGATTCCAGCCCTTATTACTGCATAGGTTTGGTAGATTTTGTCCTGAAGAGGGGGCTGACCTCTGAATGTCCCACGGTGCAGCTTTCTCACCATAGTGACATAAAGTACTGATTGCACTTCCCCCTCCCCCTAGATTTAGCTTCATATCATGATGTGGCTTGTCTTACCTCTGGAGTTGCTAGTAAATTGAATTCAAAAGAGTGAGTAATAGTGCCACTTATCAGTTTGTGGCTGATGAAAGCATCTCGATTGCTCTGATGCATGTTCAGCTCTACCTGCCTGTTTGCAAAGTCTACTTGTTGTAGTCAAGGAGGAGAACATTCGCCGCAGATGGAGAACCTAAAAAACTATTAACATGTCGTAATAAATAAAGTGTTTTTTTGTAACTTGGTCAAATAAAATGGCAAAACTGATGGTACACTAGATATAGTGATGATGAAAGGGCATAGAGTTGCAATCTTTTAAAAAGAGTCCATGTGCCCATACAAGTATGAATAATTTTTGCTTTTACTGATTTATACTCCCTTTGTGCGTCAAAACATATTATCCTTTGAGCAAGTGATCAATTTAGTATTACTATATTTCTAGGTTCGACTTGGCGATACTGAGTGGTCATATCCAATTCAAATCACAAAAGAAGATACCATTTCAATTGTTCTGAGGACACAAGCTGGCATTCGGAAGTTTGTGAGAACAGAAATACGGGGCTACGAGGAGGGATCACGGTTTATTGTTGTATTCCGCTTCGGGTCAGCATTTGGTCCAATCAGGTAGTTTTTCACTGTTGAACTTGTTCAGATGAACTAACTTATATATGAAGCCAATCCAGATGTTTTGCAGTGTGTTGTAATTGACCTATGAAAGCTATTCTTGGCTTGAATAGGATGGAGAACAGGATAGGAGATAAAAAAATCAGCATCCGCCAGGCTGGATTTGATGAGAATTATTGGATTCAGATGGAACCTTTCTCCACAACAAATTTTTCTTGGGAAGATCCATATGGCCAGAAATTTATTGAAGCTAAAGTGGACGAAGGTAGCGGTGGAGTTTGGAAATTCGATTTGGAGGAGTCTGGGCTTCACTTGGTAGAGCAAGGGGAACTGAAGATGAAATTCCATGTTTTTGAGATGGTTGATGTCAAAGTTGGGAGGTTTATAGATGACAAAACATCAAATCTAGATGGAAATATGCTCGTCACATCTACAGGAAATCAAGGGAGTACTCAATTGCCAGCAAAAGTGCAGAATGAAGCGACTCCTCTGGAGCTTATAGTGGAATTGGGAGTTCTTGGAGTTTCTCTTATAGACCATAGGCCAAAAGAGTCGTCATACTTGTACTTGGAGAGGGTCTTCATATCTTATTCAACCAGCTATGATGGGGGGACAACAACCAGGTTAGAGACTATTTGTATGTAAGATAGCTGTTTTTTGGTTGTTTCAAAGATGTAGGATTTAGCATGTGATGTTTCTTTTTTGAAACCGGTGCTTCAGCCTGAAGATTACACTACCTGATGATAAGTAAACAAGAAATCTTTTAATTCTCCGCGCAGTGATACACCATCTTTTTTGTTACTAATTGCAGATAATTTCTTATCAAACTCCTAAGATACAAGTGTAAGTCATAGTCAGCAGCTTTTTGGGAAGGCCTTGTATGTTATATTGTGGCAATTCTAAAGAGCAATTCGTAATGGCATATGTCAGACTGTTATTTTTTTTTTAAATTCTTCTTGGTGAAGTTAAGCACATTGTTACATGCAAGTGGACACGAATTTATGGATGATCATAACACGTGTTGCATCACTGTCTGGAAGTAGTGACTTTCAAGGAAGAAGCATTTTTAAGTATGGTATTGTGAATGCAATTTATTTGAAGGTAGATGATGCTGATTTTTCTTTTACCAGAAGAAAAGAAAGAGGTGAAGGACATCTACCTCTGATGCTTGCTTCCAGCAGCTTTTCTGAATATTGAAGCATACCTTCAACTTCAGAAGACTTAATTAGTGTATTTCATTTGTGAGGAGGATAATATGAGTGAATCTTAATTGTTATATATTATTCTGCTTTCTTTCTAGATTCGAACAATTGCCAAAATCTTTGCTTTGGGTGAAGAAGGTCCCTAATTGTGGTTTGTTTATCTTCCAGATTCAAGCTCATTCTGGGGTACTTGCAGATTGACAACCAGCTCCCTTTAACTCTCATGCCTGTGTTGTTAGCTCCGGAGCAGGCCACTGACTCACATCTTCCAGTCTTCAAAATGACTGTTACAGTTTCCAATGAAAACCCTGATGGCATTGTGGTCTATCCATGCGTATACATACGGGTAATGTTGAATGTCCTACGTGGTAAAGCACAGTTGAAGCAGATCTTGTCAATCTGATGCCAGTCTAAATTGACATGACAGGTGACGGATAAGTGGTGGAGACTCGATATCCATGAACCTATTATTTGGGCTTTGGTGGATCTGTACCGTAACATCCAGATGGACCGTTTGCCCCAAACTTCTAGTGTCACCCAAGTTGATCCAGAGATACGAGTCAAGTATGATTCTTTTGTGTAGCTAGCAATATGGATGCCTCATACAATTAGGAAAAAAATTAAACACAGTTGAATGCCACCTCATTTTCTAAATCTGATTGTTAGAATGGTCTCCTACAACATTGCATAATCATACAAGACATCGAAATGCATGTTCTCCATTGCTTGTATTTCTCATTGATGAAGAGGTGAGATTTACTGGGTCCTTGTGTGTGCATAGAGCATACCAAGTTTTGTTAATGTTGACATCCTGATTAGAACACTGCCCTGATCGAACTAGGTTGTTATTTTGATGTGGATTCTTCGGTTCCATATCAAACTTAAAAGGATGACTGTGATGACTGCAATATTGGAAATAGAAGGGCACACAAGAATCTAATTTTGGCCTTGATAGAGAATACTTAAAGCTATGCACCTGAAGTGCCATATGCATCTTTCTGTCAGGGGATTTTCAACTACTACTGTGCTGATTTACCCTTTGGCAATCATTATTAAAAAGAGTTAGAACGCCTCCTGGCTGTCTCATTTGAGACATGAATGCAGATTTTAGTGATCTGAGACTACAATAACAAGGACTTAGTAAAAACTGGTTTTTCTGTCTTTTGTAGTAAAAGTTTATAAAAAGAATATTTTCAATATTAAAGGAAATAGACAAATATGCCCCCATCAGCTAAATACTCTCAACACTTTCTAGCAAAATACCTACTATTGGGCTTGTCACGACGTCATAATGAAGCACAAAACTTCTCCAATTTGCTTACTATTCCCATAGACCTTTTTTCTCTACATGATAGGCATTTTCTTTTACTAACATTCAACTCATTGAGATGCACAATTTTTCCCTTGAGAAAGAGGATCCCATTATTCAAATATTACTTTCACTTATAATGAAGACTGTTCAGATGAGAGACATAATTGCGGTCTGTATTTTCTACCAGTTTAATAGATATTTCGGAGGTCAGACTGAAGGTGTCGCTAGAGACTGCACCTGCTCAGAGACCTCATGGTGTTCTAGGGGTCTGGAGCCCTGTCCTGTCTGCTGTTGGAAATGCATTTAAAATACAGGTGAGTTTGATGCCCAATAAGAATTGACCTTCTTTATTTTATTTCATGTGCTTTCTTATGAGGTGATACTAGATTGTTGGTTTTTTTAGTAGCATTTTGGCCTATGTAATATACAGCTTTTTGCGCATCGTGTTAGCACTTCCACGTTGTTAGACAGTTAGATGTCGATCAAGTACTAACAATTGTTGGTCACATGTCGGCACCTTGGTGGCAGTGTCCATGGGACTAAAATTATAAGATTGATCAGGTTTAGAGCAACATTCTTACTAACCATTCCTAACATCGCCCTGTTTTTTTTTTTTTTTTCAGTTGCGTCTGAGGAGAGTCATGCACAAAGACAGATTCATGCGCAAGAGCTCTATCCTTCCTGCTATTGGAAATCGTATAATGAGGGACTTGATACATAATCCTCTACATTTGTTGTTTTCAGTAGATGTACTTGGGATGGCGAGTTCAACATTGGCTTCTCTTAGTAGAGGGTTTGCCGAGCTTTCAACTGATGGTCAGTTTCTGCAATTACGTTCAAAGCAGGTAATTACTTCTCACAGATGATTCATATCCGTTATTTTTCTAAGCTGAGCTCATCACTGTATGTTGAATTAGGGACGATCAAGGAGAATTACTGGGGTGAGTGATGGAATTCTTAAGGGGACAGAAGCCCTAGCACAAGGTTTTGCTTTTGGGGTGTCTGGTGTGGTGACAAAGCCTGTGGAGAGTGCGAAGCAGAATGGTCTTCTAGGACTTGCTCATGGGGTCGGACGTGCTTTTGTTGGGATTGTTGTTCAACCAGTCAGTGGAGTATTGGACTTTTTCTCAATGACTGTTGATGGAATAGGTGCAAGCTGTTCCAAATGCTTGGAAGTTCTAAATAGCAAGACTAGCTTCCACAGAATCCGAAATCCTCGAGCTATCCGCTCTGATGGCATTCTGAGAGATTATTGTGAGAGAGAGGCACTTGGTCAGGTACAAAACTAATGCCTTCTTTTGTCCATGTCATCTGTCTTGATTGGAAATGGTGAAGAATAGGCTATATGTACTTAACCTTTTGAGACAAACAGCTGCTTAATATCAAAGCACCCCTTTTTGTCATTTTCTCTCATTTACTGTTCTTGCAGTCCAGTCTGCTGCTGTTTGTGTGATGTGCTCCTGTCAACATGTTGTCTTTTACATATAAGGTCTGGCTTACACTATTGGTGAAGTGTTGAGAAAGATGCTAGAAATATTCTTGTGATATTGTTTAACAATTTAGATTGTTTGTCAGATAACTTTTCAACAGTAACGAGAGGTTATAGCTTTGTTACCCTGATCGAATATGCTAGAACCTGAATGATAAAGCCTATAAGTTCATTCTTAATTTCTGGTTCTTCTTTTATCTTTGTTTCTCATAGAAGAATACAATTATGTTATTTTTATCTTTTTGGCAAGAACCTCCCTTCATTAGTGTTTTGGTCAAAATGGATTCAAACCTTTATAAGCTGGGGATAATTTTTAATATTTCAGCATGAACATATTGCTCATGATCATTTACATGGGCCCACTTCTCATTCCATTTGTGGGAATTTGATAATCTATAAACTGTTCCTAAGGAACAGTCGGCTCATGTTTGAGCATGATGAATCACTTCGTGCCGACCTGTTGCCAATAAACTTTGCGGCCTCATATGAGAATGGAAAACTGGAGCATTCTGTCACATCTCATGTGCATTGCCAGTGGGTTGGTCATCCTCAATAATTCTGTCACTGTTAAAGCCAGCTTTGGTTGGAGTACATTACCACCAGTAAAAGAAGTCGCACGCACTCTAGTTGCTATCCTTTTTCAGAGCACTTTTTTTGGCTCAATACGTGTTTTCAGATCCTACTGTTTTATACATCCATCCATAATAAAATACTTGCGGAAAAGTAGTAGTTTTTCACAAGTGTAGTCCCTGAAACAAACTTCTCAAACTAGTTTTGATCTAGTTGAAATGAAATGATACTTGTCCCATTCTTTTGATGGGTGAAAGTTCTAGGGAGGCATTTTCCAATGAATAGTCTCAAAGATCACGTCAGATTGAACATTGCATTTTGGGTGCTAGTTGTGAAATGTTGATGTTGTACATGTATCAATAAGCCAGAAAGTGTTCTCCTCATTGTCCACTGAAAGATTTGGGGCTTCTGCTATGTAGACATTTCACCTGTCTAAAGCTTCAGTGCCTGCTTAAAATTTAGTAGTTATGTCTGTATACATTCTCCTTGTATTTTTTTAGCACAATTAGTTATGTGTTATTGTCCAAGAAGAAAGCATGATGTTAACTTATTTATGGAGTGGTGAAAAATGATTAACCTGTTTGTTCATATTATGTTTCCAGATGATACTCTACCTTGCAGAAGCTAGTAGGCGCTTTGGATGCACTGAAATTTTTAAGGAACCATCTAAATTTGCCTGGTCAGATTATTATGAAGAACATTTTGTTGTGCCCTACCAAAGGATTGTTTTGGTGACCAACAAAAGGGTCATGCTGCTTCAGGTTAATAAAGGAATCTTAAATCTGTGTACCTTCACCAATCAAATATACAAATGTAAAAATTGTGACACTATTAATTTTGTGTGCATATGTAGTGCCTGGATCTCGATAACATGGATAAGAGACCTTGCAAGATCATGTGGGATGTGTCCTGGCAAGAGCTGATGGCACTGGAGTTGGCAAAAGCAGGATGTAACCAGCCCTCCCACTTAATCCTTCATCTTAAAAATTTTAGAAGATCCGAAAACTTTGTCAGAGTTATTAAATGCGCCACTGAGGTGGAAACTGAGGGAACAGTACCTCAAGCAGTCACAATTTGTTCAGTTGTGCGGAAAATGTGGAAAGCATATCAGTCCGACATGAAATGCCTTGTTCCGAAGGTTTGTATGTGGGATAAGGTTGTTTTAATGACTGCTTATTCTTGTGATTCTGAATGAGTTTTCTGCTCATAGGTTCCTTCAAGCCAAAGACGTGTATATTTTGCTGGGAGTGAAGTTGATGGGAGAGAGACACTTAACCTGAGCAAGGCCATTGTAAGAACGAGAGAGTTCTCCTCTTCCAACTTCGTGTCAGATGATAGGAAATTTGTTAAACATAGTATCAACTTCACAAAGATATGGAGCAGCGAACGGGAAACAAAGGGTCGTTGCACTCTGTGCAGGAAGCAGGTGCTTCTTCAATTATCTTAGCTGCCGTGTTCTATCTACTGGTTTTCTTTTACCAGGGCATCTCTTGAGAATTTGATGAGTTTGATAGTTACTGAAATTGCAATTTTTTTCTTTTTTCAGAGTTCAGACCATTCTGGAATCTGTAGCATTTGGAGACCCATATGTCCAGATGGGTAAGGTTTAAGTTTGATGCAATATCAGATATGCTGCCTGATATTTTTTGGCAGTCATAATGAAATTCCTTCCACCTAGTCTTTTATCACATAGCAGCATACACGGTCCTTGTGGTATGGTGCAGTTATGGTGATTTAAGAATTATTTGGTGGGTGCAGAGTTCGTTGTGCTTGTTCTCTAACAACGCAGTTGCTAAACCTAAATGTGCCTTGGGGTTTAGAAAGGGAACCATTAATGACTTAGGGCCAGTTTTTTTTGTTTTTTTGGGTCAGTACTTAGGGCCAGTTTGATAGCCCAATTAAGTGATGAAAATTGAAAATTCAGCAATTTAACAAAGCAAGTGATAATCCTAATTATCATTGATTTGACAGGTTCAATTAAGTCAAAGATCTGCTTAATATGTTAATCAACTGGTTACTCAGTTTGTTCATAGTATTTCGTAGTCAATTTTCGGTTGTCATCAAACAAATTTTGTTTTTGTTTTTGTTTACAGTACTTAAGATTTCCAGCAATTAACATCTAGTACTTAATTTCTCGGCCCTTTAGTTTTCAGTTTCATCAAACCAGCCCTTAGCATCTAGAACTAGACAGCTGTAATAGTAATGTGATAGATTCACTAGAGATGACTTATGAATTAGAAATCATTGCTGGGTGCTGACCATTGACAGTGATGAAATGGATGATCATCTCTCATCTTCTGATAGGTGAGTTGGGTACCTATTGATGGGTTGTAGGATAAAAAAATGGTACAGGGATTTGAGATTGTGATAAGTCATTGGGAGAGAGGTTGATAGACTAGAGAGGCCACACAGGTTTCATGCAGCTCGTGTTATTATGGTCTTCATTGTGTATCTATAAAGTTGTTGACGCTCTTGACAAATTTTATTTTAATTGAGTTGAATTTTTCTGTTTATGTGCAATTAGGATCTTCATATTGGTTTAGAGTGGTAAATTGCTGCTAAGAAGGTCCTGGAAACCATTAGGTAGATCACTCTGTCCTTTTCTTATCCCCTAGTGCAATGGGGGGGAGCGAGAGAGGGAGGGATAGAGATGGAAAGAGAGTGGTTCAGTTCAGGAATGGATAGAAATTGCTAGCTGTTCACAGAGAATATTTAGTAAGAGAATTCATGCTTTTTCAGTCCATATGGGGAGAGAGAGAGAGAGAGAGAGAGAGAGAGAGAGAGGGTAATATCTGTGCTTGGTCATTCTAGGCCTTCGATAAATAGCTTTTTCTTTTGGCCAGATGATGTACAACAATATAGCTGCAGTTAATTAACATTTTTCTATTTCAAGTGACTATTGTTGCGCTTCTGATATCGTAACAGATTTTGGACCTATGTGGTTTTTCTCTTGTAGGTATGTTTCTATTGGAGATATAGCTCGAGTTGGCAGCCATCCTCCAAACTGTGCTGCTGTTTATAGTAATAGCGACAGACTTTTTGCCCTTCCAATAGGCTATGACCTGGTAAGGAGACTTAAACTGGCAATCTTTTGAGCAGACATGAAATGAAATTTTCTCCTGGCACCTAGGAACCAAGCAAATATGAATTTGAAGAGGAAAATTAGTGTGTTTTTAAATCTAAAGAGGCTACATGACCAAGAAAAGATTTAAGAGGCTAATTCTTGTACCTTGTGGAGTAACTGCTACCTCTTGGTCAAGTCACAGCTGTCTCACACTACTACCTCTTGCAAGCTGAGCGTCTAAATCCTTACAAGTTAAATGTTAGCAAGAAAAGGGAGGAGTTGGTTATAAAATATATTGTATACCCATGTGGAGAGAGGCGCACATGGGCAACAGTACGTTAAAATTTACATATTCCTCGTATTTTAGATAATATCTGGAACTATACCCGAAAGCCATTGGGTTGATGAATGTGGAATCCACATGTCCACTTGATCCAATGCAGTTCAGTGCTTTGCTCATGTTCGCTGACATCTTATTCTTTATATTGCTTCAGTTCTTGGGTTTAAGAAAAATAATGATACAACTGTGATCGACTGTCCAGGTTTGGAGAAACTGCTTAGATGACTACACAACCCCCATCTCGATTTGGCATCCTCGAGCACCAGAGGGATTTGTTTCTCTTGGATGTGTTGCCGTACACGAATTCACAGAACCACAAGCAGATTTAGTCTATTGTGTGGCAGAATCGCTCGCTGAGCAGACGGAATTCGAAGAGCAAAAGATATGGACTGAGCCAGATTCATATCCATGGGCATGTCACATATATCCAATCAAAAGCGACGCTCTCCACTTCGTGGCATTGAGACAAACCAAGGAGGAATCTGACTGGAAGCCTATGCGGGTTCGCGACGAACCAGCGTTTCAATTGCATTCATGACAAGCTCTATATTTCCTGGAAGGCCCATTAGCGGTTTAGGAAATTGAAAGGTCTTCTGGTTTTGTTACCAGGAGAGCCCATATTGGTTCGTCCCGTAACACTCGTTGCTTCATGATAGCAAACAGAATATGGCTGCCCTAATTTTATGAGCAGGGTGCCTTCTTTTCTTCTGAGTCCCGTTTACCTGTACATGTAATTTTGACAGTGTGAAACTTCCCAATGAGGTATTTTTTTTTTCAGGTTCGATTCAGATGGTCCTTAGGCAGAGATTGCTTCTTATGTTGGAAATATGGCCCTTTTGGCAAAGAGAAATTACTAGTGTTGCCTTTCTTGACCCAACAAAAGGGGAAAAAAGCCAAAGTAAAATCTCTTGGTGAAATCCAACACGGGTGCTGTAGAAATTGTGGGTCAAGAGGTTGCTTAGACTAGCAGTATCGGGTCTGATTCAGGGCCATTCCGCAATTGACGATATGCCCATCAACAGAGTGCTTCAGTGGTTTTCGTTGTTCTTTTGATGAAATTCATCAATGGTCCAAAAACATCAGGGAAATAATGCGATTTAATCGTAAATTGGCTGTTTCAGAAACACGAATGCATAGTTACATCATGATAATTAATATACTGGGCGGAAAGACAAGGAAAGCAGCACACTCTCCCAAAGAAAGATGATGTAGTGACCTGGAGACTTCTAATCTTGAGGGGAGGAGGGTCTGAAAAATTATAAGTACAGATCTCCATCACCTGAGTAGATCTCTCATTCTTTTGGGATCAAAACTAATGAAAAAGAATAGCCAGAAAAGCCGAGAGAGTTCCAAGTGAAAACTCCCGAGAATTTGCTTGTGAATTTGGCGGGCGGGACGAGGGAGGGATGCCTGTAGTGTTGAAGCCATCGAACAACTGGGAAGATGATGAGATCTACCACATGATGGTCACCATCTATCTTCGTTTAGGTCCCAAAGTAGTTTCCGAGTAGGAGCAGGAGGTGCCAACCCCGGAATATCACGAATGTCCTTGTTATTTGGGTGTACAAGCTGCAGATGAAGGAACAGGAAGCCATCATTCAACCGATAGCAATTAAGTTCCACGCATACTTAGCTTAAAAGTAAAGAACAGAAATTGGAAATAAAAGTGCTCAAGCTTGTCTAGGAAGAAATAGGGTTCGATCGACAGATGCATTGCCTGAGGAGTGAAACATTGCACGACAGTTGATCTACTGATGGTGCATTCGTAATTTGAGCTTGAGTGAAGGCAACCTCCCGTAAGAAGAGAATACATGTTCATCTTTGGATTAACAGGGAAAGAGCAGAGCACTTACTTTCACAATTATGATGGCTATAACTCCAATGACTATGAGGACAAGCAACGCCATAATACACCTGTCAGTTGCAACCTAAAGCCCAAAGAGAAAAGATCAGAGGAAAATCGAGCTATCAGCTAAGTGGGATAATAGCAGTTTTTGGTACACGAAAGAAAGACGTGTGGAGGTTTTTGACCTGCCTACCAATTTCCTTGACCAGCTGAGATGCTTTCTTGATTGAAAAATGAATGGAATCCAGTTCATTTACAATCCTGCTCATTTGCTCAGTCTGGAAACAGGAACAGTTGTTCAATTCAGAGAAAAACGAAGTTTTGTACAAAAACCACCATGCTGAAATGTCCATTTGCCGGTACAAACCTGAGCCTTGAGAGCTGCTGCAGTGTCTGTTCCAACATTGACAGTATCTTGGACAGTCTATCGGAATGAAAAGAAAAACTTAGTACTTTTCTTTGTCCCATGATTAAGTTTATCAACCAAAATGAAAGCAGGTCAGACAGGTCAATTTGTGTGATATATGTAATAGAAGGAAAAGGGGTTACGAAACTAAACCAAAAACAAAAGAGGGAGAAATGTTGGGGAGATCTAGGAAGGTTAGACAGGTCAAGAAGACAGAACTCAGTCTAATGTTTTGAAGAAGCCTACGCAGGTCAGAGTCCTCATCTAAATAGTAATAGCCCAAAAAGAAAAGGGATGAGAAACTGATAAGATTGATATCACAACTTAAAAAGTTTCAAGTCACAGTGCAGTAACAAACCTTCTTGGACCTCTCAATGGCTTGATCTGTCTCATCCATCCTCTGGTTTCCATGATCCATTAGCTGTTGATTTGTCATGGCTGAGATAAGATGCAGATAAAACTCAGGAAACCTCCCATCAGTGAATAATACAGAAAATAAGATATGCAGCATAAACCCAGCAAACTTCTTATCAATGATATATAATAATACCCCAAAGAAGTTACCAGTTAGGAAGAGGATTAATTGAACTTCTCTAACATCCAAAAATTATCGGAGAATCAACCCTCATTTACTAGTAATTTCAGTTTTTGTTGAGTCAAAAAGGGAATCTCAACAAACTCTTCAAAATTTTGAGGCTGTTTGCACCCAATCGTAGACTTAGTTGGTAAGCAATGGGTAAGTAAAAAGTGTACTTGCAGGGCCGCTAGATGATGCATTAGCAACAGATTCAATATTCCTCCGGACCAATTTACCATAGAATAGCTCGTATGTGAATTAAACGATCCTTTTACAAGAAAAAATTATTTTTTGGAACACGAAGAATCAAGCAAATAAAAGCTGACACCACCCAAAGTTGGCTTTGTACAAGCCTATCATATGGACCCATGTTTACAATGTTCACAATGTATGTTGTGATGTAACTAAGAGAGTTTAATCCATTACACTCTCAAAAGTTGATTGGATTACCACCACAAGAAAATTCTTCTCGTGAATTTCTTCTTTGTGCTCGAAGAAGTTTAAAGTTCCATTTAACAAATTCAATCCTTGCTTTGCCTACTTTTGAGTCATACAGATTTTGGATTTAGAACAATGAGATTGCTATTTGCTATCCATGCATTGCACAAGAATTCCCTAGTAAACAATAGAAATGGAACTAGGGAAATGAAACCTAATTCCAATTGCCAAAGTTGTAGAAAGAGGACCAATTGCTGTTATTTTACTTCAAAACCTTTATATTATAGCCCCTAAAGGGTCTGTCTTTGCTTTAAGTATGATGAGTGACTGCTTTATTATAATTTTGATGTACTTACATGAAGCGAGCAAACCATTATCTTCACCAATTCCTTCACTGGGCCCATCAAAGAGATCAACTCGTTTGTTTTCAAGATTTGTTGAGTATCTGCAACAGCATTAAATCCAAAGTGAACAAGTTCAATAATAAGTTTTAATAATAAGTTTTGAAGCATCCACCAATTTTAGTATAGTAGTATGAAGTTCAATTGTTCGGTCAACAAAGATAAAATCAATTAAAGTTGAGATGTACATGTAGTGCAGCTAATCGCTAAGCAGGTATGCAGTGAATTAAAAGAGGAGTGATCTTTATGCTAGCTTCAGCCAAGAAAGATATTATTCCTGGAGTAACTTGTAGAAGCAGAATTACTACACATGAGCATACCTCTTTTTTTGGGCTACGAATGAATTAAGCTCTTTTATCTGCAAAAAAACCCATTAAACAGCGTGGTTAATTCTGTTTATTGCAAAACATGAAGCTCAGCAACATCGTTGATGAAATGTCCTAATAAAAAACCAACCATTGACTGCTTTTTCTCATTGAGCATTCTGCTAGTTTCTGCATCATTTTTACCCTCAAGATCCTTTAGTTCTCTGTCAAACTCCTTAATGAGCCTGAAATGATCCCATTAAGCAACATTATATAGAGTACTGGGTGAAGGAGAATCAAAGCAGCAAAACCATTTATAGACATCTCCGAACATAGCATTACAATTCCAAGTTAACTAAGAAGAGGGACGTCCAAGCATGTCTTTAGCAGACATGACATAACATGTTTCATTGTGGCAGGTGGGATTAGAAAATTAAGTGAATCGTCTGATCATAGAGCAGAGATTAAAACTTTAAGCATCTGGCCTGAGTCCTTCCATCCATGTCCCAATTAAGGCCGAAGCAATCTTTATAATTCAAGGCTAACTGAAATTAGGCATTCACACTGAAAACTATTGTTCTGCATTTGATACATCTACAAATTCAAGACCAATCAGGTGGCACCTCTTCATCAAAATGGACTAGAAGATTCAGACATCCATACTAAGGCTGCTAGAGTTGCTGCAATCACTAGTTAGTAAACAAGCAAGATCCGCTTGAGATTCGTATCTTCAGTAAAAGCTCTTTGCACAAGCATTAATGAGAGAGAACATAATCAGTTGTGCACTCACCTCTTACACTCGCGCATTTTATCTGTAAGCTCTTCCAATTGTCTACTCTGCCGATTGGCATCCTTGATCTTATCCAGTTTCTGGAATCCATTTCTGAGAAAAGAAAAAAGAAACTACTTGAGCCTCTGAAGTGTAATGAACAGACACCAGAAAGCTCAGCAGCAGAGATTAAACTGGAACAAAACTAGTAAATGTGGCCAAAGTGTTTATATTAGCTACTGAGGACAGCAATGAGATAGCACCAACTAATAACTTATCTGTCAAAGCTTATAGAAAAAATGACACCAGGAACCATATTTACCCACAATAATTTTTCTCAATCCATTTCTGCACGAGAACAAATACAAATGCTTTGGTCCACGAAATCTAACAAACAGACGACAGGAAACTAAAGCTGAGCTTAAGTTAGAGCTAGCTGGAGAATGCGACTCGGAATTGCAATTGTATAGCGTCACTGTAGATCCGCAATCAAAGCATTTGAAAGAATCGGACTATCAGAATGACAGAGCCGGAAGGGTAAATTGACTTCGAACGCACACCGTGAAGCGGATCACACAGACCAAAAACTATATCACCCTAGAGTTTGAAAAACAATGTCCGTGATCAGTCATATGATGAAGGGATACCAGGAAAACAATGAGCTCAACTGGAGCTAAAATGGCAAATGCGAGCCCAAATGCATACAGGATACTCCCAATCGCGTTTACATGGCAGTCTCGCTATGGATCTGGTTTCTTCAAGCATGTGACAAAAAGATCAATCACAGCGAACACAATGCCGCCGATTCACGAGGACAGGATCGACTCCAAACGCGCAGTCGGGACGCATAAACCGCAGAGACAACAAACCAATCTTACGCTAAAGCTCGAAAGATGTCGGAGATCTGTCCGTCGAGTTCCGCGAGCTCCTCGCTGATCGCAGACAAGTCATCCATTCTCGAGGACGTCGAGGAAAGCCGAGGCGAGTCGCCACAATATTCCAATCCCGACACCGGATCTCGCGACGAACTCCCACCCAAAAAGGCTAGCGACAACCGTCGAGACCTCGAAAACAGTGTCCCGCGCGAAAGATGCCGATCAGAGCCACCGACGGGCTCGAGCAATGGGGCTCCCGCGTCGCGGACTGGTCATCGCCCGCGGACGAATCCCGCGCGTCTCGATGCAGAGGCTGAAGACGAATAGGAGAATGCGGCGTCAGGGAAGGAGGAGGAGGAGGAGAGCGGCGGCCGTCGTCGTCGTCGTCGACGGATCGAACGGATGTTGCTGCGATCGGATCGAGAGCGATGTGGGTGGGGAGGTGGTGGTGGTATAAATGATGGGGGTGGTGGAGTATCGTAATTACAGCCAATGAATTCGAATTTTCTTAACAGAAAAAAAAAAAACTGGGAAAGAAAACTGTTTTTCGGATTTTTAAAAATATTATTTATTTTTTTGGGGGAGGGGAGGGGAGGGGAGGGGAGGCTCGGAGGGAAGAAGGTGAGGGGGGAGGTTATATTCCAGAGAAGCGACATTCCGCGAATAATGCGGAGTTTCAAGCCGCACGCGCTTCTCCAAAACGCAGGGCTCTTTGGCGTCGTGGGCCTGAAATTCACCCATCGGAGATGGAAAATGGGCCGGGCCGGTCCAAGACGGCCCGCTTCGTGACGGCCCGTTCTGGAAAGTAAAAATGCCGAATGCTTTTGTCCAAGTGACACGTTATTACTGGTCAGAGCCAATGCCAATGCCGATTGGAATTGTTTATGCTCCAGTGTGGCAATCTTGTTTGGCGGAATTCCACGAAGCCTCTCTCCGTATGAAGACCTGGAGTTTGTGTCCTTTTAAGTTTTAGTAGATTGATTTTGTGATCAGAATGGTTACGGAACCCACGCAAGAGTCCCCTCTTGCTCTGCGGGAACATGTCCGTGTCGTGTCGTATTTAGGGCACAGGGAGTCTTGGCCTCTCGGGACGGGGAGAGAGATGACTTCGAGCTATGCGACGACATGTTTTTGGTCCCACTGCCCCTCGAAACGCCGAATTTGAAGACGACATAACGAATGCAGACCCGGTAAAATTGCAGACATCCGAGCTCTGTTTTTCAACTGGGGAAGCTCTTTTAGCTTAGCCCGCAGTGTAGAATAAGAAACGAGAAGCTGTTTCCAAACGGGCCAAGGCATTTGCTTGCCCTCATATGCAGTTCTCTCGTAAGAAGCTACCACACGTTTATTCACATAAAAGACAGAGAAGCTTATTACAGTACATATAAAGACCTCATCCTGCTCCTCAGTCAGCCATTTTAGCTTTCGATGACTGTATGTGGTTCCAGGAGGGCACTGCAGAAATGAACATCGCTTTGACAACGCAAATCTCCAACACTGAGTGGAAATCAGAAAACAAAAGGAGGAGAAGGTGTCTTTGACTACTACCTATCTTGCCGACTTCTGTCCGATGAAATTGGATTAGTTGCTTACGATACAAGAACTGGCAACGCCTGATCACCAGGGGTATGGTCCTGATACACTTGGTTTTGAACTGCTTTCACCGCAGCTACCCTCGCTGCATTGGCCGACTTATTAGCGAATGCTATAGCTCTATTCACCCGCTCGTCCACCTTCCCGACATCATGTGCTCTCTCAGCTGCTCGTCGTGCTTCCTGAGGACAAAGGCAGTCAGTGAGAAAACCCATCTCCTGTTTCTTGGTTAATGGAAGAAAGTCTGTCTTCTAAAGGTACTGCCACGACAGAGTCACTTCCACAATGAACGACCTAATTCCTAGAAACAAGCATAGCAACTGCCTTTGCTACTGAAAAACCTTAGAAACAAGCATAGCAACTGAAAATGGAAGAGTGCCAATCATTTTTCTACTCTGCGATAAATAATAAAGTAGAGTGCCAGTGATGACTCGCCCTAATTCCCAACCGTGCACGTAAGATGAAAAAAGTCCCCCATGTATGTTGGTAAATTAAGCCAGAGTTGCAAACAATAACACATCTAAAGAGGAAATTATTACCTGTACTGCATTGAGGACTTTTGAGTGCGTGATGGATGAGTTAGGTCCCCCAACAAAGCTTGGTGAACTGGGGGGATCAAGAACCCCATTCTGCCAGTGACCGCATTGAGTCTCCCCACTTCGGAAACTATACATGCCAAAACCCTGCCTTCTTCCTTCATGCCAAGCTCCCTCATAACGATGCCCATTTCCAAACAGGTACACTCCAAAGCCATGCATCTTGTCTGCAAAGTATTCCCCTGAGTATGTATCCCCGTTTCTGCAGTTTATAAAGAAAACTCCTTGATGAGTTTAAGTCACCACGGCTTGATATTTTCTGTGAGGATCAAATTTGACATACTTATGGCCTAGCAGCATTTGCACGGTAATAAAAGCTTTCTGAGAAAGTAACAATGCTTTAGACTAGCACTCCAACAGACACGTCCCCAAATTTAATGATGGAACTTCAGAACAAAGCACTCAGGTAGACATGATCATTACACTCTGTCTTGCACATAAGGCGTCATGCTCCTTGTTTTATGGAACAAATTTCACAATGAAACTTAAGAACCAAGACTCAGGTCATGCAGGAACTTTTCCACTCTCTACCCTTTTCATTAGACGAAAAAGTTACTACTATCATGAAAGAGGTCCGCATCCAATGTGACCACTAATAGAAACTCAGAAAGCCTGAGAATTCTGTTTTCACCAATAGAAAGCTTCCTTTATTCTCAACACAACTTGTTACCAAGACTTCCAAGATGAATGTCAGCGTCAGGATAGCAAATTCGAGGTCAATGATTGGCATTGAAACTGAGTAATTGGTAGGCTTCAGTTCTTCTTTCGCTTGTCACCTATCATTGACTATAGCGAAGAAACAATTACTGGTCTTATTGACAGCAGCTTGTGTGTGTTTCTCAAACGCTACTGCATCTTAGAAAATACTAAGGACTCAGGCGATAAATTAATTGCATACCCATTATGCAACAAGTTCTATCCCAGCAAACTTGACAGTGGCAAGAACAAATGCATTTTCAAAATTCTCACAAAAGGACTAACGAGAAAATGAGGCGCCTTCTCATTGTGAACAACTAAAAGTGAGGAACATCTATGGAAAAAGATATGCACAATCAGCATCAATCATAGGTATGCTAACTCAATGTACTTACAAATCAATTACATTCTTATGATACTTTACCTGAAATGGTACCGACCGAGCCCGTGCTTGACACCCCATTTGAACTCTCCAACATACTTGCTCCCATCCTTACAAGTATGCTCTCCACAACCATGACACTGCCCATTACACCACTCCCCAGCATAAACGTCTCCCGTATAAAACCTGTACACCCCAACTCCATTCCTCAAACCCTGCCTGTACTGTCCTCTATACCGGCTCCCTTTGGCCCACGTCTCGATGCCATAACCATCATACTTTCCGTCAACCCAGTCCCCCTCATACCTCCCACTCTTGTAATAGTAATAAACCCCGCTACCTGAACACTTCCCTCCGTGGAATTCGCCCTCGTAAACATCCCCATTGCTATAAACCTGAACCCATGAACCCGAAGTCGCCCTTTTCTCGGGTTTCGGTTTCGACCCGATTGACCAAACAACAGGCCGAGCTGGTTTCGAAGCCGAAAACGGAGCGATCTTCCCAGGAAACGACCGTGAAAACAGCAACCGAATCGAGGGAAATCTAGGGATGGCTAAATTGAGTGATACTAACAGTGCCGCGGAGAGGGAAACCACAGAGATGAGCTCGAGCACGTAAAAACGGTTAGAATTGGACGCAAAGAAGTAGAGCACCGGCACTAGTATGAGAACTAGAAATCGCAGATGTATGCCAAGCAAACGCACGCGGCATAACTGGTGGCAGAATTTACAGGACAGAAACTTTCTGGTGCAAAATGGGATCGGGAGCGAGCTAAAGCAAGAAAACCTGGCTGTGCCAGAATCCGAAGCGAAAAGACTCTGTTGCTGGTGGCGATTGGTTGTGGGTGATTGCGTGCTGGAGTGATAGAAAGCTAGAGGAGATTGGGTCATCATGGGTCTCTTATGGGGTGTCGAAAGATTGGTCTTTTGACTTGTGCAGGGGCTGTTATCGCATATGCCTCCATTGTCGAGATGGGTTTCTGATGTAGGTGGGATCTGAATGGAGAGATGGTTCAGTTCACGAGGTGGGTTTGGCGCGAGGTTGGCGATTTCCTGCTGAGGATTCGAATTCTTTGGGTGGGTGCTGAAATCGGAAGAGAGGCTGATGCTTTCTTTTCCGATCAGAAGCTCAGATTTCTTCTGATGCATTAATCAACTGAAGGTGGTGAGTGAGCGTGTGTTGGAAATTCTCTCTCTCTCTCTCTCCAATCAACCCCGTGCTCTGTTCTATTGCTTGCTGTGGTATTGGCGAGAGTGCAGGATCGATCTTTATATCTGTGGGAGGGTGTTGTTTTGGACAAGTGAGAGAATCTGTGTTAGTTGTGTTGTGTTGTGTGGGCGGTTTGATGTTTTTATGGTTTTGGTATTAGAAGACGGAGGGGTGTTTCTGTGCACGACAGAAACGAGTGGGTGGGGCTCAGGCAGGGGCAGAGGAGATCTCATTTGGGATTGGATGATGAGTTAATCTGGAGATGCTTTGACGCAAATACCCCTTTGCTTCACATCGATATACAACAACGACACGCTGATTTTCCTATTGAACCATGCCAAATATTTGGGGTTATCAGTTTCAAGGTGGACCGGTTCCCACTCTGGAACTCGGAATTGGACCAAAAGGGCCGGTTCCCGGTTCCAGGAAATCGGCCCACCTAGTCCTAGACGCACTCAATTACTGATCTTATCTCTTTTGTTTTCTCTATTCCCTGCAAGACTGCAAATGTTGTTACAAAGTTTAAATTGCTATACGAATGATGTTAATAAAATAAACTCATGATAAGCTAAACATGATGACCATCTCCATGAATAAAGCTGTAATGACTGAGGGTCAAGGGAGGCATGAGCACTGCATGACTGAGACTGAGAGAAGTGAGAGTGAGAGGCGAGAGCGATGAGTGTGACTGAGTCTAAGAGAGAGAAAAATGAGAATTAACGTTTTGATAAAATTGAATAATAAGAATTAAAAAAAAAAAAGAGAATCGGATTGGTTCGGGTGAGTCCACACTTGAAACCAGAAAGAGTTTATTAAGTTAGCTCTGTTTGGTAAAATTGAAAATCAAGTGTCGGAGATTTTGAGTACTTAATTTTAAGTACAGATACTATTTAAGAGCCCCCAATAGAAATAAAAAGTTGTATGATGATAATTGAAAATTGATAGAGAAATGTTATTAATTTCTTATCAAACATACAAGATCATTCTTATTGGTGGGTTTAATT
Organism: Metrosideros polymorpha var. glaberrima; assembly: GCA_001662345.2. Classification (NCBI taxonomy): domain Eukaryota; kingdom Viridiplantae; phylum Streptophyta; class Magnoliopsida; order Myrtales; family Myrtaceae; genus Metrosideros; species Metrosideros polymorpha. The sequence continues at coordinate 19,634,503 of BCNH02000004.1, read as the reverse complement.
GACATTACTAGCAAATTTTTTTATTAGTGAATTAACTAGGTAACTCCACTTTTACTTATCAGATTAAGTGACTTAATTGAATCATTCAAGTCAATTCTATTTTGAGGTATCAAGTCAGCTTGTTCTCATCGAGTGCGGAAGTTTTAATTTTTCACACATGATTTATTTATCAAATAGCCCTTTGAAGTCGAACATCATCGAGTTGCCTCAATACTCATTTGTAAATCACTTGATGAATTATATCTTTACAGTGTCGTGTTCTTTTAACCCCTCTCCCAACCCTCTCCCAACATCGCATCACTATTTTGTTTGAAATTGCACAGGCCAAATATTCCACTAATGATAACACAAAATGATTATGCGTTTGAGATGGATGAAATGAAAAATACATAAAGGAAGAATAAAAAGGATGCATTTCTTTACAAAAGCTCTGTGTAGATTCAGATAACTAGGCTTTTGAGCGTTATTTTGCACCACGGGATTTTACCTTTCGAACCGCGATTAGACGACTCCTTACACAGGATATTAGTGGTCATGAGAGTAGATATATAGTTAACTGTAGGCTTTACATTTTGCAAAATGTTGAAATGCTACATTCTTCACTTTAGCCCATTCAAATAACAAAATTACAAGTTAGATTTCCACCCATCTTTGAGTTTATACCAATAAACCATAAAAAAAATCGTAAATACATATATATGGTCAGATTTAAATGGAACTTTCACTTTTGTAACGCTTACACATCGATTCACTAATTGGAAAAAAGGGGTGTTCACCAAACCCAAATATCCCTAGTGTTGCCAACACCGAGGAAGAAGGTGGTGAAACTGAGAATTCCGAGTTATATGAAGGGCAAAAGAGTCAATCCAAAAGGTGGAGCCTGGGAATTAGCTGCCGCCACCAAGCAGTCGCTTCGCCTCTTATCAAAAGCCACATCACTTGTGTGTGGGTGGGGTAGGAACTAGGAAATGGAGAACGAGGAGCCCTCCGCAACCGGAAGCTCCGGTTGGCGGTAAGCCCTCTCGCTTTTGTCCACGTGGCGCTCTGCCAGTCGAACGCTTCGCCACTCTCCAGCGCTTTTCTTCTCGCCCTTTTGCAGGCCAGTCCCTACCTTACCTTCCCCATTTTCAAGATAAAAGTAAAAGAAATTCAAAGTGCACGTTTTTTGCTCACAATTCACGTACATGCCACTGGTTTCCAGTCACAGGAATGGATCTGCAATAATTTGGGTCAATTCATGTTTTTACATAAAAGTAGAATAAAAAGCAAATTGAGACGTTAACGCGAGATTTGCAAGGAATAATAACACAAATGATTCATAAATTTTGACCAAATATGTAATGTGGTTCTTAAATTTTTAATTTATTCAATGCGGTCCTTAAATTTTCATTTTGTTCAATGTGCTCCCTGAAATCTTAGTATATATTCAAATTAGTCATTGGACAATATAAAAATGTCAATGATGTCTCTAAACTTAAACTAATGGGAGGTTAACATTGAAATTTTTTTTATTTAAAAAGTTCAGGAACCACATTGAACAAATTAAAAGTTTATGGATTACATTACATATTGTGCCAAAGTTCAATGATCATTTATGTCATTTCCACATTTAATAAACATCCGACTGTTAGGCAACTCATTTTAAAGTCATGTGATTAGTAGATGGGACATCTTATTATGGGATAATAACAAAATTAATGAATAATCATATCTGGTTATTTTTATTAATTTTTTTTTGTCAATCTCCTTGATATATTTATTTTCAGCAGAGAGATGCCCTCAATTTCAACATTAGGGGGACATTTTATTTTTTGGGGGTGGTTTCAGTCGCTAGATAGGTCGACCAAAGCTTTGTTTTATAAACTCACTGGGTGGTGGTGGGGGGTTCCTGTCCAAACACTGAATTTTGTGAGCAAATTGGTCAACTTGATTGCTAGATAAATCGGTGAACGAAAGGTCTTGCACGTCTCTGTCTCTCTGCTCTCACGTCTCCTCTTTAATTTCGAGAGACACCCTCGTCTAAAATACTAAGAAAATTTGACTATGTGCAAAAAACACGAACCTTATGTCTGAACCTGCAACATAAGAAGGAAAAGGAACTGTGCTCCGCCTATTATAATTTCAATAATTTGCTCCTTTTTCGAGTTACAGATTTTAAGTTTAATTCTCAGCTCGCAAGGGGAGTAATTATCAAATAGATTAGCCTATACAAAATGATGGGCGATAAATGTGGTTATCAAATTGATTTTACTAGAAGTTTTTTTTCCTTTTCAAGTTGGTAGTGCGAATTTGGCACCCAGAATATGCACTTTTCTCTTGTGGATTTGTTCTTTTTTCTCATTTACGAGTGAAAAATCAAGAGAAGAAATGGACGAGATAAGTTGTTTAAGTTGCAACATCTACATCCAAAAATTTTATTATCAGGGAACTAAATTGGAGAATACAGAGAGTGTCAGCTTCCGTTAAATAAAGTTTAAGAAAGTTTGTTCTTAAAAGGTAAAAGCCACCAAAAATTCTAAACTGTGTTCATTGTGATACATTTATTCTAAATTTTTTGTGACATAAAAAACTGCAAACTTGTACTTATGTGACACATTTACCCAAACTTGTACAGTGTGACACATTTACCCCAAACTTTTTTTTTGTAACATCAAAAACCCTAAACTTGTATCCGTATGACATATTTACCCCGAATATTGACGTCACAGAAAAAAGTTGGGATTTTTTAGAGTCACAAAAAAAGTTTGAGGTAAACGTGTCACAATAATACAAATTTGAGGCTTTTGGTGTCACAAAAAATAGTTTAGGGTAAATGTGTCATAATGGGCAAAGTTTAGAGTTTTTTTGTGACTTTTTCCCTTTTTTAAAAATGGTTTGTGCATGCAGCCATTTTATTTTTGGGGGTTCGAAGTGCATGCAGCCATTTGAAAGGTAGATATAGCATCATCTTATCTTGAAGACATTCCATTAAACAATTAAGCACGAAAATGAATAGACATACATTATTGTCTATTTTTTTAATAATAATTTCAAGCGATACAGACAAACGTTGTCTGAGTCACTCATTTTCACGAAACAGACGTAGCTTAAATGTGCAATTAATCGTCTTTTATCGAATATGATGGAGCACTCGTTAATATGACTTAACATGACTCTCACTTAGGTTCTTACACCATGGTAATACCAGTTGAATCCTTTTCAATTTCATGGTACTCCACGTTCGATCCGCAAATTCATTAGATGGCCTTGCTCCACAAAGGCATTAGGTACGCTGGAATGCGAACTATATTTGTCCATAACGTCACATTCTTAAAGATAGTAATATACAATTGTGGCCATCTCTAGATAAACAACTTTTGGCACATCTAACTTTCGATCTAACCTAGGCGGGTCAACTTGTCCTTGTCTTGTGGTGGACAGCTTTGAACAAGAACATCAGAAGATAAGAACTGCTTATATCATTATCAATTGAATATCAATAGATTTTCCTCAATAAGCTTCTAAAAGGGTGCATCTGAATCAGCAACATACCATTTAGGATAACAATAAAAGCTGAGTCAAATCTATGTGGTGGTTAGTTCTTGTCTGGAGCAAATGAAAATCTTTTAATCATTATACATTTTTTAATTTTTTTTTAAATATTTTATGGGGGGGAAAAGGGGCTGAATCCTCCACATCTCTGGCTCAAAGAGATTTGGAATGCGTGGCTTCTGATTTGTTCTTATCCAAACTATGCATGCATCTCGTTTTCATGGCCTTACAATTTACCCACACCCCTTTGACCTCATCGCCCTCATGACATGTGCCCTGAACCGCTGAACAGGACAGTGTAGCCAGATCTTTCATATGTATTTTTTCACAATCTATTGCTTAAATTGTATCCATCAAGAGACTGAGAAAAGGACATACGAAATGGGGACAGGTCCTCCTCCGCTCAGCGTTGCTAGCTTCGAGTTTTGCAATTTCAGTACATGTTCTCGACCTTGAACAGAGACTGGGAAATGAAAGGACATATCGAGAGAGAGAGGGAGAGAGAGAGATTGAAATGAGATCTCGAAAATAGGAAGGCCGGAATAAATTCTCCAGCAACGCGACAAAGAAGCACTTCCCCAGTTTTATTCTCTTGCATATCACAAGCTCCTTCAAAAATATCGCCTTGTGTAAAATGTAAAACGAAAACGAGAAAAATTCGATAGGTCCCATGTCAATTCACCCGACGATTAGACGCAATATATTTGAATTATTATCGTTTTAGCACATGCTGCTGCATGATGACTTCCATACTCGAAAAGTCCAAGCCGTCCAGTTTTTCATATTTTCTAGATGAGGCGTATGGAGTGATGTGGTTGGGTCAATTTGTGCAATAATGTCTGATGTCTAATCCCCTATTTTTCTATGATGGGGACTTAGTGATTGTACATCGCCGCAGTTCGGGCGAATGCAGACCTTTTCCTCACCCCCTCAGCGATTATTAAAACGTAAAACTTGAGCTAATTAACTCAAAGTCAGGTACTAAAATATCATCAGAAGTCACGTTGGAAAGTAATGGGAAGCCATTAAATACAGCGAAATTCCTTTCTTGACAGAGAGAGAGAGAGGGAGAGAACACGTCGCATGTAAAAGGATTATCTTTCAACCGGGGGAAAATAATCAACCACGAGCCCAAGGGAGACAAGAAAGCAAGAGTCATCCTGAGGGCGGATGTCCAAGTGAGAGACTCAAGAAAGATGACAGTGAAAAACCATATCCATCCTTTCAACTCAACATAAAGTTCTCAGACTTCTTTTTCTAAGGTTACCTTAGGAAAACTAGCAAAGCCTTTACATGACCAAGGGGGCGTGCGCACGGCTATAGAACCATATAATTTCAATCTCAACGACTTGTATCTTGAAAATTTTCAGCTTCATTCGTCGGTGATTAAAGAATTACGGAATGATACACACAAGAGTACAAGAAGACTGCAACTAGATAGCAGATAAAAAGTAAAAAGCAAAGAGGAGGCCATCTCAAGGAACTTAAAGTGATTCCTCCGATGCAGCGAAACATAGTTATGATCCGGGCACAGGCCGATGACAGGTACTTCCTCCTAATGTATGTGGATATTGGTTCCTTGACCAGATATTGCAGAACCCAGACGCGATGTCTTGTTAAATATCAGCTTTACACGGACACCTTGAGAAAGCATTTGTTCCAAGCAGAATCCACACTCACGATACCCTGTATGAGCAACTCATCATCATGTCTTGTGGATCTTGAACCCAAAAACTCTAGGGACGTAGCTCTGCGATGCGCTCTGTGGCTTCAGATGCCCATAGGTCATCAGAAATAGGTGAGGAAATGTAGTCCCAAAGTATGCACCATCGATGTCTAGGTAAAGTTAAGGATGCTTCCAAACTTGAGAGCAATGGACACACTTCCACATCATAAATAACTTGCTGGATCTATCACAAGAAAAGCAATGGTTGGACCTATCGCGCTGACGATTCTCAAACCAGAAACTGAAGAAAAGCATGCACCAATTTAAGAACAATCAATACTTGTCTTAGATGATCATCATGATCACATGGACCTCATCAGGTACCAGTCATACCTTTTATTTTCATATCCTGAGTTAAACCAGCTCAAAAACTTGCTCATGTGTCTAGGCGGAGTCGCTTTTTTCCCCAGCTCATAACAACACATATTCTCAGGAAGAAAAGTCAAAATGCTGGAAAGGCACGTGTTTGTCTCAGTATATTAAATAACCGATGCATGCTGCTTTTAAGAAATTAAAATATCGCAGATCTTCAAAGAATAACCTAACTTACTAACCATTTCTTATCAAATTCTAAGATGCTATGCATACTAGCTGAATATTAGCTGTAAGATAATCAGAAAAGAAATATGATCTAATCAAGGATACTCCCTTGGTACTTGGATCGAGGATAATATATATCCTCACATCTTGGGCAGTATATTTTTACGGTGCTTGAACGAGGAACGTCTGATTGCCCAACAGGGAGGCATGGTTGTCCGCAACAATAAACCCTTGGGCATCTACCAAAGTCAATGTTCTTGTACTTCTCCAGCTGGTATTAAACAAAATAACACATTTGTCACCTATTTAAGTAAAGTTAAGAGTAATTACTAAACAGGTACTCACGAGCGCAATCTCACCATAGCTGCCATTCCTTTGCTAGTCAGTATATAGCGGGAGTGAATTAGACCATAAAGCATCTCTGCAGCTGATTCAACTAATTCATTCTGCTCCTCAGTGAACATGTCACCTAGCCATACCAACAAAATGCATCACAAGCGCTAAAATGTTAAAATTAAAGAAAAATACAAGATCAGTTAATCCTTACGCATGCCACATCACGATTTCTTTTTCCAAGCTTACTATAGGAGAATCTTTATGTCCTATGCACTTTAAACAATTGAAAGAAAACCGACCATGAATGGAAAAGCACGTATGGAACCCCGGTTTACAAAACACATGGAATATGTGGCGCAGTTCTCATCACTGTTCTAGAACTATGATAGTAGTGCTCTTGCTTACCATGAGAGGACTCGACATCCAAAATCAGATCAAGTGCATAATCATAGTAAGGAACTTGACTGCTTAAACTGCACAGGTTGAAATCATCTTGTATGTAATCATCATCAACTTCACAAAAGAATTCATTTCCTCGAAGATTGCAAAACCATGAGATCCAAGATGAGTCATCTGCATCAGAACCGCTCACGTCTGATTCTTCGCTATCTGTTTCAGATTCCTCTACAATGAACGCCCATAAGGACAAATTAGAAAACTCCAAAGTAACAGTTAGCTGCATTAAGTAATGGAAGGCTATATTTGGTGGAAAGGGAAAAATCTACATGTTGCCCTAACCAAAGTGATACTCCAGTTCTAAAAGATCTAAATAAGGCAAAGCTGGAGGCAATCAGATAAATATGACAGCAAGGTCTAGAAAATGAAACTGCATAAGGTGCAATGATGTAACCGAGGAATGACTGGACACTCCACCAAACTGCAACATGCACTGATAAAATTTGTTTCCAGCAGAATCTTAAGCATTTAGTAAAGTATATATCCAATAACTGACTCTCCAGCATGTGCTAGAAAAGGTATCTGTGTCATCAAAAGATTTCCTGTGATGATTTCATGCTTATATGTTCTTTCCATACCAGACTGTACCGGAATAGGGTTATACACATTCTTCGTACAAGGGGGGGTCAGTATTGGTGCAAAGGTCGAAGTTGTCATACGAAATGATGTCTCACAAAACAAAGCACAGAGCCAACTGGCAGAACGCCAACTTAAAAGAGGAATCATTCTAGGAGTGGAGGTTTCCTTCAAGTCTGACCTATGGACCAATACTAAACTGCCTCCAGATAGAACCAACACTGTTAAAGTTATATCTTATCACTTGATTATGAGTTTATCTTGGCCTCATACATGTCAACCATTCTCCCACCAATGACTTTAGCTTCTGGATAGGTTCCTTTACATCAGCTTCACATTCTACATGTAATGTCAGTCTGATCACGAACATGTACTGTCAGTCTGATGCTGCAGTGCCACTTGCAAACCCTAATGTTTGTGGCATTACAAAACATATTCAGAGACAGAAGCTGAGAGTTCATGCAAGTAGCTGAAACATAGAACCTAGCATCCGTAGTTAAGTAACGGAAAGTGACCGTTCACAGCGGAATAATGATAATACCAACAGCAGCCGCCTGAAAAAGGTGGTTGATCACGACCCCGATAATGACATTAATATAATGAGCTTGAGTTCACCTTTAAAGGTACATTAGATCCTAACAAGAATCCACAGAGGGAGGACGAGCTCTCGTCTGGGCCAGATATCAATGGCAAGATGAGGTTCCGACCATATGCAGCAAGTTCTCCTAGGGAGGATATGGACCTAACTTGGCCTTAAGAGTTCCATGGGAAATCTTGCCTGAGCCAGATCAAGATGAACACAAGAGCTAGGCAGTGGCGAATAGAATAAAAATATCACATTTCGCATTTATTTTATAAAGACCAGTGTATACTTAACAAGCAGTGCCGTATTGACTCTGATATAGGGTTTTGCTGTGTTTTGAGGACAAGAACAGGTTTTATACATTCATCGATCTTAAGATGGGGGCGATTTAGTTTCTATGTGTATACATGGAAGGAGATACGAAAAATGGAGAGAGAGAGAGAGAGAGAGAGAGAGAGAGAGAGATGGTGGTGGTGCCAAACATAAGATTACGAAAAAACAGACTCCATTGCAATTCTCTTTCTTCAACAACTGTTTGCTAGCATGAATTTGGGGACTATGCATTATTTTTGGCTAGTCATAAAATATCTCCAGCTGCTGCCACTGCTCCAATGGCTGCTCCAACTCTAACCCAGAGTGCTCGAAAGTCAGACAAGAGAGACCTAAGGAGGGCTGGCGACACCATGCCGGTGACTACACCAACTTCTGCACAATGCATGTCTACTTATGAGGAAGGGAGATAGAGTGAAACTCTCCATTCAAATGCTTCGGTTTGGAGTTGTCGCAAATCTTGTGGGAAGAGGGTACACGGCGGATGCATTGTCTCAGCTCATGTATTCGTTATGTTGGACACTGCAAGAAACAAGCGACCTCTTGTGCTAAAAAATAATATAGTTTTGACTCTAAATTCAGTATGGCGACATTCTCTTCTTTTTCATGGCCATCCTCTAGCATGGACTTGGGGCAATGCTCTCACTTAACTAAGAAAGCAACTTGTAAGGAGTAAGGTCATTCAAGTTGTAAAACCAGACAAGCATACCTCCTCAAATCAATGTAATGATAAAATAATGACATTCCTAAAAATGTTATTAAAAAGAAGCTAAGTTTCAGGAAAAGAACTTCCATGCACAATTTATAATCAGACATATAGATAAATAATAAAATGTTTTAGTTAGATCTTATCACTAGAATACATTCACAACTTCCTAAGCAAACAAGAATTGCAGTCAAGAAGCGAAGATTTGGTTCAACTAGTATATCCAATCCAATCTACATAAGTACTCTTCCACTATTGTAAGTCAATACTGCTGATAACACACTTCAATTACTACACCAAAAAATTGTCACGACATTGGCGGGAATAACTTAGGACGCGTTAGCTGGGTTAATTGAGAAGTTGAAAGAGCAATCAGATTTCGAGGAGTCAACTGGCAACTGCTCTTTCCTACAAATAAAGCAAGACCTCATTCACAGAAGTGATTTACAATTATGCACTCAAAAGAAAACTTGATTATGACCAGTCATGTCTCATAAAATACCAATCATTTCCTTTAATGCACATATTAGACGTCCACAGCATTTGAAGAGATGTGCAAGAATTTGCCAGAGGTTGCAAGAAACACTCTAATCTATTTAGGTGGGTTTATCATCAAAGACTGATTTGTTTTTTCAAAACTCATTTTCCAGGGGAAAATCAAAGATGCTCCCATACTTAAGAGGGACGAGAGAATGTACTCTGTATTTCCAATTGCTTTTACAAAATCCTCAAGGACCGCAAATTCTGCAGCGCATAAACTTGCCAAAGACATAAAAAAAGGTACAAGCTTTTAGCAATAATTGCTTCAAAGAAAGAGACAGAGAGATCATCTTAAAACGAGGGAGCACAAGTAAAATATACACAGACAGATCTATTACATGCTCTCCCGTGCTAACACTGAAATAAAACTTGTAACGAATAGTTGATATCTGAAAATCACACTTCATTTCAGCAACTCAAGAATCGAAAGCTCCGGCGTAATACCAAGATTCGACAGGGAACACAATTAACTCTTCCCCTAAACTAATAAAAGAATTGCAGTGCTTAATACATCAAGAGCTGAAAAGCTTGAATCGTTGAAATACCTGAGTAAATCCAAACTCATGCAGACAGACATACATATTGATGGGTATACCCCGTGCTAAAAAAAACCCACACTTCTAAACAAGCACAGGCACAAGAGCGAAGACAACAAACCGAATCCCTTTCTTTCCTTTCGAGAATTAGAACTCACACGACACATCATCAAATTTGATGAGAGAGGGAGGGAGGGAGGGAGGGAGAGGGAGGGAAGGAGACGGACCATCGGAGTTGGCCTTGAAGCGAGCCGAATCGCGGTGATCGGAGGGAGCCTTGCCGAGGACGACCGCGTGCGGGGACTTGTCCTTGCCGTTGATGACGCGGGACGTGGACGGGGAGGACCGCTCGAGGAGGTGCTTGTCGAGCACGTCGTTGATGTTGATCCTCTGCTTCCGATCCGCGCCGCCGACCACCACCTCGGACTTGGAGACGCCGCCTCCGCCTCTCTCCTTATACATATTCCCGCTCCTCCTCCTCCTTCTCCTCCTTCAGAGAGCGCACTTTCTCCGCCGAGACTCTTCTAGGAGAAGGCCGGCATAAGGGGGGCGGAAAGAAAAGGAGCAATAAACCCTAGGTCTCCCGGAGATTGGTTAGGGTTTCGGCGAGGAAGGGAGGCCAGTGGCTTGGCAAAGCGAGCTCATTTCTACGTGGGGAGTCAATCGCTCTGTGCAGCTTCGAGAGTGGAGATGGGGGAAATCTTCGATGGCTTCGGCGGAATTAGTGAGGAGAGAGAGGGAGAGAGAGAGGAGAGGGGGGCGTGAATGGTGTAGGTGCCGATAAATCGGCGGGGGACAGCTTGGGCATTTGCTTTGGCCAAGGAGGAATCTTTGGGTGGAATAAAAACAGTATTGTTATTATTATCATCATCATCATCAAACTTTTTTTTTGTTGCTTGTTCGTTATTTTTAATTTGTCATGCAAAATCGACATTTAGCAAAACTTATTAATGATGGAAGGATGATCGCCCATGTACAACTATAAATGTTTTCGCGCAGCGTGATGATCAGGTTGGCATCCTTTATCATGTTTCAGCAATGCTGCCGACTAAATTCATCTCCTTCGATCATCGTACAGAGGATTCGTAACGCATGGATTTCTACGAATCTAGAACATAAATGATAACGGTTTGTGTCTTTTTGAGTTTTTGTGCGATGTCGTGTCATCGGGCTTTGTCGTCACGATCAACGCATTTCTTAACTTTGCGTGTGCACGACATGTGATATGATGTTTACGCGATCGATATATTCCTTAATTGAGGTGTGAATTTGTGAAGGGGACACGAGCAATGAATTGGAGCATTTTCTAATTTTATGAAACGTACACACGAACCTCATCTTCATACGTAATGCATTTCTTTTAATCTTCATGTGCATAGTGTTAATCCTACTACTTTAACGCAGCGACCACTTGCTCTATATAGATCGTGGTTCTTTGCTCGACCCAAGTCATCAAGTCTTTAATCCCTCGATTATCAACTTAGTGGCATTCACAAGTACAAAAAACATCCGGGATAACAACGTGTGCAATGCTCGATCAGGGTAAAAAGTACTAGCACTAACGTAGGGGATGCATTAAATGATGAATCACAATATGCGATGACATCTGACGGGAATTCGATACCCGAAAAATGTCCATCGAGAGATATTCCTCGCGGCGATAGAGGTCTAGGCTTCTATCGAGGAACCCGGCTCGTTTCTCCGCTTCTAACTATCAATCGCTCTCGTTCCCGTCGCAATCGAATGATTATAGAAGAAGATTCAGAGAGACCCAGAATGGGGAAGGCATTGGCATGGTGGTGGCGACCACCCTTGGGATATTTCCATAGGCTCCTGACGATAAAAAAAAAAAAAAAAAACCCATCCAAAGCGGGACCACAACCTCACATGCTGTCCGCATCGTGTTTGTTGGCGAACGGGGAGGGAGAGGGTTTTTGGTGTTTTGCTCTGCGCAGTGACGTGCGATACGGTGTGGCGAGGGAGGCGTGAGCCAGAGAGAGATATTTCGGGCTGCTCTCCGGACCATCATAAGCCCTCGTTTCCCCAATTTTTTTTTTTTGGTCGAAACGTTTCCCCAACTCGCAAGGAAAAGGAAAGGGTAATTGAATTTTTTTTTTTTGGTCAAAGGGTAATTGAAATTTGAGAAGGAGAAAAATAGGCCAGAGCTCCAGAAGCGGTTGGGGTGGGGTTG
>BCNH02000004.1:19601875-19622390 GCA_001662345.2 Metrosideros polymorpha var. glaberrima | reverse complement strand
TTCCCCAACTTTTTTTTTTTTTGGTCGAAACGTTTCCCCAACTCGCAAGGAAAAGGAAAGGGTAATTGAATTTTTTTTTTTGGTCAAAGGGTAATTGAAATTTGAGAAGGAGAAAAATAGGCCAGAGCTCCAGAAGCGGTTGGGGTGGGGTTGCACGGAACAGCTGTAGGAATGTGTGTCGACATTCACTGCCACGTCACATGACAACGATCACGTGTCCCTCTCTCTCTGTATCTCTCTCTCTCTCATGCGCAGCACAGCACAGCAAATGCCACATCTCACAAGCGGCCAAATGAGCAGTGGCTATTTTTCAAAAAACGAATTGCGGTCACTTTCGGTTTTTTCTAGAGCGAGAGCTTGGGTCGACTTGACCGAGGGGCCATCATCCGAGTTCTCTCAATGATGTCCAAGAACCTCATTTGAAATGCCCCCCTGCCCAACCATTAATTCGAGTTCTGCTCAACGGGCCATACTAGAGATGATCAGAAAGAAAATGAACACCCGAGGTGACACCAGAGGACGTCGGCAGGCCAGAATGAATCGACCTGCGAAAGCACTTGGGAATTGTCAGTGCCGACCATTTCCTTTTCTTTTATGGGGCACGATGCTAAAAAGCGTGCCGAGATGACAGCATAACACGGTGGATTCTGATTCGTCTAAATCGCCCGTCACTAGCTTATAGCCCCAACTTGACAACAGGCCTCAATGCGAAATACCCTCTGACGGTAGGATCAATACCAGCTTCATGAGAGCCTTCGGAACATTTCCGTGGACGACTGCCAACCGCCGACCACATGCCATCATATTGGGGATGATGTTGTCGCGAATGACCACCTGATTTCTAGTGCCAATTACAGATCATTATATAGCAGCAGATTCAAAAGGAAATGATTAATTAGATGCACAGAAAAAGCTGGGAAACGGAAAACGTTTCACGTGCTAGAAGTTCTAAGCAAACTTCTACTACATATCCGTGAATAACGATCCTGGCTCATGGCTGCATTTAAGATGGCCCGAGCATAACTTCTGACGATGCCTGAGTTAGCAAACCAATATCTTCAGTTACCACTTCGCCGAATTTACAAGGCCTGAAGCTTTCTGGGGAAACAAAGAATGGGCGCTGCCGAATTCAGCATTAGAGATAGAGAGTTGGCTTCAGTTCATATTGTACTTGAGACAAAACAGAAAAAAATGGGGAAAAGGTGTTAAACATAGAAACATACACTTTTGTGTCCGTTGATCTTCAAGGCAAACCGCGGAAAATGTCATAATTGCTTGACATGGTTAGTAATCGCATCGGGGCAAGAGTTAGCTTGCAGAAGCTCCAAACGATTAAACGGTGGAGCAAACTGCAGTATGTAGTCTTCATCTGAAAATGCACGACCAAATCATGAGAAGATCATATCACTATAGATCGTAAGTGTTAAAATGACAATCTCACGAATAAGGAGCCACTGCAAAACTCCGCAATCATTTTACAAAGAAGACACTTAAGGTAATGAGACATAGATATTGAAATCTCACTTTCTTTGACTGTTCCATACAGCCAGCAGAGGACTTCATCAGCAAATGCCAGGCACACTCCTCCCTGCCAACCAACTTCATTTTCAATTCAAGCAAAGGGAAGCAAAAAAGAGTGCTCCCATAGAATTCATTGTGGACAATTGAAGTGCAACTTGTATTTTCCCTACATGAGGATACTCGTGCTCATGGGAATCAAACAGTAAAACCAATACTCATTCAATAAGAAAACGAAATTGAACTGCTTCCTCTTGCTCAAGTTCTTGCATTGCGGATATAATACCCTCAATCTTGATCCAGCAATAATACACAACACCAACTTGATCTTAGAGAAAAGGAACCATGATATTCATACAGAGCCCGGTTGACATGGATCGGATAGTTCATGCCATGCAAGGATGTAATTAGTTCAGTCTCAAGATGGCTTAAACGTGCATCAGTTGGAAGAGAGCAAGCAAATCTGTCAGTGCCATCCGATAAAGAATTGCCACAAGCTTGACTTACCTGCCAATAGTTCTTCATTTTTACTCTCTGAGTAATGTCTTTGGTTCTTAATCTCTCTGTCCGGACAAGCCGGCCAGCATCATCCCTACAATGACAGCACCGCCCATCAATTGTTTTCAGGGCTAAAATGTTCAATGTAGTAAGGATAAACCTCCATATGATGCAGAAACTATAATACAATAAGGCAACACAACAGAGGAGTGAAGAAGTTCTCTACATTGGATGTCCTTTAGGAGAGCTAAGGAGGAAAATATGGTCTTCACACCTATTCTGAACTAACCACCATGTAATACTCAGTGTTTGAGTACAGATGCGAAGATAGAAATGTCACCTATGAGAAGACAAAAGATGAGATCTACCTGAAACCGATAACTATACAAGGAACACCAGCCAGGAAGGTTTGAATCTGCAACAACAGATAAGTGCTTTGTCAGTAATCTTGCAGAAATTAAGTGGTATGCACAAGATACATGAAATAGCAAGGTAATCCACATAGAAAGACTACCAATCCCAAATTAAGAAGCTAAAAGGTCCACTTAAATTATGTCTATTCGATCATCAAATTATGAATAGAGGAATATCTAAAAGGAATTTTCACCATTACATATCAACAGCTACAGAAAAACACATTAGGAAGAAAGAACATAAATCTAATCACGACATTGAAAATGGGAAGCTAATCACGACATTCAAAATGGGAATCTACGCTTACCCAGAACTTGAGGAGCTTCTCTCGCTCATATCTTTCTTCAGTGTGATATTCTAACTGCAGAGCAGGTAAATATGTCAAGAGGAGAAAATAAAGAGAAGGCCACTAATTGTTTGACGCTAGAAAAAATAGATAAATTGTAGCAGAAAAGACACATGCGACGAACAATCTCATTGACCTCGCGGCTGGTCTTTAGCTCGATATAAAATCTCCTTCCATCATCAGCCGAATCACAACAATCCATTTCGGCCCCCATCAATATCCGATGAGCCCCTAATTTAGTTTTTATCACAGAACAGTATTCAACATTGGCATCAACATGATGTATCCCTTCTCCCACAGCTCTTTGGGGGTCTTCAGTTGCAAGGTTCTCAAAGCAATATCCCCAGTAGCATCTAAATACATAAGCAAACGAGTGCAATGAGATCCAATTTCAAAGTCTATTAGATGCTCTTGACATCAACTAACAAAGAATAATCCTCCAAAAGAAAAGCACCTATCCTTGATTTAAGTGTCATATTAAAACCATAATTGTTAAGGAAGACTAGTACCTGCCAAAATGGTTCTCCATAAGTTAAATGCCCACAAGATGTACGACAAGTACAAAATCAAGGAGCCACACTTCCACAAAGCAGCTACTTCAGAAGGCCTTATAGAGGTTGCAATCTAATTCCACACCTATGTTGGTTTGCCTATTTAATATGAAATGACTATAAAACATGTAACATAGTTGAGTACTGAACATATATTCATATAATTGAAGACTGCAAATGATCCCATCGCTTCAAAAGTTGTCCTCTGGGTAGTCACTAAACTCGAACACCCCCACCCCTTATATTCTCTTCCAAAATAAAGAAGCAAAAAAAAGGTTCCCAAGACATTTCACAAGTTTCAACCATTAAGATTGGTTTTATCCATCTGACATGCAGCTTTCAGCAGAAACTCACTATATGTTCATGTTCTTGTTCTTACGCAGAGAAAACTACCAATAAGATCAATGCCACTCACAATCTAATCTAGCCTACATTTCAACATGAGGAACCTAGTTTACTGAAAGAGAAAAAGAGATGATGGAAGTGCAAAAGGGAGTTTTCATATCCATATCTGAGTAAATAGGTCAAGCGACAATCATGTACATCCTCGAGTTTACGTATAGTAGTACCTTCTGCGATCTAATTCACTTTGAGGCCTTTCTGGAAGTTTGTGAACATCAAGGTAGACAACCCCATTCCTTTTATGCACCCCCATCTCCCAGGGCTCATTCCTAATATAAGCTGTAGCCAATATCTGCAAAACAAAAATAGCATAAATCGCATAAGACACAGATGTGAAGGCTTTGAATTGAATGTCACTTGTACTTTCAGTTCCTCAAGATAGGATTGACATGCATTCCATATAAGAGCATTTAATAATAGTACTTGATGAAGGAAAAGGAATAATTACATGGCAAGACAAAGAAATGGCTCAACACCCTTTTTGTTTGGTTTAGCAGGAAAATCTGAAAGATGAGTATAAGTCTTATTATAACTTTCCAGTATTCAATTTGGTAAATGGGCTGGCACCACAATTTTTCTTATGAATTGATCAAAAATTTACAGAGCTATAAATTCATAAAGACGAAAATATATTACCTTATTGAGGTTGTTTCGGTATGTCTGCAGTCACAGAAACCCAAAAGGGGAAGAAATTAAACCTAGAACTTAAGAAAAATTCAGGTAGATGGAAGTTGTATGCAGCATATCACATACCACAAAATGGATGTTCTGCAGCGGGATATTTTTGTCCCTTATGCAAGCAAGAAGGTCACCAAAACCCTCGGAACCCAATTCTGTCACAGAGAGAGAGAGAGAGAGAGGCACATGTGAGCATCCTATGCCCATTTAAAAAATTTCTAATGCCAACCTCATAAAGGATTAGGCTTTGCAACATTTTGTATTTCAAACAAACAGCAAACACACCTTTTTTCTCAATAAAAGTGTCAAAACCTTCATTGAGATCAGCTCCCACGTCCTCTGTTATGAGACGTTTAAAGAGCCTCTACAATCAGAAAATAAAGCCTCAGGTGAGGTACAGCCTGAATTGGAAAAACTTGCTGACATAGAGCAGGAAATGAACCAAAGAAAGGAGCACCAGAGAGCTCACCAAGTTGCGATCATCGAAGTAGACATCTCCACCTTCTGCACGGCTATAGCAACCAAGTTCGCATGGCTGTTAAACAAATCAGGGTGCATAATTATATTTCATACCATTCTAGGTCTTCCTAATCCGACAATATAATTTATCCAAAGCATCTCATTTAAGAAGGAATCAATGGTGAATAGAAGTTGGTGTCCGAAAAGACCGCTATTAATGTCATCTCAAAAAACAGTGAAAGTAAATATCAGCAAGAAAACAACCACAATGATTCTGTTCCAATATTCGTTCTTCTGCTCATTCCACATTACCGTGTAAAAGGCATAGTGTTCTCAGTCGTGAAATCCGTGCAGATACCATCTAAATAATAAAAATTCCAATGGTAAAGGTGATCACTTTGTGGCGCATGCTCTGATTTATGTATGTGACATATGAAGTGACAATAACATGACTAAAACTGATGCAGCCGAAATCTAATAAAAAGCTACCAAATACCTCCTGAAATGCAATGCATCTCCTCGATAATGTTTCTTCGCTCTTGGAAAGCTTAAGTTCAGAAACAAAACGCTCATCGCGAGGACCGTTGGAAAACTTCGGTCCAAAACCAAAGTTTTGCCTTGGCGGATAAGGTCCAGGGCGGGGAAGGATACCTGCTCCTCTACCATTCGGATGCCCAACCTGCCACCGACCACGACCAAAGGTCCCTCTGCCCTGACTGTTATTGGTACGAATAGGGGGCAGTACTGCCAAGAGAGATACTGATCAGGCACAAGGATGCAAGATAATGAAATAGACTCAAAGTACCCATATTACTTCTTAGAGATTCTGCGAAGTTAACAGCCACAAAGGTCCTGCTTGTTCAAGTACAATGACTATTTGCTCATAAAAAATTGAAAATTGTCAAGTTCCACCCGCATGCGAAGCCCATGTTAGGTGATCCTATTGAATACTATTCCAAACTATGGTGAAACTGAACTGTAACTCTCTCTCGAATCAACAAAATAAAGGAAAACGCGTGCACTCAGAGCTCCAATCATACACTATCGAAAACCAGAAAATCCGGCAACAAGTAGACAAAAGCTGAAGAATCGCGAACAAGAGTACCATACCGGGAATCGGAAAACGACTGGTAGCCGGAGTTTTGCAGTACTCCTCGTTATCAGACCCGAACAGATCGGTCTCCTTCTCTTCGAACTCACTGCGGCAACTGTTCGTCACGCCGCTAACATTCTCCAAATCCTCTCTGTTCCCATCTTCTCTCCCGCCACTGCGAGGGCTGCCGCCGTCGCTGCTGCTATCCGCTCCGTCGGACGAAGATCCGGACGACGACGAGGACGACGCCGCCGAAGAGGAAGAGGACGATGAGGACGACGGCGATGACGATCCGGAGGACGATTGGCGGCTCGCGTCTCGACGCTCGCCGTCCCCGTCGCCGTCGCCGTCGCCGCCGTCGATGCGGTCCTCGTCGTAGTCTCCTCCGAAGACGTCCACGTCCTGCTCAGAGAAATCCATGGGCGAGGTTTTAGCGATGGAGCTTCGGTGACGATGGTGAGCAGATGGTTATATATGCGCGCATCTCTGAACGTGGCTTGGAGAGTGAGTCGAATGACTGAGGTGACTCGTTCCGTAACTCGGCCGAAAGGAGCCTTGTCTCGGTCTAATTGCCATTTTAACTCGGTTCGGTGGAGATGGTTCACGGTTCGAATTTCTCCAGACCGGTCACCGGACCGATTCAGCTGATAATTTCATTTTGAAAGCTTATTTCATGGGCCATCACAGTCCAATGCCAAGAAAAGCACAAGGTTAATTGATAACTGTCTCAATGTATCGGTATTAACTAAAATTGCGTTCATTTTGTGGAAAATAAGTGATTTTGAAAATATTTTTCGAAAAATGATTATTTGTATCGTTTAGAAAAATTAGTTAACGGAAAATATTTTCATCATCAATAACAATCTATACCTAATTATTTTCGTGGGAGATAAAAAAAATCATTTATTTGTTTTCCTAAATAATATAACCAATCATATTTTGGAAAATGTTTTTCAAATCACTCATTTTCGGTGAAACAAATACACCCTAAGATAGCAACTTTTTTCCAACTGAATAAGAAAATGAAGGAAACCATGAAATTAATTTTCGATTTTACTCATGCTCGAGCAATAGTAACTTCTATTAAATTCCGATTAGTCGTGGTGAAGCCTAACCCAAAGGTTGAACTTGACTGTCTAGATATTTTTACCGGACAAATTGGATAATATAAAGATTAAATAGATTTTGTATTATCCTATGTATTATTTGATAAATGTCCGAATATAACATGGATAATTGACACCCGAATCAAGTTGCGCCCTTCTCTCGGGTCAGGTGATCGTAGTAGACACAGAACTAGAAGAGCACCAAAAGTGCGTGGCAATGAGCTTCTAAACTTTCAAAAACCGAATAGATCTTGTCGTGGCTCAAAACTTCCAAATCACAACCAACATCAACTCCAGAATCGCCACCAGCACCTACCTCGATCGATGAATTGTTTTCCAAATCTTCCAATTTCCCGCGCATGCATTCACGAATAGTCTTGTACTTCATGATCAGGGACTCAATCCTACTATGTCTCGACCAAGTTCAGCTACTTGCTCAGATCCAAGGCTTGTTGGCGGGGGAGAAGACGACGACGGCATGAGCACTGTAGAGGTGGTAGAGCTCGAAGGCCTTCTTGAAGAGGCCCTTGCGCCTCTTTGAGTACGTCACGAGCTGCGCAACCGGGTCGGCGATCGTGGTGACTTTTCTTCTCACAAGCATGGAGGTGAAAGGAAGGGCATATCGCGGTGGCGAGGGAGAGGAGGGTCCTTGGTGCAATGCAGATTTTTGGGTGCATCCTATGGCTATCCCTAGGTGGGATATTTTTATCCGGACTAGGTGGTATATTTTTAATTTTTATTCGTGTCATGTCAGTACGGATTTGAATTTTGCGTTGCTCCAAACACCGGATACGAACACTTTATTGCATCACACGAGAGGAATGAATGAACTCACAAAACAGCCAAGCACGACAGAAGAGTTACTTAGCTGAGATTGTATCACACAGAATCCAAGTAACCACTCTTTCACCAACCCAAAGTACGAGACTCCACATGTCCAGGGAGACGAGCTTTGTCCATACGCCATCTTGTCTTGCTTTCAAGTTCATACTTCAACTGGGTAGCTAAAATTAGACGTGAAGAAAAATGGTCAGGCAAGAGGATCGGAAGAATGTGATGGTTCAAGCATTGAAGATTAGTACTGACCATTTATCATCAAAGTGCTCGCCCACAGCAAATTTTTAAACATGAATTATAGTATCAATTTTCCTTGTGAGACAGTATATGTTCCTCACTAAATGAGAAAAGAGAGCTTTACAAAGTCGACAATTTACAGTTCAGTTGATGTGCATGATGCTAGAAAGGATGAGTAATTTGCACTGACATTAACTTGGAGATGACAGATAAACCAAACAGAAGATTACTCTGGTTACTGGGCGTGAAGAAATCAATGACTCCAATCTCCTGAAATCTATAGGGTACACAAGTTTGACGTTTCGTTTTGACTTCCCAGAACTAGCGCATCGCTGATTATGAATGAGGCCCATCTTTTGTCCGTCGGAAAGTGGAAACTAGTCGATCCTAGCCCATTTTCTGAACTCGCGAACATGCTTGAGCCTCTTTCTCTGAGCTTCTGTTCTAGCCTCTGATGCACTCAGATTCCGGTAAAGATTCTTATGGAGCTTTAGGAACTCGTATCTGTACATCCCCTTATCAGCAAACAGTTTCTGATCCATCATAAAGCCAATTACCTCCATCACTCTCTCAAAGTAACCGCCTCGAATAAAGCTCAGCACCAGGGATTCACAAAGATCCCTGCTTATCACTAGATTTTCCTGCGTCACGCTCCTTTTCATGTCCCCCCACAAGATGGTTATGTCGCGGTACATTTGCAAAGATGAATACCCACGCACCAAAATTGCAAAGGTTTGCTCGTTGGGCTGGATTTCCATCTCTTGCATTCTTCTATAGGTTTTCAAAGCATCCTCCATCATTTCGGCCTTGCAGAAAAAGTAAATTGAGGCATTCAGCCCGTAAAGCACACACGGAGTGCACTTTTCCTCCTCTTCCATAATTTGAACCAGCATTTTGGTCAGATCAGAATATTCAACAGCAGATAAAGTATTAGAACTGGGTTCACTTGTGGCTGCTTTCTCTAGAACACAAGTGAAGATGGTTGTCTCATCAAAACAACTACTGAGCACACCACTCTTCTTCATCTGTTTAACCAGTCCATTTGCTTCCTTAAGCATGCCTCGTTCATAATACGCTTCGAGAAGTGCGATATGCGCAGAAGAGTCAATAGCAGCCCCAGCAAATTCAAAGTCATCCAAGAGATCGTGAGCAGTCTCCAGCCAACCTACACCTATGCACGCGTTGATCACACATAGAAACAGATGATATCCGCCCGATGATGCCTTCTGCTCCTGGATACTTAACAAAAGCTTCGAAAGCTCACTGATCCTCCCAATTCTTCTATATCCATACATGAACTTGGCAAGAGCTTTGTTGGTGAGGTTGAACTTTCCATTCCTAACTGCAACGAGATCTTCTTTCCATTCGGCTTCAAAGGTGCGATCAATATCCAGTTGCTCGGGCAGAATTCTCATCTTCAGTCCACTCTTGAGATTGGGAGATCCAACTGAGACAAGGTGAGGCCTCTGTTCACTGTTCAGAGGAAGAGCCTCGCGATATCTATCCAAATCCAAGACAAGTTCAGCAGCAGCACTGATATCAGTAAACTTGAAGTGCAAGCTCAACAAACTATTATAGAAAGACTGATAATGAGGAACAAGTGCAACTGGAATGCGATCAACATGACCCTTATAGTTCTTAATCTCATCCCTCTGCCCACCCATCTCATAAAGCTGTGCAATGATATTAATGGAGTGTGCATCCGCAACTACTCCTGACCGTGCCATAAACTCGATTATGTCTTGGCCTTTTAATGCTGATCCAAACCTCACACAAGCATCAAGCACTAAATTAAAGGTCATTGTGTCAGACTTCATCTTGTTTCGAAGATTGCTACTGGGTATGGTTATATGCTGGCAAGCATCAGACATCTGAAACAGTAGATTGGATGCAAGAGTTGTCCCAATCTCTGTCTTAACCATATGCAGTAATACTAAATTCAATATGTCAAAGGGTGGTAGATACTTCTTCTCCAGCAGCAATCTGAGGATCATTGAGGCAGGAGTGGGCATTTTAGCTCTTGCTACTGAGAGAGCCAACTTAACTACAACTTCGACATGGAAAATGTGTGATTTTCTCTTCCAGTGCTTGAAAACTAAATCACAAGCTCTGCGCAGCCATTGCGGGTCAGATGAGTACGAAAGTCCAGTGAGTAATCTATTGATGAGAGAACGATCGGAAATATCATATGACTTTCTATAATCCTTAAATATATCCCAGGCCTCTTTTATTTTGTGATCTTTAAGTGCAACTCCAAGTTTATCCAGCAAAAGTGCCCGAGTTGAATTTGGTGCTATTTTAGTGTTTTTGCAGAGTATGAACTCTCTATTTTGCCTCCACGATAGAGCTCTCTTCTGACTGAAGTAAGGAAAAAATAATCTCAAGAGATGGCTCTTTCCAGTGCAACAATGCACAATAATTTCTCCTCGTATCGTTAAAGCCATTCATATACAAGTCAGTATAACCCAACACTTGCACAAGTTTACAAATACTTTCCGCAGAAAATCTTCATCTCGCATTATTGGCTATCACAGATGACTGTATTACCAACCTCAAATGAGACACCCCCTTCATCAACCCTGCTTGACAACCAGGGTTACTGGGCTAATTGTCAGGCTTTCGATAAGCCGACACCCGGTTGCACTGATTTGAGGAATTCAATCAAGCATCAGGGCCTTTTGAGTAAATGACCCGTCTTTGCATTTCAAAGCCAATCTATGCAAACCGAAAAGCTTCAAGCTCAGCGAGAAGCATGTTTTGATCCCCGCAATTGAACAACTTGACCCTACAAAAACCTGTACATCACAAGGGAAAAGACAGGCTTTAATAATGCAAGTACTCGTTGAAGAAGCTTCGAAATGCAATTACTAACAAGAGGATATTGCCAAAGAAAAGGAACAAAGAACATAAAACTGAGCACCATACCCCTATATATCACCATTAATTATCTTCTAAAAATCTTATCTTCTGTCATGCGTATATACGAGAAAGAATGTGTACAGTAAAATCGTGCTAACGAATAAATAACAACAGTACAGTGGCATTTAAAGTTTCTATAAGATTCAGCGCTTCCTCAATTAAGACGATGAACCCGTCTCGATTGTTACACAGCATGGTCTTGGGAACGTCAAGAAGTCTGAAGCATTCGCGAGAAGTGTGCAGTCGATCGCTATGGAGTTGCAATACGGCTGGGGCATTATGTCGAACAGCACGTGTGCATGTTCGAAAATGCCAAGCTCACCCTCAAAAATTGAGAGAACTAGACACAACCATACTTTTCTCAGCACCCTTTTGGACGATCTCATTCAATCCACATAAATCGAAGATTGAAAAGCAGTAAATGGGAATAAAAAGAACGACAAGGGTGTTTCCTCTGAAGCATGCCTGTGGACTTGGGGCTTCCATGGGAATGGTGGGCAGCCTCCGGAAGAGGTTGTGGTCAGGCCAAGAAATGGAGCCAACTTGTCCGCGCGTGGACGCACTACTCAATCAAATGCTTCCACCGTCCGCAACAAGATACGTCTACAGCTTCAGGCTGCAGCCGGACATGTTCCGCCATTGATGAGCACGTACAGGGGAATTAAAGCTGAGCTGCCGGACGCCACTCGGGGGAGTTGGAAAATATTCGACTCAAAGTAGGTCGCTAACATTATCAAACGGTCTAATTTCGTTATAGGCATCCTTTCTCTAAGCTTAAACTAACATTTACGTTCCAATCGAGTCGAGCTGGTTGATTGCTTCCCGAGGTGAATATCGAGCTCTGCATAGTTAAAAATCGAGTCGAGCTGAGCTAAAATGTTAAAACGGGTCAGCTCGGTCTAATTTTATAGGCATTTATAGGCATTCTTTCTCTAGCTGAAACTAACATTTACGATCGAATCGAGTCGAGCCGGTTGACTGCCTCCCGAGCTGAATATCGAGTTTTGCATGGTTAAATTCAGTAGAGTCGAGTCTGAGCTAAAATGTTAAGACGGGTCAACTCGATTTTGTCGAAATAACACTCTTCAAATGTCTTTTCTTTTCTCTCCCGCTATGTTTTGGGAGTTTGTGCGTGTGAATAATTATCTGCTGTTTAAGCTGCTTTTCTCTCCCGATTTAGATTTAGGTCTAGATTTGGGGGTTTTGCTCTCCCGACCTAGATCCATATCTAGGTTTGGGAGTTCCTCTCAGATGTTTGATCTGTATTCGCTCAACATATTGTTGTTGATATTTCTGTGCGGCGATGGTGATGGGGACATCGAACCTAGACGCACACCGCAAGCTGTTGTAAGTAGACTTGGAGTTTTCGATATGTGCTCATCACTTCTTTTAGTGATCGGCCGTCGAACGTTTAAAGTTTCAGATCTGATTTGGAGGAAAGGGAATAGATTAGCTGCAGACTGTGTTGTATTGTTTGCTTTGTGTCTTTTACTAGGCTTGAAAGCCTTTTATGTATCGAGAGTTTCTCGAGCTTCCTATGATTAATGAATGGAATCCTTATTTCGACCAAAAAAAAAAAGTCATTAGGGCCAGGAGGCCTACTCAGACCGAAAGGAGAGTGGGCGGGCTTAGGCAAGAGTGCTGCACAGACGAACGGCTTGACTTGAAATGTTAGTAAAAGAAATGCATGATAATTTGGCTACCGTAACCGCTTCTTTCAAGAACCAGAAACGAGCCAATGAAGTATCAGCTAAGATCTTCGATAGATGGAGAATGTCGGCTTATCGCAGGAATCGAGATTGAGTTGGATTTTCTTTTCCCATTCAATAGGTTTGATTAATCTCCAAATCTAACTAAACCTAGCCCAAACAATGAATGTCACAAGCAACTTTTCTCAATAACTATTGCAGATAGGAGTAATCCTCAGCCGGGACTTAGCGCTATCAAATGCTAGAAAATATTGACAAAACTTCACCCTATTGCACAATCATCTCTACAGTAGGCAAAGTTCCATTCTCGAAGTAATGCAGATACTCTGGCCTTGAATGAAGTATCTCACATTCTCTCAGTGAATTTAGTGTGAAATAGGAGCTTAATTGTCGCAGTTCTCGTGTACAACCTCCCTTAGGTAGCAATCTCCTCGACCACGGAATGGAACACAAAACTAGGAAACGTCGTTGTTATATCCCTGCAAGAAAGAATGTACTCCAACGAATAAATTTCAAGTTTGGCTACGCTATAGTCACAACCTGGATATAAACCACAATTTGGCTGACCTCAAATAAGGGAGGGTCATAATCTTGAGCAAGGATGGATTTTTGGAAACAAAGTTTTGCCATTCGCACTTATCTATCTTCCCATCCTCGTTTACATCAGCTTGGAGAAAAGTCTGTGCCACAAACAGAAGTGCCATAACCGAATCAGCACGAGAAAACAATCATGTCAAATTAATCCTACTAGAACCTGTGCTAAATAGCGAGCTCTGGCTAGAGGTGTGCACGGTCCGGGTTGGTCCGGTTCCCTCCGGAACCGGGGACCGGACCGGTGGTCCCGATTCCCATATTTTCGAAACTGGGGACCAGACCGGGACCAACCGGTCTTGTCCGGTCTGGTTCCAAATGAACCGGTAATAAAAAAAAATCAGCAAAGGTAATGAAAAATTTATTGCATAAGTTTGGAGACATTTTTTAGGTGGAACAGAAAATGGGGGATTGAATTTGAGGATAATGAAATTGAAGGTAGAGAAAGCCACTTTCTCTTTTGTTGCTTGGGAAGAGATAAAATTTGGAAATGAAGAAAATATGAGAAGAGTGCTCAACTTGTTTGGAAGACCAAAGAAAATTGACGAAAGAAAGTTTTGTTAGATGAAATAAGAATTAAGGACAACTATTTACGACAAAAAGAACGTAGGGTAAACTTGTAGGGTCAATTTGGTATTCTCAAAAGCAATCTTCCCAAGTTTGGGAAGACTGAGGTTTGTGGGTAGAAAAAAAGAGTTATGTCAGTCCGCAAAGCAAATTATCCATCCTCATTTTCCTCCCTTCACATGTTCTCTGTTCCTGAACAAGGTAACACGTAATTATCACTATTTTCTTTTCCTCTCCAACGCTTTCCTCTCTCTTTCAACTGTCCAGAACAAGGTAATTTAGGTTAGATATATATATATTTTTTTTAATTTTTTTTTGGAACCGGTGCGGTCCAATCCCTGTTGGAACCGGGAACCGGAGTACCCAGCCACCGGTTCCTCTTTTGGGACCAGGGACCGGGGACCGGGGATGGACCGGGACCGGACCAACCCGCCGGGTTGGTCCAGAGGCGGGTTGGTCCAGTCCTGGTTTGGTTGGTCTGGTTGGTCCACGATGCTCACCCCTAGCTCTGGCACTCAACCTAAAGGAATTGGATCCAATGAGAGATGAGAGGCTTGAAAGAGGGCCTAATGAGGATATCAAGATAATAAAATCTCGTTCCATGTGCATTAACATGGATCCAATCAAAGTGAAGAAGAATAAATTCAGGAACACTTGGGGCGAAGAAACAAAAAAACTAACGCGGGATTACCTAGCCCTGCCAACAACAATAATCTTCAAGAGCTTCTTAAACAATCACAAATAGCTTTCTCTTTTGATTATCTTGGCAACAACAGCTCACCTTGTCAAGGATTATCTCAATCATTTCATCAGCTAATTCCATTTCTGATTCACATAGAAGAGCTATCAACATTTGCTTGACCTGCCAACATCAGATGGATGCCTTTATCAGTAAACTAGAATATACAAACACTTAAGAGTATACCATCAAATTCCAATCAGCATATCCAGACAAGAAAAGAATTTTCAATAAATATCTGTAAAGCTGCAATTCTATTATACTTATAGAACTCTGGACAGATGCTATCATGTGCATCTCATTTGAGTTTTTCCCCTTGTGGCTAGATGAGGGGGAGGGACATGGAAAAAAGTGAAGCAGATATTTGCCCAAGTCCCATCTCCACCATCAACCAATGAAAGCTCATTAACGGGGACTTTTACAACAGCTCTCTCATAGATGGCATATATGGAGAAACTAACAAGCATATCTTTACCCAGTTTACCCAGGTTCTCCCCTCCACAACCAACTGATTAAAAAAAAATTGCACGGGAGACTTGGAGGACAAATTTTTTAATAGCAGTCTATTGCCATATATGTCACAAACGTCGAGTTATGTGAGTTCCTACGAAGCCAAGTTATATGCCTAGTTTGATGAACTAAGAAACCAACGAAAGAAAAGCAATTGAAGGCACAACGTAATTAAGGTGAAAAAAATTCCTCAGGCTGATACCTAAGAAGAAACCAAAGGATAGAAAGGAAGTATCATATCAAAAAAAAAGTTCATGATTAATCAATCAATCAGCTTACCTCATGCCGCTCTATGAATCCCGTGCCATCCAAATCATAAAGCTTAAATGAAACTGCAATGATTCAGACCCATATAATCATACAAAAGTACGAATTACAAAACCACGAATGCTTAGTGGGTGTTTGCAACTGTAAAGTTTGAAGGTCCTTCTTGCAGCCAATGACTTACAATTAATCTTGTCTTCTTGAGGGACATTAGGATGGAAAATGTTGAGAGATCTAACAAAGTCACCAAACTCAATGAAGCCCTTGTGTTTGACGTCAAAAAGATAAAAAATCTGCAATTCAGAAAACTTCAATCTAAGAATACATCTTATATTTATAGAAATTTATAACATGAAGTGAGCAGCAAAATCAATTGAGATGTAAGCGGACGGTGGAAGATGCGCTGACTACATAAAAGTTATGAGCCTCAATGAAGGGAGCTTATAAGAAAAGTTATTGTGGCACCACATCGCATGCAACTATCATCATAAGGTCTCTTGGTTTGAAAATAAAAGGGTGCTATAACTATATGAAACCAAAATGGGCAAGCACTGGTTACCCGGTTAGCAAAGAGATTCTCCTTCTTTCTGTTCTTGAATAAAGCCAACTGAAACTCTTCCTGCATTAACAACAGAAGAATTCGAATTGTCTATAATATCAAAAGTCAAAACAAGAAAGTGAAACATGTTACGCATACACAATCTACTTAAAGCCCACATACTCAACATGAAAAATCTAAAAAAAAGTACAATGAATTTACTCTAACTACTATAATAAACAAGATCAATTCTCCACAAACCGCTTAACAATAATGTTGCAAGAGAGAATCTCCTCACAAGGACACTATTAAAGAAACCTCTCCTAGATACTTCTGTTGGGTAAGGCTCTACGATATTCTAATTGGGCTTCCATCCATATATACAACTCTTTGTGATGCCCGAGGACCATCTTTCGGGTAATGTTAAACTTATTGCAAGTGTTACTGCTGCAAAAGAGGCTGCTTATAGAGGAAAAACAAAAGGTCGTCGGCTATGAAAGAAAATTATGGTGCTTAGAAAACACGGGAGATATTGCTGCAAGCTCCCAAGTATATTTCAAGGACACCACCAGGCACCAAGTGAATAAGGCAAGTAAAGATCTTTTCTTAGTTGAATTACATTTTTAAGGAGGAGATATTGCTGCAAGCTCCCAAGCATATTTCAAGGACACCAACAGGCACCAAGTGAATAAGGCAAGTAAAGATCTTTTAGTTGAATTACATGTTTAAGGAAATGAAGAATCTTTCAAGAGCACACGCAAGTATAGAAATCAATGTGAATTGGGCCAGAGTAATGAGACTGAAACACACTACATAAAATAAAGTACGCATAACAGCACCTTGTCAGAAGAATATGTGTGCATTACCTTATTTATTAGCCCATCATCAATCACAGAGCTGCTGATACCCTTGTACAGCTCAAACAGCGCTTCAACTTCGCTGACACTAACTGGCCAATCACAACATAACATGAGTGGACTAAATCAATTGTGGAGATTAGTGTATGAGAAGAGAAAGAGATGTTGCACTAAGTACCACAAGGACTCAACATGAAATATAAGACAGAATACTATCTTCCAATTTCCGAATCAACATAATTGACATCTCAGAGTTGCATATAGTCCATTTCCTGTAACTTGAGGAATTCAACTTTTTTATAACAAGGCCTATTGAAACACTTAATAAAAACTATTTACGGTGTTAGTTAGTGTCCCATTGCTGTAAACTGTGCACTTCTTCTCTTCACCTGATGGACCATCTTCCATAGTTAAGCAGGGACAATCTAAATCAATTACCAATTATCGAACTCCAAATATGTGAGCTGGTATTGGACACAATGGCTATAGCTTCATGGGTTTCACCTTGGCCACATCTCAAGCTTAAAGAACGAAAAAAGAAAAATCTTTGGGCGGCATTCATGTCATGCAAAAACTGTTCTTATCAAAGCCTAGAAAGTTACTACATAGGTAACTGAATCAGATTTTAAACAGAATCTATCCAGACAAGGCTGAATTGCCTTAATCTGCTGACCATTAGCATGCAACTGGTAAAGGATATTGGTTTTTTACATGAAAGATTTGTCACTGATGTGAGGACTTACAAGCTGTTTGCGAGGCAAGGGCCACAGGGTCTTCGTATCCAGGGAACTCTTTTCTGTGTGACGACGGTAAACAGCCCATTTACCGAAGAAGAGAGAGAGGAAGCAACGAACTACTGGACACTCGATGAGCTTCACTACAACATATTATCAAAACCATCTTAACCTTGAAAAGTGCAAACCAAATTGGAAGATCACCATGTGAAACAATAATAACCAAGTTATTCTCATTCTAAGTATGATAGAGAAAAAAAAAAGAACGTAACTACATAAACAACGACATAGCCCAAATAGATATTACAAGTGAAAATTCAAACTTTCAGATTCACCAAGCAACAAGTTTCATTTCACTCTTTGCCCAAGCCTCTTAATACTAAATTTTTCAGAAAAAAGGACAATACTATCTGCTGATGCTGCTGCTGGTCCTATCAAATGATTATGAAGGCTCAATCAACAGAGTCGCGGATTATCATCCAGCGATTATCACTAAAGCTCAGTTTGTTTCGCGAAAAATGAATGATTCAGAAAACATTTTTCTAAACATGATGGCTTGTATCTCTTATAAAAATGACAGAGCGAAAAATATTTGCATCGTTCGTGAAAATGTTTAGACATAAATTGTTATTGTTAATGAAAATATTTTCCATCGTCTTATTATTTCAAATGATACAAGAAATCATTTTTAGAAAAATATTTTTCAAATCGTTCGTTCTCCGTGAAGCAAAAGGAGCCTAAGAATCATATCAATCACCGGGCAGCTTTACGATAAATTCAGGACTCAGGCACATTCTCCTAATTAGCATCAAAACTCTCTCCCTCACGCAATCCATCCACACAATTAAAAACCAAGAATCCCTTAAAAAAAAAACAATTCAAACGCCGGATTCAGGTTCCACATTACTCCGGAGGCACTCATAAACTTCGTCCATCCTTTCGTCATCGATCAAAACCGACCACACCGTTTCGACTCAAACATGCAGCATACGAAAAACAAACACGTCGTCTTGAAAAAATGAAAGCAAGAAAACAATCTCATGAGAGAGAGAACGTTGTCCAAGAAACCAGAAATCGAATTCCAGAGCAAAGCATCGCCGACGCGGAAAATCGAAACCGCACGTACCGACAAAATCGCTGGCTGGATAATGCCTCACTGCCACCGAGACCGCAAGGCGATTTTGGAGCGAGAGCGAGAGATTTGTAGAGAGGGAGAGAGAGAGAGGATTTGTAGAGAGAGAAGTTGAAGCTGGTCGGGTGCCTCTGTTGTGTTTGTTGCCTTTGATTTGTGGTGACGCTGGGAAGAGAGGGAAACGAACGAAGCTCCATAGTGGGAGAGCATCGACGGCCCGTGGCGAAAGCAACTCGATCGGACGGTCGAGAACTGGCACAGAAGATTCGGGTTTTGACCAGTGTGTATTTCTTTGGCCAGTGGACCTGTGTGAATGGCACGTGCCGTTTATTTATGGTCAGAAGAATAATGTGTAGTGCGGTGGTTCGGATATTCTTATTTCCGGAGTTATGACAAAGATTTCTTTGGCCGGTTGACCACTGGGAGAGGGCCCCGCCGGCCACAAGGAAGGATCGCCTCGTTCAGATCTGGCGAGGGCCAGCCTTACTTGTGGCCGGCAAGGAAAGGCCTCACCAGATCGGATGTCGAGGGAAAAAAAAAAAATGAGAAAAAAGGAAAAAGGAAAAAAAAAACAAATGACCAAAATGCCTTATCTAGCTAATGAGATTAGACCATTCTTTGAAACTAATATGATCACTTAAGCCTTTTATTTGAAACAAAAACCATTTTAGATTATTAGTTGAGAAAATAAGGACATTTCAAGCTTTTATTTAAAATAAAATCCACTTCATATCTTCATTTAAGAAAAATATGGGTATTTCAAGACCTTATTTGAAATTTTTTTAAAGAATAACGTGAGAGTGGTGGGTCAGATATTTTTAGTTTTGGAATTATGACAAAGATTTGTTGACATCTTACATAATATAAATTTTAAAGGGCTATGAATAATAAATTGGTGATGTACCTTTTTGAGAAATTTATAATGATTTTTTTAATTTTTATTTCCTAATTCTCACGCTATACTACTTTTTACCTAACTCATATAACTATTTTTTGGGAATTATAAATAAAAAAAAAGGTTCTAAAAGTGGATTTCAATAGTGAATAGGAGATAAGGCATTTTGAGAATTTTCTAATTGTTTTCGAGTTTTCTATTTCGAATTTCACACTTTACTTATATTCTTCGGTAAAAGTGTACCTTTCAAACTTTGTTTGCTATTTATTAAAATGAAACTTATATTATAGACGGACTTAAAATAGTACAAAGGTTATCCTACTCCTTGATCGATGATTTAATAGAGTTTCGATTTCTTTTTCATATCACACTCTTTAATTGGTATGCTTATACCCTTGCCTTTTCTAGCCTAAAGTTTCTATACCAATGACTATTGCCACCAATACTCTAAATTTAGATGGAATGGGGAATACAAATTGCATTTCGTTGAAGAGGTCTAAAATTCAATGCGATAATATGAATAATTACGAGTTATTTTGGACTGTAGCACTATCAATAAGAAGGGTTTTGTGAAACTTAAACAATGAAAGGTAGAATTTTTTTATAATTTGATTTTCATGTATGGGTAGACAGTTTTAAGTACAAATTTTGTTTGGGAAAATTGTCTAAAAATTCCTAAACCTATTGCACTTTTGTTAATTTAGTCATAAATCTTTTAATTGTATCAATCGATTCCTAAACATTTTCGCGTTTTACCAATTGAGTCTATTTAGCCAATTTTTTTTTTTTTCTGAAAATCACTGATGCATACGCCAGTCATCCTATGTGTTACGACCGGTGCTATCGTGGACAATCATTTTGGTTTTTTAATTTTTTTTTCAAAATTTTATTAATTTTTTTTTCCTTTTCTTCTCTTTTTTT
>BCNH02000004.1:19571401-19601857 GCA_001662345.2 Metrosideros polymorpha var. glaberrima | reverse complement strand
TTTTTTTACTGTGGCTAGTGAGGTCACCGAGCCCTAGCCGACCACTAGGCAAGGGCCGCAAATCCCTCACCAGCAATGAGGGAGGGTCGCGACCCTCGTCCAGACCATCGCGGCCACAAGCGAGGCTGCCTCGCTCACGACCACGATGGCCTCCCCATATATGTGCGACGGTGTCCTGGCCCTCGCTGACAATTGGCTAGGGCCTTGCTAGCTAGAATTGTAAAAAAAAAATCAAAGAAAAAAATCAAAGAAAAAAGGAAAATGAAATTTAATTTAATTAAACAAATCAAAATATTAAAATATTATTAAAAATTGTCCACATTAGCACCGGCCATGCCACATTAGATAGCTGGCATTAGTGATGTTCGATCAAAATTGGCCAGATGAACTCAATTGGCAAAAGGTAAAAATGTTTAGGTTTCAATTAGTATAATTAAAAGGTTTATGACTTAATTGACAAAAGTGTAATAAGTTTATGACTTTTTGAACAATTTTCTCAATTTTGTTTGATTGATTACACTTTCTTTTGATGAAAATAAAATGTGAAAGGCATCAGGTGAATTTGCTAATCTTTAGAGAAATCATTCAATTTTTTACAAAATTAAGATCATTGGACTTTCTTATGTGTCAAATGCGCGACGTGCATCGCACGGGGCAATAGTTAAATCTTTTTATTTATTTTATGTCACATGTATCGTAACTCATTAACGTATATAAGATTATTAATAGATAGTCGGGTTTATTTCTATAATATTGCTAACGTATTCGACAAATTACCGTTGTTTACTTTTAATCAAAATTCAAAATACTATACATATTTGAATATATTACCAAAAAATTAATGTAAAATCTACATATCGTTTTGGATAAGCTCAATTTGAAAGATTCTGAGCATTTTAAGAAAAAAGAAAGTCTGATTGTGCCGTAACATTTGAAATATAAAAAAAGAGAGTAAAAGTCACTTTTTGTCAATAGGTCAGACTTTTTATTATCCGTTGATTCATAATTTTTCTGTAAGTTCATTTATCTATCTAATATTACTAATAAAGTAAGCACGAAAGCACTTCTGAGCCTCTAATTTTTCTTATGATTTTTCTAAAATTTATCTAGGTTATTATTGTTAATCATGGTCGTACATCATTAATGGATAAAGTTGCAACTTAAGTAGAAGTTGCAGTTAGCTATCAACCAACATTAACATTTGAATTCAGGTCTCATTAACAAGTGCACCTAGGGCGCTACTTAAAAAAAATTGACTAAAAAATGAAAATATTACTTTCCGAGATACTTCCCAAACGAAAAGAATTACACATTTTAATAATAAATTCACTACTTCTTTCACACTGTATATGTTAAATGGCCAAAGCATAATTTAATAAGGCCTAGTGGACATTTTTCATCGAATGTAAATAGTCATCCGTCTTACAATAACACAAGTCTTCTTCAAACAATTAAAACTTCTTTTAATTTATTTTTCCACATACATATGCGTTAAATAGTTTACAAATTGTGCAAGAGAAAAGAACTATGGACACCCAATCAATGGCCTATATTCTATATGTGTAGGATTTTTGTTCATTTAAAATTGGAGAAAGTACCATAAGTAACCTATTTTATTTTGCATAAGTTTCCTTTACATAAAACCCAAAACAAAATCCATTACTCTACAAAATAAAAAGTTCGACTTTTGTTATGACCATCGTGAAATACGAGTGCACTGCTCCCGTCTTCCAAAAGTCCTCCAAGTTTGAATGCAAATTCAAAATGTGAGAGGGTTGTGAATTGCATATCAATGGTGTATTTGTTTCACAAAAAAAAAAATTCAAAATATATTTTTTTAAATGATCATTTGCATTGATTATAAAAATGAATTGACGAAAAATATTTTCACCGTTCACAAAAATATTCAGATGTAAATTGATGTCAACTAATTACTACACAAAAATATTTAGAGAAATATTTTCTAAATCATCCATTTTTTGCAAAATAAACGGAGCCCTTATCAATCATGATTTTGTCCTTCACATTATCATCTACACTACATTTCAGTAGCAAATACGGATATTCGTGAAATTTTCTTATTGCCAAAATTTGAGGTTGATATTATCTTTTTGCTTTCCTTGATTATAGTGGAGATTGGTATGTTTCTTAAAATGGAATTCCCTCCAACTTTATGTCCTTTGTTGCAAACAAGGAAGAATAATCTCTTTCAATTTCCATCAGTAACCTCACACGAATACTACATCGTTTCGTATATGAACTGCTTTTCTTTTTGTATTTTTATTTATTTTATGATTCAGTATCCACCTTTCTTTAGTCATAAGTTCTGACATTTGCTTTGTGGGGAGTCGATAACAATTCGAATAGATATCTCTAAGGTTTCGTTTGTTTTGTGAAAAATGAATTAATCGAAAAATATTTTTTCAAAATTGATCACTTATATCGCTTAAAATAATTAGTCAAATAATTTTTTTTTTCATAATTACCAATAATTAATGTTTAAATATTTTAGTAAACGATAAATGTATTTTTCGTTCATTCATTTTTTTAAGCAGTACAAACGATTATTTTTATGAATATGTATTCCGAATCGTTTATTACCGCAAAACAAATAGAGTCTAAGTTCAAATTTCTTTATGGTGACAATATGATGCGTGGAGGAAAAACACCAAAACAGGTATTTTTATTTATGGCAATGTTGATCTCATCGTCTCCATTTTCCATTGTATATCTATGCTTAGGTTAAATGTTGGGATTGGGAATATCCCATTGTTTGTGGGACATATACGCTTTAAATAAGCAAAAGGGATAAGTGCACTAGAAGTCCTAAAACTTATTACGAAAGTGTAAATGAGTCCTAAAAATTTCAAAAAGTGCAAATGAGTCCTAAAACTTTTCACAAAAGTACAATTGAGTTCTAAAACTTATTATCATAGTGCAATCAAATCCTAAATTTTTTGAAAAATACAACCAGTGGAAGGACTTAATTTGATCAATATAACAAGTTTTAGCATTTGATTGCACTTTTTAAAAGTTTTAGAACTCGAATGCACTTTAGTGATAAGTTTTATGATTTAATTGTACTTTTTGAAAGTTTTAGAACTCAATTGCACTTTCGTAACAAGTTTTAGGACTTTCAATACACTTATCCCTAAACAAAACTAATGTACACAAATGATCACCTCTAGCTTAGCATGAGGTTGGCTTTGTTCGGAAATTGGCATGTGGTGTTTTACGGATTTCAATTTGCATAGCAAAAATTAGGCCCCATGCACGAGACTGGCTAGGCTCGACTTGGCCTAGCTTGCGTTGATCACCTCTACTTGCAATGCGAGGGCATGTTTACATTGGGTTCAAGAGGGTCGGCCGAACCTTGCGGTATATTTTCACCACAATTAACCGGACTTAGCCTTGCAAAGCACAAGCACAAGCTTAAATTTTTTATCCGACTTTAATCAATGAGTGGGCAGGATTAGGCAACGGTTAGGCCTAGCTTGTTTCCCAATCTCATTACCGAAAGAAAAAAGAATGATACAAATGGTCCCTGAACTTTGGCCCAATATGCAATGAGATCCTTGAACTTTTGGTACATATTCAAACTAATCTCTGGACTACATGAAATATGTTCAATATTATCCATGAACTTAAATTAATGGAATGAC
The DNA here is from genome assembly GCA_001662345.2 of Metrosideros polymorpha var. glaberrima. Lineage (NCBI taxonomy): Eukaryota > Viridiplantae > Streptophyta > Magnoliopsida > Myrtales > Myrtaceae > Metrosideros > Metrosideros polymorpha. The sequence continues at coordinate 19,598,195 of BCNH02000004.1, read as the reverse complement.
CAAATTGAACATTAGGCCAAAGTTTGGGAACTATTCGATTAAATTGAAAGTTCATAAACCACATTGCATATTGAGCTAACGTTCATGGATTATTTGTATTATTTCCCCAAAGAATAAATACATAAATTACATTGTCGAGCTGGTTGGGCCCAAAAAAGGGTACCTCAGGCTTTTCATCACGAGATACTTTCTCCAACTCACCTGTCGGCACTTTGTGCTTGGAGAAAATATCTAGAGATGCTGGTTCACTTCTAACATTTTCAATTTTGTCAATCTAATCCTAAACCTTTATTTGAAATTCCAATGCAGTCTTTCCACTTAATTTTTGTTGAAAATTATCAACGTGACAGTCTAGTAATTGTTGGCTGCCCTACGTGTCATATCTCCATGTGAGCAATTTTCAATGTAAATTATTCATTTTTCGCAAAACAAACGAAGTTAAGTTCGAACTTATTTGTGGTGACAATTTGATGCGTGGAGGAAAAACACCAAATGTTGATCTCATCGTTTTCATTTTCTGTTGTATATCTATGCTTGGGTTAAATGTTGGCATTGGGAAATCCCATGGTTTGCCGGATATATATGCTTTAGATAAACATGACAAATGTACACGAATGATCACCTCTAGCTTGAAATGAGGTTGGCTTTGTTTGGAAATTGGCATGTGACGTTTTACAGATTTCGATTCGCATAGCAAAAATAGGACCCATAATGAGCCTAGCTAGGCTCGTCTTGGCCGAGCTCGCATAATGATCAACTCTAGTTGTGATGCAAGGCATGTTTACGTCGGGTTTAAGATGGGTCGGCTGAACTTTGTGGTATATGTTCGGCACAATTAGCCGGACTTAGCCTTGCAAAGCACAAGACAAGCTTAATTTTTTTTTGTCAGACTTGATCAATAAGCGGGCAGAATTAGGCCTAGATTGTTTCCCAATCCCCTACTGAGAGAAAAAAAGAAAAAAGAATACATAAATCACATTGTTGAGCCAGTTGGGCCGAAAAAAGGGTGCCTCAGGCTTTTCATTGCGAGATACTTTCTCCAACCCACCTGTTGGCAGTTTGTGCTGAGGAAAAATACTTGCCAGTTCAATCCTAAACTTTTTAATTTTATCAATTTACTTCTAAACATTTATTTGAAATTCTAATACGGTCCTTCTAGTACCAATTTTACCCTATTTTTTTTGGTCTTATAAAGAAATCCCAACTTTAGGTCCAGTATCAATTTTATTCTAGTTTTTTTTTTGTCTCATAAAAGATCACCAATTTTTATTGAGTCACAAATCTGCCTTCATTAACACTCCGTCAAATCGCCCTTAGTGATTTTGCGCTCGATCGGAGATCTCACGCTTGGGACGCTCAAACAACTCGTACTTAGGTATTTTCCATCTCTTGGTTGTCAACGAGAAATTTTGAACCCGGGGGCAAACTTGTGACTCAAGTAAAAGTTTATGATTTTTTATAAGACTATAAAAATTTTAGGGTAAAATTAGGACTAGACGATAAAATTGCAACACAACCTAAAGTTGGGGGGGTTTTCATAGGATAAAAAAAAAGTTTATGGTAGAATTGGGACATGACCTAAAGTTGAGGGTTTTTTACGGGACAAAAAAATGTTTATGATAGAATTGAAATTAGATTTAAAGTTAGAGGTTTTTTATAAAGGTAAAATTGGGACAAAAGCTAAAGTTAGAGGTTTTTTGGGTATTAGGCCTAATAAAACATATAAATAGACTTGTATCTTCTTCAAGATACATCAAAATATACACAAAATTTTACACGTAATTAAAGCATGAGGTTCTTAATTCCAATCTTTCCAGCCCCTACTTACTTCTCCAATTATATAGTTTCACGCTTTAGGCCTAGGTCAAATTCCACACTACGGGTGAGGAGGAGTGTTAGAATATATAAATATTAAATTATGTATTTGTCTAACAACTTAGCTTTTAGAGCGATTGGCATTGTCTCATAAAATCTCACACCGTGTTCACATATAGCGGTGTCTCCATTATGCTACGCTCCTTACTTGTGCTCTTTCTATGCGTTGATTAAAGAAAAATAAAATTTTCCTTAATGTTCCCAAGAAGTTAAAAAAAATGCGTGGAAGTTCATGTTGCCTTGTATCATATTTTTGGTCCCTAGCAGTGCAATTAGATAGCCACATAAATCGAACACTATCGTATCCTAACTATTGATCACATCAATACAACAATGCTCGACCAAAATATTAATAATAACAAATCAAACATATTCGGCAATAAGGTTGTAAAAATTCAAAATGGGTACATCTGTGACAAATTTATCTAAAACTATTTTTTGGGTAACCAAAAATCTCAATTGGTATATGCATGACACATCTACCTTCTGTCAGTTTTCGTCAAATTTTTTCGTGAAATTGCTGAGCTGGATAACACATGGCGTGCGACAAGTCCACGTGGAAATTTATAACTCTCTCTTTGATTCTTTAATTAGCCTTAATTTGAAAATAAATATGGCTCATTCTGTGTCTTCCTCAAAGCACGAAAAACCCTAGAGTGTCTTTCGACAAACTTCATCAATAGAGCTGGAAGAGAGACAGAGACAGAGACAGAGACAGAGAGTTATGAATTTTCATGTAAATTTGGCACGTCAGCTGAGTCATGTGACATCCAGCCTAACAATTTTACGGTAAAATTTGATGGAAACTAACGAAGGGTAAACGTGTTATACGTATACCAGTTTGGGGTTTTTGAAGATTCAAAAATTAGTTTGGGATATATTTGTCATATGTATATCAATTTGGAGTTTTGTTATCCAAAAGTTAATTTAGAGTAAATTTTATCACATATATACTAATTTGAGATTTTTTGTGATATTTAATCCACTATGTAGCCTGCGTACAGTTTTATCCGCGTCATGCATATATATCGATATTTTCACGTTCTTTTACGGACGTACTGGGCTCCCCTGTCTTGCCGTCGTAATCACATGCTTATACGAATTAATCCTGTGATTATCGGAATTATACCTCTCTTGCGTGGGGGCATTAAAGCTCAAGACCATCCACTAATTTAAATATTCATTAGATCATGGCGACGATGCTTGATCGAACTCCAGTTAGATCTAACAAAGGAAATGACAACCATCATCCCCTCTGCATCCACCGATCTAAAAGATAATCCTTATATTTATATTATCTTATTGAATTAACAAATCCACCCGGCGTTCGTTCTTATTATGGTCCCATTCATTCCCTTTCGGCGAATCTTGGATTAAAAATAAAGGGGAGAAAAAAAAATTCAAGTAATGTACGATCGAATGGTCGTTAAAGCTGATCTAATCACTTTCTCAATCGGTCAAAGAGTCGGGACCAAGATAGAGCTTCTCTGGGCAATCTTGGTCGCCTGATGCAGAGTACACATCGTTGGACCGTATTTAGTCAAGACCCACTGAAAGGACGTATCTTATGTGACGGATCAAACAAGGTATGTATCGCATGAGGGAGGGACCATAGCTACAAAAGATCGTCCCGTCGTAATATGATCATTCGTTTGGAATCCAACACGCGTCTCGCTCGAAAAAGTTTGGAATAAATGTATTGAAAGTCGTAAATTTTGTCATGAAAATGCAACTTAAAATAAATATAATTAAATCTTAAAACTTGTCATGGAGTGCAATTGAATTATAAAACTTTTTAAAAATGTGTGATCAAGTCTAAAAACTTATTAAATTAGTCCAATTAAGTCCTTTCATTGATTGCACTTTTTGAAAATTTTAAAACTCGATTGCCATTTTGTAACAAGTTTTTAAAACTTGATTATATTTTTTAAAAATTTTAAAATTTAATTGTACTTTTATGATAAGTTTTAGGACTTTTAATTAGACCCCTCTCTTTGGATATGTCCACGTATTTTCTTGTGTGCAAGGAGGTGAGGGAAACCAGAAGCATCACAGCAGTCGCGATCAAACGTAGGAGAGGGGAAGAAGATATCTTCGTGGCACCAGATGATTCACCAACGTTCCCCCACCCATTGCGCCACTAACAACTGTAGCAGTAGCTCTCTTTAAAACTGACTGAAACTATTGGTCATTGGCCCTGGGACCAGCAGAGCCAGCTCCCCCGCCCTGTCCCATGGTTTTCATCGGACCACTCTTCTTTACTTTGCCCGATTCGGATAGTACAGCGACCCGTCTATTGAAAAGTCCTACCGATGGTTTTATGAGTTGGGTGAGTGGGCTGCCCATATTGGGCTAACCCAATCTAAGTCCATGACCTTAAGTAACTGCCTGAAGAGTATGTAACTCTTAAAGGGGATTTACGTTCTTCACAACAGAAAAAACTACAGAGAAAAGACCGACATTTTCCCTCTCTTTTACGGACACAAAATCGGTGCGTGAATTCTTTCTCAAGGTTGCAAATCAAGGCATTTAATCTATGAAAATTTGGGTACGTTTGATTTTGTGATGTATTCGCACGATCAGTGATTCAAATGGATATTTGGCACGTTTTCGTATTTTCTTATGAATCGTTTTAGAAATGTGTTTCCGTTGTTGGTATTAGAGCCCAAATAATTGTTTTCCTGATTGTGTTCTTCTGTATGAATAATTTTTTCGACGAAACAATTTTTTTTTCATGTTTGCTAGCCCATTTTTGTTTCGTCGGTACTGTTCATATCCTTTTGAAAATTTTATTTCGTGAAAGTGAGATTTTATTGTATATATGGATAGTATTCGTCGAGATGAGAATTTTGACTGATGGCCTGTCATAAGGCGAAGCCGGGAGTGGTGGCAATGGCCTCCACTCGCTGGTCCATCGATGGCACCTGCCGAGCATGTGCAGGCAAGGTCCCAAACTGCACGAATGACGTCATGTTGACATTAGCCACGCACAGAAAAAGACAAAACTGCCGCTGACATTAGCCACGTGGAAAAGGACGAAAGTGCTAATGACATCATTATGACGTCATCACACGCGAATTTGGGTCGACCCAAATCCTGACCCAAGACTCAACTCGGATTGGACTGTTGACCCGATTCGTTGACATTGACCGTTGACCGTTAACTTGAGTCGTTGACTAGACCGTTGACTTTTTTTTTAAAAAAAAAAGAGAGGCAGAATCTTATTTTTTGTATTGTTGTTCCATAGATATGAGTAATCTTTTTATTTTGCATTTGTTGCAAAAACAATGGTACATAGGATTCAAACCCTTATATTCCCAAGATTGGCAAAAGAAAGATTAATACTTTCAAGCCTAATAGATGAGTTGACTGCTTATCGATGGGAATGTGATGTTGATATAATGACCCACGTCATCAGAGTCAATGAGATGATTCGAGAAATTATATGGATGGGTTATTTAATGCCAGATTTTGAGAAGCTTAAAGCGCTGAAAACCACTCTTCCTATGGAATGACATAGAGTTATAGATGACCTATGGGAAGTTTGTGCATATAGTTATAAGGCACTAGGGATTAATTTCCTAATAGAGTTTATAAGGGTCGCAGCGTTGAAAACGTCAACGCTTATAATAAATGGGTCCTGGTGGAGGCAGAATGTGCCTTGGCGAAAACCTAAGGGTTTTGCCAAAGCCTCGATATGGGCACCTACTCGTCTTAAGAAATTTCTCGATGAGTTGATGGAGTCTTTTCCTCTTTATGAGAAACATACGTGGGACTAATATTGTTTCTTAAGGATTAGATGTTTTTGTAAATATTTTCTTTTCCTGTTATCATTTCTCATTCATGTATGTTGTGTTCATACTTTGTAACATATTTAGTTATGAATTTTTGAGTTAGATTTGTCTAATGTTAATGGGATACTTTCTTGTGAATAGTTTATGGTACTATTCTATATGATAACTACATTATTAGTATTACGTAGTTGAGTGAGAGTTCTAAAAGTTTTAGTAACTTTAAAGAATCTAATTTTACCTTAATGATTACATTAACGATAATTTCAAATTATGATTTTAGATGATGATTAGAAACATTGTGAACTTTTGAATCTGAAACCTTATGTGAAATTACTCATTAATGTAATTAGTTTGTGTAAAACTGATGCATAAATAAGAGACATTAATAATTCAGGCGTATATGTCTAAAATATTCAAATACCATGGCTTCAGCTTTAATGAACATAGTTGCTGAACTAAATAAATGAGAAAAGTTAAACGACAATAATTATAAAATTTGGAATATGAAAATTCAGTATGTGCTGGAAGAGCAAGAGATACTGGAAGCTCTTAACCTTGTTATAGAAGAGCCTGAAGATGGGAATACTGCTTAACATAGAAGGGACAAAGAAGCATTTGCTGCCTGGAAAAATAAAAACTCTATTGCTTGCATTACGTTGCTAAGTAACATGGAAAATGACATTATACGAGAGTTTAGGCACTTTGATCATGCCAAAAATATGTGGATAGCAATGGTAACTAAATTTGATTAGACTTCTATGACTAAACTGAGGCAATTCACAATTAGGTTTGACTCGTATAAGAAACCTCATGGTCAGATCATAAAACAACATTTGAGGCGTATGTCAAATATGATTAGTGAGCTGAAGGATGTTGGCCATGTTCTGACCGATAAGCAGCAAGTATAAGCAGTTATCCGTTCCCTGCTCCAAAGCTAGGAGCATATAAAAGTCCACCTGACGAGAATATAAACACCTTTGAGGATGCTTTGTGCTATCTTGAGTTAGAAGAGGATCGCCTCCTAGCGGTTAAATTGAAAGCTAACGTCTATATTGCTAATTTTAGCTCACATGGGGCTTCGGGCTTTAAGCACAAGGGGTTTCGAGCTTTAAGCGCAAGCACCTAGAATGATTCAAGAGGTAGAAGGGTAAGGAAGTAAGTGCTTCAAGAAAGAAACAAAGAGTCAACCAATAGGAGAAATGAAAGTGTCATTTTAGGAAATTGAATATTTTAAGGGTGAAATGTTTTAACTATGGCAAAAAGGCAAGAAGGGTCACTTTACTTGCGACTATGGTGAGTCGAAAAAGGTAGACATCCTTACTATTCACATGAGTATTGTTTATGTGTCAAGTTCAGTTTTTCTGATTGAATCTAATCCTTTGTGGACTGTAGATTCGGGAGCCACAGATCATATAGCGAAGGACAGAGATTCCTTTGTGGAGTTCTGACGAGTTCCATATAGAGCGAAATGGATTTATGTGAGAAAACAACTCTAGAGCAAAATTCCAAAGGATTGTCACCTGCTAATTGAAAATATGTTGTGGTCGTACCTTGTTCTTGTATGACGTGTTGTATGCTTTAGAAATTCGTCGAAATCTTGTTTTTATTTTGGTGTTAGTTAAATTTGGTTTTAGTTTAAATTTCCATAACATTGGTGTTGACTTGTTTTTAAGTATGAGTTATTATGATTCATGGCTTTTCCTAGACGGTTTTATTTTACTGGATGTTGAATATAGTAATGTGAGTGTTTGTTATTCCCTATTTGCATCTTTTGAATCTTATGATAATGATGTGAATGTATTGCATACTAGACTTGCTCACATTGGCCAAGAGAAAATTAATGTATTAGCCAAAGAGGGTTTATTGGACAATATTGAAAAAGTCGATTTGCCTATTTGTGAATATTGCTTGGCGGAAAATACAACAATGAAACCATTTGGAAAAGGAACAAGAGCTAAATTTCCTTTGCAACTAATCTATACAGACATCTGTGGTCCAATGAATGTAAGAGCAAGGTATGAGACTACTTACTTCATCACTTTCATAGATGATTATATATAATTTGGACATGTCAATTTGATTTCTCATAAGTCTAAAGCATTGAGTTGCTTTAAGAATTTTGTGACTTTAGTAGAAAATCAATTAGACAAGAAGATAAAAGCATTAATTTCCAATCGTAATCGAGAATACTTATATGACGAGTTCAGAAATTTATGTGATGAAAAGATAATTGAAACACAATTATCTGTTCCATATATTCCCTAACAAAATGGTGTTGCAGAGAGAAGAAATAGATACCTCGTGAAAATAGTTAAGTCTATAATAGCACAAGCTAAACTACATATTACCTTTTGGGGTGATGCTCTGTTGATTGCTACCTAAGTATTTAACAATGTGCCTTATAAATCAGTTACTTCTACTCCATATGAGTTATGCACAGGTAGAAAATCTGATTTGAGTTTTCTTAAATATTAGGGTTGTGCTGTCTATATCCACGAGACCTCCCATAAATATGAAATATTGGATCTAAGAGGCAAAAATAGTATTTTCATGAGATACTTAGAGAACTCAAAGAGGTATGTGTTCATAGATGAACAAAAAACTAAAAGTGTAATTGAATTTGAATCACGAAATATCACATTCTTAGAGAATGAATTTTCCAAGAAGAGCAAAATAGGAAATGACTACTTCCTATTTGAAACCTCAGATCGTGATAATGACCCTAGTGAGAGCAATGTGAGAAGTGAGGAATTAGTTCCAAACCAGTCTCAAATGCAACAAATTGAACAGATGATACCCTCATTATCTAATCCGAGTGGGAGCATAATGGAGAATAATGTACCAAGTGTACAATCTCCTATATGACGAATAAGTCATAAAAGCATTTTCCGTCGACGTTTTAACGTTGAAGGAAAAGCTTTTTTAGTCGCTCCATAAGAAGAGAATAAACCAAGGAATGTAAATGAGGCTCTATCATGCCCAAATAAAGAAAAGTAGATAAGTGTAATGAAAGAAAAAATGGAGTCAATGAGATCAAATCAAGTTTGGAAATTGGTTGATCTGTCAAAAGAACGCAAAACCATTGAAAACAAGTGGGTTCTCAAAATAAAGCGTAAAGCCGATGATTCGATTGAAAGATATAGAGCTCGCCTAATGGCAAAATGGTATAATCAGTAGAAAGGAATTGACTTTGAAAAAACTTTTTCTCTTATAGTAAGATTTATCTCGATTCGTCTTATTTTGGTAACAATGGCTAGTATGAATTTTGAATTACATCAAATGGATGTAAAGACTGCGTTTTTCAATGGAGAATTAGATGAAGAACTTTATATGAAACAATCTGTTGGTTTCATTACAAAAGGCCATGAGCAAAAGGTTTGTCGACTTTTAATATCGATATATGGCCTTAAGTAGTCTTCGAGACAATGGTATATACGTTTCCATAATGCCGTAATGGCATATTATTTTGTAATTATCGATGGGGATCACTATATATATTAGAAGATCCAAAGATAAGTTTGTGATCTTATATTTATATATAGATGATATGTAAATTACTGGGAGCAATATGAAATTAGTAAATACGGTTAAGAATTAGTTATCTTCCAACTTTGAGATGAAAAATATGGGTGAAGCTGCGTATATTCTTAGAGTTAAGATTTCATGAGATCGTTTAAAGAAGTTATTATCTCTTTCGCAAGAGACGTATGTAAACAAAGTTCTTGAACGATTTCGCGTACAAGATAGTAAACCCATAGATACTTCTATTGCGAAATGTGAAGAATCAAGCCTTAAAATATGTCATAAAACTTCACAAGAACAGGAACAAATGAAACATGTTCCCTATTCTAGTGTTATTGAGAGCTTAATATATACTATGATGTGTACAAGACCTAAAATGTGTTTTGAAGTTGGAATGGTTAGTAGATACCAATCTAATCCAAGTCAAGCACATTGGTGTGCCGTTAAAAGGATCATGAAGTATCTGAAGGTTATTGCTGATTATTCGCTGAATTATCAAGAAAGTGATCTGCACCTTAAAAGCTATACTAATGCTGACTGGGGAGGAGATTTAGATGAGAAAAAATTTACCTCTGGGCATGTATTCTTACCAAATAATGGCACAATATCTTGGAGTAGTAAGAAACAACAATGTATAGCACTGTTAATAATGGAAGCCGAATTTGTGACACTCTCAGTCGCAGTACAAGAGGGTGTTTGGCTTAAGAGATTTTTGGATCATTTAGGTGTTACTGAAAATGTTACAATGTCGTTATTGGTACATTGTGATAACCAAGCAATAATAACTTTTCCCAAGGATCCCAAGTTCTATTGCAAAACCAAACACATAGATATCAGATATAACTATATTAAAGACATGATGGCACGAAAGGAAGTGAACGTACAGTACATATCTATGCAAAAAATGATAGTTGATCCTAAAATGAAGCTGATTCTTAGAGATGTTTTCTACGGTTATGTAAAATCTCTAGGATTGCCTAGAGTTTGATGCACTGAATATTATCTTTTTCCCCCAAATGTTCACTATTAATGAAGTTTGATGTTATTATTAATGTCTATGAGATAAATTGATATTTATGCATCTTAATGCTTAGTGCATTATATTGAAAAATATGTTGGACAGACGAGAAATTAGCCTACTCACACGGGTAATTGCCTCTATTTACAGTGCGATGAATAAAGATGAGACAATTTAAAACTTATTATTTATGTGATAATTGAGAGTTCAAGCTTACAATATTATTGTCGCTTTAACAGAGCGTTAAGATGAGAACATAACATTTATTATGTCTGAAAATGAAATAGCCCACATATTTTACTTTACCTGTCTATATGCCAGATGTGAGTTTTGATGAATTCTTTAAAGAAAGTAGATTTGTGAACTCAAGTTAAATATTGGGAGTATCTGAACTGTCATATGTATTGTATTAAATGTAAAGACATACGCTCCATTAGGAAGGAGAGAATACCGTAATATGTATTTTATACTATGCATGCATAAGATGACCAATAAGAGTTGGCAAAAGTTTTGATTTCAACTTTTAAGTCGTGTGAGAATCTTGAGGAAAAGAGGTCCTCATTAAGTGCCCTTACGACTCTGACTTATTCTCAAAGTTTCTATTCAGTGTTTGTTATCTTAGGGTGTTGCCAATTGTTATGAATAATTTGATCTAATGGGGGCATTTCTAAAAAATGAACTGGACTGAAATCAAGAGGTTTAAAGAAGAAGAAGATCGATTTATTGTCAATGTAACATTTTGATTTTGTGTTCACAAGCGATCAATTATGATTGTTTGTCAATCATAGTTGTGAATACAATATATCACACTTAAAAAAACCAAGAGAGATATAAATATAACTGATTGATCTAGGGTACTGCATACTAGATCTACTCTAAAGGAATGTGTTCAATTTGAGCTGCTATATATTTTTAACAGATATATGGCAACGAGCTCTCAGAGTATGCTGATTGTACGGATTATTTATCGGTATAAGTTTTGCAAAGAATAGAGGAATATTTAGCACATCATGAGCGAGTGAGAGATGATGATTTTATGGATTAAATTATAAGTGGTCGCCCATGTTAGGCTAACCCAGCCCAAGTCCATGGTTTTAGGTAATTGCCTTTGACAATTACGTAAAGAGTATAGACCTCCTAAAGGAGAGTTACGTTCTTTACAATGGAAGAAACTACAGAAAAAGACTGACATTTTCCTTCTCTTTAATGGATGCGAAATCGAAGCACAAATTTTCTCTCAAAGTTGCAAATTAAGGCATTTAATCTGTGAAAATTAGGGTACGTTCGATTTTATGATGTATTTGCACGGTTAATGATTCAAATGGATATTATGCACGATTTCGTATTTTTTCATAAATTATTTTAGAAATGTGTTTTCGTCACCCACCAATAAGCTCACGCGTGTCAGAAAATGGAATCCGAGCTTAGATATTTGTCCAGTCGGTGTCAGTCTCCTTATAGAAAGAAAGGCCGCGATTTGGACCCACCCTTTTTCATTCGCGTACGTGTATCTGGTGGTATCTCAATTCTCTCTCGGAACTGACTGCGACTGCGACGTGTTAAACCCCCCATCTCCCCCGTCATAGCAGTTGGACACGCATTCCGATCTCCGTGGAAGAATCGTGGGTTCGGTTCAACTGGGTGGTGAATGCTCTGTTTTCTCTCGGCTGGAGGGGTGAACTTTGGGTGTTTCTGAGGAAGTTTGCGCTTCGTGCTCTGCATTTTGAGATTGCTTTGGCGTTTGGGTTTTGATTTGGGAAAATGGAGGAGAGATACGAGCCATTGAAGGAGTTGGGTTCTGGGAATTTTGGGGTGGCTAGGCTGGTGAGAGATAAGAAGACTAAGGAGCTTGTTGCTGTCAAATACATCGAAAGAGGGAAAAAGGTAATTCTTTGCTTTCTTTTTTTTGGTTGGTTTTTTCTTTAATCCCAGTTTGCTCAGGACTTAAGATGCATTGAGAACAGTATCAATTCGTTTGACGGATCTGTACAGTGATAGAAGGTCAGGATATCAATGTAAAGTGTGAATGTGTTGATTTTAGAAGCACCTCGTTTTTCTCAGACAGTGGTTGTCCATCCATATACTGATGTTCGGAGAAGACGGCGAAACATCAACGGACTTTCGGTCGTTATGATTAAGACCGCAACAGAAGCTTTATCTGTAATGTCATGTGTAGCCTCTAAATTGCTTCTGTATTGCAGGCCACCGTATCTCTTGTTTTCGAACATCCTAGTGGCGTCGCTGTGGTTTGGTCGTTTGATATCTTTAGCTAATAATATCACTTGATGGATTTGATGCTCTAGAATTTAATGTAGAAAGGATATTACATTCTATTTATTGGATAAAAGGCGGGAAAGCTAGCTTCTGAGCTGTGAACGAGAGTACCTTCAACTGTTTTGATATATTTTCAGAGATTTTTGGCCACTTTTTCCACAGAGGGGGAGCTGCATTAGGAATCCATTCATCCTCAAGTTTCCTTTTATGTCTTATTAGCTTTGTGCTTTGATATGGTTTTAGCCTTGTCATTGTCTTGGGATAGTTACAGTGTCATTCTCGTTGTTGTGCGTGTGTATTGCCTCATTCTGATGCTGTGCATTCTTGTTTCAGATTGACGAGAATGTTCAGAGGGAAATCATTAACCACAGATTGCTGAGGCACCCAAATATTGTTAGGTTCAAAGAGGTATGGCATTAGTTTCATATCTTTCACCATATGATGGACAGATTAATGAAGATTTTGTGGAACTTAAAATGGTAAAAGCATGTCAAGCTAGTCTCCACTAAATCTATAGTTTGTAAATCTATTTATTTCAGTTATCTGTTTCAAATAGTCGAATTGGAGAAACTTAGGCAGTTGTATATTATGCTTGTTTATGTGGTCCTACATTAGCTTTATTGAAGTCTCTAAATACTAATTGTCTCTGCTGGTCTAACGTACTGAGCAATTGACTCAACATTAACATAAACCTAGGCTATAGTTTTAATGGAACTTGAATAGCACATTAGATGCCAACTGCATTGTGCATTGTAAAACCTTAGTCCATAGTTTCCCACCTTAAGGTTTTATGAGGTCTTTGGAATTGCAAAACTCATTGCATCGTGTGGTCGGTAAAACATTACCACCTTCCATAGGATAAGAAATTCAAAGTGACATAGTGAATTTTGTGCTGCCCCCGTTGAGCTGTGTAAAGCAGGTACACCTCCTAACTCTTGTGGCTGCACTGCAGGTTCTGTTGACCCCGACACACCTCGCAATAGTCATGGAATATGCAGCTGGAGGTGAGCTTTTCGAGAGAATATGCAGTGCCGGTCGGTTTAGTGAAGATGAGGTTTGTGTTTTGTGCTTTCTAATAAATTGACATTCATCTCCTTGCATCACATCGTTGTTGGAATGGGCTAGACTTTTGGGTTATTTGTCTTTCATTTCCTAAATTGACATCCCTTTGCAACAGGCTAGGTTCTTCTTTCAGCAGCTTATATCGGGAGTCAGCTACTGCCACTCCATGGTGAGGTTTTGGAGTGATATATTTTACATCTTAATTGGCAACGGATTTCCTCCTCATAACATCTTCCTTTCTTGGTGCAGGAAATTTGTCACAGAGATCTGAAGCTGGAAAATACTCTTTTGGATGGAAGTCCGACTCCGCGTCTTAAAGTATGTGACTTTGGTTACTCCAAGGTCAGTGATATTCCAGTGGACACAAGGTTTAGGCTCGAGAATTCATCAGTCAATTTTGTTTCTCATCTTATCAGCATCTGTTGTCAAGTTGAGCTTCAAATGTTCATTCAACTCGATTTTGTAATTTCAGTCAGCTATATTGCATTCACAACCAAAGTCAACAGTTGGAACACCGGCCTATATCGCTCCAGAGGTGCTGTCTCGGAAGGAGTACGATGGAAAGGTATTTGTCTCTACAATAGCTTATTTACAATGCTCCCAACAAGATCATTGACTCTTCTTTATATCTCCGAAGCTAATGCTGGAAGTTCTGCTCTTACTTGGCCACAGATCCTAGCTTACTCATGGAAGTAGATTTCCTTCACATTTTACGTGCTTGTTGGAGGAATTTGCAATGAATAATCTTTATTCTTGGGTTGCAGATTGCAGATGTATGGTCATGTGGTGTAACACTGTATGTGATGTTAGTTGGAGGATACCCGTTTGAGGACCCTGAAGATCCTAAAAATTTCCGCAGGACCATTGGGGTAAGTTCGCCTGTGCAATGAGATAAAAAAAAAAGGGGACGTGAAGATGAGATAGATGGGTTTTTTTCATCCTCTTTTCTGCATGTATAGATTCTTCCTTTTGTGCATCATATGGTCCATGGGATGAGAACTAAAGTTCTTGTTTGTGACAGAGGATTCTGAGTGTTCAATACTCGATACCAGACTACATTCGCGTGTCTATAGATTGCGGGCATCTCCTTTCTCGTATATTTGTCGCAAATCCTGCGAAGGTAAGTCTGTGCTTCTATATTACCATTTTCTCTATGAATTGGCAATATAATCTTCCTAGCATATCACCTGCCATTTGAATCACAGTCTCGTCCTTATAAATTGGGTATAAAAATGTTGAAGTCATGTTGATACTTGTGGCAACACTGATGAAGTCAGGAAATTTCTGAATCATGATGGTAGTACACAAAGTAACTTTCTATGTAGTGTCCATGAACAAATGAAACTTAACTGAAACGAAATATCCATGTGGAGTATCAACAACCTTCTATGCTGTTAAGAAAGTAAAGCTGTCATTTTTATTTTTCTGCGTTTTTCGTCCGAAAGAGGATCACTATCCCAGAGATAAAGAAGCACCCGTGGTTTCTGAAGAATTTGCCAAAAGAACTCATTGAAGGCGAGAAAACCAACTATGAGACTGAACAGGACCAGCCTCTTCAGAGCGTCGAAGAAATGATGCAGATTATTCAAGAGGCCAGGACTCCTGGGGAGGGATCTAAAGTTGGTCAAGGTGTGGCTGGTCCTTCAGACCCCGATGAAGATGCTGATTTGGATTCTGAAGTCGATAATAGCGGCGACTTCGTAGCGGCAATATAATACAGAGCTCTATGGAAAAAACAGTTCTGCGGGGATAGTTTTCTCCAAGGTCTTTGAAGGCATTTCTATTGTTTGGTACAGATTGTACAGTCATAATGCTGGCTATATTATGAATCGTGTTTTATACCTTGCTACATGCTTTAATCTGAAGCGTGTGGGAAGCTAATATTTGGCGGCTGAACAATGTTTGGGATTGAGTGCACTGAAAATTGAGGTGGTGTTGTACATTCTGTTTGCTGCAACTGAATTTCTCGTTTTCTTGGTAGTTTGCATTCATGACACTATTTAATTCTGTTTCGACTGTTAATTCTGGAAGTAGAGATTTGGAAAGATTGGATGCCGCAAGATAACATAAGCAAACATGACACGAACATCATCGAACGACGCGTAACACACGAAACACGAATACTTGTCTGTCGAGTTGTTTATTTCTTCTTTTTGCAGAGAACTAGTTTTTCTTCATATTGGTAAACATATGAGTTCTTAGCAATGGCGTGGCATGAAATTGAAAGGGCGTTGTGACATGAGAACATGATCTGCATTCCATGATTAAACCGAAACACATTTTCGAACAAAAATCGGCAATTTAGCGTGGCAGATGAGATCTAAGATACACGCATGCTGACATTATGTCGATAAGTATTGCATCGTCGACCTGGCTTACTGGTTCAAATACTTACATGAGCATATTGGAACTCTCTAGGCAGCCACCTCCCTACACCCACAAAGATCTACATCTGTTCCGTTCCCATTTAAATAATTAAGGAGAAGCAACCAAGAAAGAGTCGTACAAAGTTAAGTCGTAGGCAATTGAAAGCCGCCGATCGGATGCTTGAGCAGCAATAGTTGACAGAGATAGTGGAGGTTTGCAAGGCAATTTCAAAGTCTACCCAGTCAAGAATACAACGACAAAAGCAGAAGACTTGGGGAACGTAGACTCTTGGGTGTTTAGATCTTTGACAAAAACTCCCCAAAGACGACACGAAGAGTGTTCATCAATCATTCGCATGTGCTGGGTGAGGAATGTCCAAGCAAGCACGATGCGTGCATTGATCTTCACAAGTTGACTTATAATTGCAACTGCATTAGTTCGCGGTCCTATAAATTCTGCATTGCGCAAGGGACTTTGAAGCATATATACACTAAGAATATGAAAGGCCTAAAGAGTGAGAGTATGTGGGCACTGGTGATGGTTCTGGGTTTAGCCCTTGTGGCTCTGAGCGAGGTTAGGGCGGCGCACGGGGCCCGGCTGAGCCCTGCCCAGTGCAAGGAGGAGAGGCGGCTCGCTGTCGACACGTGCAAGCCGATAGTGTTCGGGCAGCCCCCGTCGCCGGGGTGCTGCGAGCGCGTGAGGCTGAGCCACTACCAGTGCGTGTGCCCGATATTCACCCCCCGCGTGGCCAATCTCATCACCGTGAACAAGGCCATCAAGCTCTTCCAGAGCTGCGGGCGGAGGGTCCCTCACCATTTCAAATGCGGAAGTAAGCTCTCTCTCTCTCTCTTGCTCTCGCTCTCGCAATTCGCGCTCGGCTCGTCTTCAACATAATGCGTTTGACATCTCCATTTCTCAGGTCTATATTTTCCATGAAAGTATGATCAGACAAGCCTTTCAGGAGGGGGGCCAAGATCTAAGATCCTCCGACTATAAGCTTTGAAGCAATAGAGAATTCCTGTTTTAATTTCAGGATTGTGCGCTAGAGTACTTCAACTCTTAGGTTCAGATGGATTTACTCGTCAAATAACACACGCTATCTAATTTACTTTTTGCAAGAGTGCTAATGTTCTCGAATCAAATGATGGGAAGACTCAAATTATAAGGCAGTTTTTGCCAAGAGGGAGCACACTATTAGAATGAAAGAGAGGAAGCCAATAAAGAAGGGGAAAAAAGAAAAAAAAAGAAAAAAAGAAAGAGAGGGTGAAAATTAAGAAAAAAAGGTCCCACCGGGATTCGAACCCAGGTCGCTGGATTCAAAGTCCAGAGTGCTAACCACTACACCATGGAACCCCTGGCTTGACTGTGCTTGCTAAATTAATTAATTAATTAATTCTACTTAATTCTTTGGCTGTCTTTGTCTTGATGAAAACGAAGAATGCTTCAGAACAACCCTTTGTTCTGAATAATAATTAAACAGAAACGAGCGAGCGAGACAGAGGATAGAGGGTTCGAGGTCGTCTGAAATACGCGGGTCGATAATCTTTCTTAAGCAAAAACCTCAGCAGAGGGACACTTGAAGAATTATCCATCATCGTCTCCTTCCGAGGAGTTCCGGACCCTCCACCGGATGCTTTTTGGTCGGAAAATTGAAGAATCTCTCCGGTCACGACGGGATTGGATCATTTAGAAGTATCTATACATATTAAATAAATGCAATGTGCCCGAAACGACACCAAGGGATCCGTGGCGCAATGGTAGCGCGTCTGACTCCAGATCAGAAGGTTGCGTGTTCGATTCACGTCGGGTTCAATCCCCCCCGAAACTCTTGGCTACCACCCCTCCGTCGGATCAAATCTTTTTGTCCTTTCAATCTGCTTCGTCCTCCTTTTTTTTTGGGGGCCTTTTCTTCTCAAATGCTTCACGATGACGAGACCCAGTTCCTCAAAATCCTGCCCTGATCTCTCGACATTAGGAACTCGTCCTCTAGGGTTGGTTTGAGAAATGGCACAGAGCATCCATTCATCTTCATTTCCCTGTCTTCTTTAGACTTGCTTCTTCAAAGAGCCACAAGTTGTTCGTTCGGTTGCGCGGCTTGCAAGTAGTGCTTCTGTCCTGTGTTGCCCTTGCAGTTTCATCTCAATCATCTCCAAAGATGCTCGCACGCCTCGGACTTTTCCAGTTAATTGGGAACTGCTTGTGCAGTCCGCATCATGCAATGCAAATAGAACAAATTGATAATAATCTTCTTGTTACTAAGTCAAGAGTTCATTGATAGTAACACCTAAGACTTGGTTAGAGTAAAGAATTTTTGCTTTTCCCTTTCTACTTTCCGTGCAGACCGACCCCGGCACTTGAACTGTAGGCTTGACTAACCGCACCTTCTCCACCGGCCCGGGACTACCATCCAACCAAAGTGGGAGGCGGCACGGGAAAAGCTAACTTTTTCCATCTTACTACATTTGGTAAGCAAAATCAAATTGAAATCCGGGAACACATTAGAAAGCTTAAGTCTCTCAACACCTGCCCATCCTCACCCTTTCATGTAGTCCACGGGATGATGAATACAATTTCTGCCGACTGAAGCATTAGCCTCAGTTGACAGAAGAAGACCACTTGGGTTACTTTTTTTTTTTTTTTTATAGTGGAAAGGGCATTGAGTGTGGATCAACCATCAGTACTCGATCGACATTGTAGGGCAGGCTTGACCCACCACTAAATATGTAATAATCATTAGAAAGTTCATCTAACTTACCCGTTCCTGTCATTTTCTTGTAACTGAGTGGATCGAATCTGAGACTAGCCACTGTTTGAGCGGGGACTAGCCTCCAACTGGATATCTAGTCGAGAGACGAAAAGGACTAACCTCCACTGTGCCCCTTGGTCTGCTTAAGGTCAGAATAGGACGTTCAACCCCAAAGCTGAACAGCAGATTCTGACTCCTGGATCAAATTAAGGTTAGAGGCAGACCGCCTGCCCTAGCTAAGGATTAAGGGGCTCTTTGAAAGAATAACTTCCTTGTGACTCGAGACTTGATGTCGAAAAGAAGTTGCATCGAGTACTAATTTCATAAAAAATCTCGGGCTCATACGGCGTAAACTTCGCATGGTCTTACTTACTTGGTTTCCATTTTAAAGTTGAACGAAACAAACTATCATCGATTGTGGAATGCTTTTGTGTGATCTACACATGATTTTTATATCTAGAAAGCAATGCTAACTTGGTTCTCTTGAAAAAGGAGGTTAAATGTGCTTTTGCTATTACAACTATATGAGTGATTCTGCTATTCTGTTTTTTTATTAAATATTTCGTTTCGGTAGATTTCTAAAAAAAGTTAGCAAGTGCAAAACTATTGGTAAAAACAATATCAGTCACCTGCTCGGTAACTTGTTGATAGGTTAGCGACGTTTTTATGAAGTTTTCATAAATCATCATTTTTCCTTGACCGTTTGCAAATTACCGACTTTTTTTGTGTTTACCAATTTTTATTTGCCTTTCTTAGCAACGCATTAAATTTGCCAACTCTTATATGAATTTAGTGATCTTTGTGTAAGTGACTTGTCAACTTTTTATAATTAAAGTACCGAATAGTTTTTGGTAACCAATTCTCATTTGAATTGTTTACCAATTTTTTTTTATTCTTTTAATTAATCAACTTTAATTTTTCTATTAACCAACTTTTATTTAACTTTCTCAAAGCACCTTAAGCATATCAACTATCGTATGAATTTAACAATCTTTATTTGTGTGACTTACACTGCTAAAGTTGGTGATGATTGGAGAGTTACACAAACACTCATTCCAGTTGGTAAAATCTCTAAAACAATCTGAGCTTGACAAAAGTCAATCGTGAGCGAAAATGACCTGAGCTTGACAGAAGTGCATGAAACTTTTTATGGCTAATGTATTTTGATACATTTCACTCCACCGGTCACGTTGGCATTTTACAAGGATTCTCTGGTTGAAATAACTTTCTCATGCCTCTTTACACCTCAAAACCCTCCTTTCTTTCTTGTCCCCTTGACAAATGACAAGATTGTCGTATGTAGTTGTCGATATTTGGCTATTTTGCTTAGTGGGAATTCGTCTTTTCTTAATGGGAACTCCACGAGATCCAAGAGCAGTACCAAGAAAAACCCAAAAAACGTAAGACGTTAGTCTCAAGAAGGACCGTGGTTGAACAAGAGACCAACCTAATCTAGGGTTAAGTTAAAGCACTTGAACATCTAGCTTATTAGCAAGAGCAACTTGTTGTGTAGACGATGAGCTCATTGCGTTCACGATCCCATCTGATCCCACCTCCTTCTCCATCTCTTCGGCTTCGTAAGTTGAGTGAACTCCATACAACAGATAGAACAAGCTGATCACGCACGCCCATACCCCAAACCTTTGAAACGACAATGCTTTCAGCGTCGTCATTAGGAAGACACTCAGAAAGATCGAGGCTGAAGCCGGCCACGGCATGAGCGGTACCGACCACTGCAAGTCCTCGCTGTTGCGGAAGGGGACCATGCAGTGGAACAACGCGGTGGTGACGGCCGCGAGGCTGCCGAACAGGGCCAAGCCCCGCCCCTTTTCGAGCTTCCAGGAGACCGAGAAGCCGAGGGAGGCAGAGGAGAGGAGGGAGAGGAAGAGGAGGGTGTGGAGCGGGCGGCGGCGGCTGGTGATGACGTGGCGGTGGTAGATGAGGGCGTTGGCCACCAGGTAGAACACCATAAGAGTTCCTAGGGAGATCATTTCGAAGACTATCTCAAGGTCGGTGAATAGTGCTATCGATGCTGTGCAAATCCCTACATAAAAGAAAAAGAGAGGAGATTCATATGCAATTCAGTATTTACGAGAACAGAGAGCAAAGAGATAAGCTACTTGAATAGTTAGTCTAAGACTAATAAATAACATAGAGAGTAATTAAAGTGGAACCTTCTTAGCAAATGAAACTGCAAGTTCTACATGTAGTATAAATCATCTTACTATGTTGTGATGATATTCCGACAACTAAAAACCATATAAATTTTGTTCTGGCCAAGAAAAGAGAAAACCAAACCACAATTTGTTCATTGTCAGATGGTTCAACATTTCATGACTTTCACGTAGGGTTTTCTTTATGGTGAGAAAATGACAAAGGAGACAGACAGAAAGACATCATGGACAAAGGGTTAGCAAAAAGCCAAGACAAACTCAAAAGAAAGCTCCTAAAATGATCAACAGATATTCCCTACCATATGCATAGTAATGGACGAAAGCCGACCATTACAAAAGAAGGATAGAGAAATATGTGTTCAATCACAAAGAAGAGGACATGAAGCTTTTGTTGGAAATTAAACTAAATTTATAAAGGTTGTCGATTTCAGTAGAGAGTTGTCGATTCAAGGTTGAAGTTGTCGATGTTGATGTTCGTCTAGTTATCAAGAGAGTCTTTATTATAGTGTTATTTTCCAAAGAGTCTGTAAAAGTTTCTATGTCTAGTTATCGTTTTGTAAGTTCTTAGGAATCTAATTTCTTGGAAACACTAGTGTCATTTAAGAGTTAAAGTCATGTAACAAGCCTATATAATGGCATGTCTTGTGATTGTTGTCGATAAGGGTGAGATAAAGTAAATAAAAAGAACAAAATTCGTCTCCATCCAAAGTCTCTCTCCCTTCAGCTTTATGCATCTCATGCACTGTTTAGCAGTGTCTGAAATCAATCCTTTTGCGTATCAGAAATGACTTGTCAATTTGCTCTCAATGAAGGACAAGAAGATTTCTCCTTGGTAATCGTATGGAGAGCCTCACATGCCTAGCCATTCAAAAAAGCAACCGAACGGGGAAAGAAAGGAATCCCGGGAATGAAACAAGAAGCATATCAAGAAATTGTACTTGCTGAGTCATGGATTCTTCGAGATTTCATCTAATTTATGAGGAATTCGTATATCTTCTTTGGATATATACTCAAACATGTGTCAGACTTCTAGATGATTATTTCTGTTTATAAAGAAGAGGACATCTTTTGTTGAAGAAAAAGGCAACAAAAAGGAAAGAGGCTCACTCACCCAAGAAAAGGGTGGCATTCAATGGAGTGCCAGTGGAAGGATGAACCTTGGCCAGCCAAGAAGGCACCAAATGGGACCTCGCGATGACACAAAGATAGCGAGCTTGACCAAGCATGGCCACCAGCAGCGACGCCACAATCCCCAAGCTTGCGCCTACCCCCACTAGATTGCTCGCCCATCCCCACCCTATCTTCTCGAAGACGGCTGAAAACGATGCCTCGTTTGATATCTACACATATCAATGTCAATCAATCGTCGCCAACCGTTGTTGAGAAAAAAAAAATGTCCAACATGGTGATTAAGCACATGAAAAGGGGGTTCTCCAAACTAGGCTCATTGGTTATGGATCGTGCTTTTCCTAGTTACTTTTCAACCGAGACCATTGTTAGTGTAAAAGTTGGTTTTAACTGGTTGTGTGTCGATAATTTGTGCTTTCGTTGTCTAAGCGAAAGTTCCGATGACATCTTGAGTGTATTCATGCAGATTTAAGGATTGATATGCCATGTTTCACAAATTAGATATTTAGGGCTTGTGCATGTCACGCTAGACTCATTTTAATAAAACTAAATTTTTTGTGTAAAAGTTTTAAATGATAATTCTGTGTACTTAAACATTGTTTTTGCAATATTAGTTCCTACACCTTTAAATGTTTCTTCTACCCAGCTAGTATAGAATAATAACAGAGTGATTTGAGTGTTTTTATACCCATGAAATTTTCACATAAAATGGTTTCTTCAGAAACCCTAGTCGAATTCGGACAGATGGCCTAATTTGCAAGAATACCCAAATTCAAGGAGTGTCTAGACAGCTTTATCCCTTCCTTCACTACTGCTATATGCAAAACCCAAAGACCATCGAACTTTTGGATTGATTGATCTCTCTTTAGAAGACTGACCTCATTGTATGGAACCATGATGCACAAGGACAATGCCATGAGGCAATAGAGCAAAGAAACAATGACCATGGAGCCAACAATCCCGATAGGGAGGCTCTTGGAAGGGTTTTGGATCTCCTCGGCCATGGTTGAGACCGAGTCATACCCGATGTAGCTGAAATACACTTTGGCTGCTCCATTGAGCACACCCTTGACGCCAAATGGTGCTAATCCTCCTGGCCTCACCAAGTTCTTGCCGCTTCCATTGTAGAACCCCGCAATTATGATGAACCCAAAGAAGACTACATGGAAGACTGTCATTACAAGGTTCAAGATGGAGCTTTCCTTGGTGCTGTCATGCACAAACAAAAGATACATGTATCAATCACTGTGGCTGAATGGGTCCAATAATAGTCAATAAAAAATGCATCCAATAATGAGCAATGAAGCTGCTTTGTACCATATGACACTAAAGAAAAGAATAAACACTATCAGATGTTTACATTTGGTGACAAAAATAAAATATGTTTCATCTGTCACACATAGATCCCATGAAAGTGGTCACTCCCAACTTCAACTAGAAAAACCATGAATTCGTGCATTTGTTTATTGCGTTCTCACACACCAATGTCTACAGAAACAAGAAAAAGCTCAATTTCACACTTGTCAATGTTGCCAGAAGATCAAGAAGATCTCTAGTTATAAAGATCTTCTGTACTTAGCATGGATTTGAATAGAAAAAGAAACAAGAAGAACCTTGAAATTAAGAAAAAGAGAGAGAGAGAGAGAGAGAGAGAGAGGGATCCAACCTATGGCAAAGACAAAGGGTGAGAAGAAGGACAAGAGCAACTGCTGGAAAATCCAGCATGTTGTATCCCTTCATTAGTCCTTCCACTTCAATCCTCCAACAGGTTGCATCATTTTCTCCCAAAGTGCGACACAGATAGTCCGTGAAGCTTCTTGCAATCGCAGCATTTGACAACACATACTCCATTAATATATTCGCCCCGGCAAAATAACCCACAAACTCACCTAGGAAGATTTAAATCCAAAAAGATAAACCGAAGTGAGAAAAGATGAAAGATTTTCTATTGTATTCATAAGCATTATAGGTTTTCATAGGCTTTGCTAATGAAGAATCTTGGTTTCCGAAACACCTGCAACACGATTTTCGTCCGTGCACAGTTTGTAAAAACTAAACTTTTTACGAGCGAAGAGATTCAACGAAAAATCATGACATATATAGGAAGTAATACCGAAGGTCACTCTCAGATAGCTGAAGGCGCCGCCAGCAACCGGAATCTGGACCGAGAACTCAGTGTAACACAAGGAAGAAAGGAGTGCTGATACCCCAGCTATAATATATGATATGAAAACCGAAGGCCCGGCTATGGAATGAGCCACCAGACCGGTAGTGACAAACACACCGACACCAAGCATTCCGCCAACTCCAAGAGCTATTAAGTCATACCATTGGAGCTTCCTCTTCATGTCGGCACCGGAACGTAGCCTCACTTGGTTGAGCTCCTGGTCTGGTGTCCATGTTGCTAGCATTCTCTTCCTTAGCCTATGAGGTGTTTGTGAGAGAGAGTGAAGGTAGTGACTGAAGGAGGACGAGGTGGTTTTGGTGGGTGAAGTTTGAGTGGTGGTCATTTTAGGGGGGAGATGTTGTCAGAGAGAGAGGCTCGTTGGCTGCCATGAGGGCTTGAGGTAAAGGTCCTTAAATATGCATTTTGGGAAGAGAATAGGAGTGAGGATATCATATAATTTGACAAATGTTCTCATCACTTATTTTTACAAAAAGTCATGTTCTCAGGGCTTATAGGTTCATTTACACATCATGATGACGTGATAAACTCAAATAAAAAGTATACTTTCCTCGTCATTTCTTATGTCGGCAAATGCAAAGATATAGATTAAAGAGCGATATGAAATTTCTTTTCGTAATTTCTTATGTCAGAAGAGTGAAAATTTACATGGAATTCCATAAATTATAAAACATATTTACAATAAATTGTACCCTGCCGCAGCAAGAAATAAAAAGGGTGGCGGTCCCTCCAACCCTTTTCTCTATTCTTATTGTCAGCAGTCCATACGTATTAGACTCACATGAATTGACTTCGTATAATGGCTTATCTGAGCAAAGAAATTTTAGACATTACATAATTTTTCCCCACTTGGCTTAGTTAATGAAGGTAGGAAATAGTAAGCAATCCACAGAGGATGAGTGAGATGTTCGAGATACCCTTAACTCTTATCTTTCCTTGCACTCGGCTTTTGAGCGCCCCGAGACTCCCAAAAGAAATCTCTCCTGTGGAAGCATGCAAGAAAAGATTGGAAAAGGTGCAACCATTTTGAAATAAAAACCTGTAAGAGGAATCAAAAACCGAGGATGAGAGGGGGGCTTTGACCTAGTCTTTGGAATTTCCTAATGTGAAAGTTTGAAAAGATGTGACAAGCATCTAACGCCTTTGTTAAAGCAACTTGGGTCACAAGAATAGTTGGACTCGATTCCTTATGATAGTACATAAATTGTCATTTCATCACAAAACAAACAGTTTCAATCATATCAAAACATCACCAGAGAGTACCATATGATTTGTACTTCCATGCAAACGAATGAAAAGAAACAAAATTTGAGTGTTAGCTCCATTTTCTTGGGTGGAACGAAATTTTGTGGTTGAGCCGCATCATCACAAAGCTCCATTTCCACCCACTGCCCTTCACATTACTTAGAAGCCATTATTTGTTACATTACTTGTGTAAAAAAGCTTAATTATTCCACATTGATGCTCCTAAAATTAATTTAAATATATAAATAAGATTGACACTACTGATAAAAAAAGACCGATGCGACAACGCTCGAGACTTTTGCGCCGTGGTAAATGAGTAGAACATGCGTAATTTGGCTATCTCTCGAACTTGAAATGAACATAAAACGGAAAAAACAAACTCTATTTGCTGGTTAGATGTTTTAAGAACTTCCTCTTGGCTAGACTAAGGAGCCATGCAAAATGAATGTACTAGAGCTACTAGGTACATACTCAAAGGTTAGATGAAGCACGAAAGATTCCACTGAGTTTATAGCAGAAGTAATGATTTGGGCAATGAATTTCTAGGATGATCTCCAAAGATCTCCCCAACTCGGTTGGAAAATGATTCAGAGGATCAATTTCGTCAACGTACACACACTAATCTCAAGGCATCGAATGAAGGTCATAGGAGATAAAAGTTCTTCATGCCCTCCTTTTTTTTTTTTCCTGTACATCCTTTTGCTCTCAAATGATAAGTCAAGCTTGTACTATTCATATGAGACCACGAGGTGGTACCATCTTGTAAGACATGTAGTTAAGAAAATCATAATAATTTAATGTTCATGGGCAAAACAATAAAAAAAAAAAAAGGAAAAGTTTTGATTTGAGGATCTCCTTAGAATGCTCCAAGTAAATCTCGAAATATATCCTCTTAAAAAGGTCTACTCTTTTTTTTCTTTCTTTTTTTTTGCTTCCTTTATTCCTAGAAACCTAGCTTACGGCTTTTTGCCAAAATCTAGTAGTATAAAGAGCTAGTTAAGAAATAGTACTATTGGGAATAATGTCGATCCTATAAGGCCGGTGGTGATCTTTTCTTTAATACATGAATAGATTCTTTTGCCCTAGGAGGCCGGTGTTACTGATGATCTGATCAAGCAATTTTGCTACTTATAAAAAAAATATAGATACGTTATTCCTTCTTGTATTCTGTAAATAAATGGAATATTTTCTGTACGCCGGTCAATCGTTGATGTGGCATCCATTGACGAGAGCTTGCAATTTTGCTGGTAATTAACCATGTTTGGAGGGTTCTTGATTTGTAATTTAAAGAAGGTGGACACAAAAGAATGGTAGGGCTCCATTGATTAGAAAAGATCGATTCATCCATTATGAACAAAGCATGCACATCTATACCGCGTGAGATGGGCCTACCTAATTAAGGGG
>BCNH02000004.1:19532049-19571313 GCA_001662345.2 Metrosideros polymorpha var. glaberrima | reverse complement strand
AACCTAGGACAGTTCAAGCAAGTGGGTTACTAAGGTTCACCTATGGTACGAAAAGTTCGTGATTCTCTTGTTATTTTAGTTTCCTAGATTAGTAAAGTGGACTGTGTGTGCATAGAAAATTCTATCCAGAATCATATCGAAAGCTGGCGTGATGCTCGAGTAATTGATTCTTCAACATCCAGAATTCATATGTAATTTTACATATGGATCATCTTCTCAGGTGTCAAGTCATGAAGATTTGGCTTGCGATCTCCTACTAGAATCTACCCTTTTTCCAAGTCCAGTGAAACTCATAGCCCCTTGGGTGTATATACTTACAGTAGTTTGCCTTTATCTGTGGACGTGTGAGCATAAAGCAAAATTCACTCTCCCACTAAACTAGGTTTTGCTTTGAGTCGAGGTCCCCAGTTATTTTACTATCCCACTAAGTCTCGACTTCAAGTAGCGTGAGTCACATGTAAAGCTGGATTTGAGTATTGTTTTATATTGACTAAAACTTTTGAGAGAAACTGTCGTTAAATAGATGTGTTTGCACGACATGTTATGTGCGCCGTATAAAAGATAAAGTTTTCGGCATACCTTCGATGCGTTTTCACCATTAACGGCGATGAAATGAATCACGTATCACGTTTGGTATCTCATCACATGCTATTAGTTACAAAAGTATCACATGTGATCTTGCTTAACTCGATACTCTTATTTGGCCATAAACAATCATTCTCATTTGCGCGAACGATTTCACGTTGATCATGATTTACATGTAATGATTGGGTTACAAGTCTATAGTGCCACCACTCCTTGATATGGGCCAACTGAATTCGTAAATTTCTTTTCTTTTTAACCGGATGAGAACGAAGACACTGAATTTGAATCGATAATCATAACCTAAGGACGAGGGCTTCAATTGCTCTATAATATTGCTTAAGTGGATATCTCAACTTGAGTCAATAGAAGAGGAACCATTAAATAACAAATTCAGACAAGTGGAACAAGTGGGCAATGCCCACCATCATCAACCAATAGAACATCATCCGATGGAAACCCTCTTTTTTCTCAACCCCATGTATCTAAACAAAGTCAAAATCCACTCTTTTTATTGAGATGAAAGCAAACCAAATCTCAAACCCTAAGCCATTGGCAAAAAGGGTAGAAGCTAGGTAGCTAGCTCATAGCTTATAGGGGGGCTTCTTAAAATTGTCTAGCATGCTTAATTAAATCTCCTAGCAACCTTGAATCATGATTACACCATCATCCACCCCCTTGGTCAGCACTTAATTATAGGTTCCCAAATCTCCTTTTCTCATCCATATGACTTGTAAGAGAGAATCGATCATTCAAGTATGTGGGGTTGAGATTGAGTGGTCCATGATTTTTTCTTTATATCTTATTGGACCCTCTAATATAGTTTGTAATGTTTGGAGAACATTATTTGTCAACATCTCTTGGATTCTCCTATTCTGGAAAAATTACCAAAAAACTCATACACATATTACAATTATGTCAATTTGGTTATAAACCTTCTTTTTTCAATTAAATCCTAAACCTTTTGCATTTATATCAATTGAATCCATCTAGCCAATTTTGGCTGGCCGACGTTGACATTGACATTGACGTGGACGCTAGCTAGCCAACGCAGACGTGAAATTTTTTTAATGATATTTTATTAATTTCTTTTCTTTTCCCTTTTATTTTCTCTCTCTCTCTCTCTCTCTCTCTCTCTCTTCCTTCCTTCTTCCTCCAATCGGTCGTTGTCGACACCAGCCAACATCCACGTCAGCGTCGAATGGCCAAAATTGGCCGGATTGACTAAATTGGCACAAATACAAAAGATTTAGGACTCAATTGATGTCAGGATATGGTTCATACTTCCCATCGATAGAAAAGCATAGAGATCCACTCAGAAGCCATAAGACTTTAATAATTTAAGCCCGTATTTTATTAGTAGTTTGAGATTGGCCCATGAATAACTATTGTTTATATATATTCTATTTCTCTTGCAATTGAGCGATGTAATTGAGAAGTGCATTGTGCTAATTATATTAGAATCCTTTACCGGATGTAGCCCTAGTTTAAGGGTGAACCAGGATAAAAACCTTGTGTCTCGATTTCTTTCTCTCAATATGTACTTTTTATTTCGTGTGCTGATTCCTAACAATTGGAAAAAAGAAGAAGAAGAAGAAAAGAGTTTATAACTGAACTGGCAAAATTACAATAGGTTTATGACTTTTTTGGTAATTCTCCTTCTATTCTTTCATTTTCTTACCATATTTCAGTTTAATTTATCTACAATTTGTATAAATTTTCAGGATAAATGCTGTGATTTTGGGATAATATGCACATTCGAGTGGTAAAATATTAATTCCCTTCTATTGTTCATCAAGGATTTTAAATGCACTGTGTCGTTCTCCGATAAAGTTTACATCAATTCATGCATAAATAATCCTTACTTTGTTAGTCTCTAATTTGACATCCAGTGGAGGGGTGTGCTAACAATGATAACCACTCGATGAAGTTTCTTGATTGTGATTGTCATGCTTGATTGAGTGTAGCATAAATGAATATCATGATGATTCCAAGTGAAATCGTGGCATCTATTGGATATCATTTATTCAAGATAACCACTGGAGCATGGAATTTAGAAACAATCAAATCTCATATTTTTTGGATGCCTATAATTATGTGCTTTAATTTCTTCTGACAGCTTCCAGCTGGCTTTCTTGAAGCAATTCTGGAAAAAAAAAAAAAAGGTAAAGGGGAAATTTAAAAGATAATTTGTTCACATAATTCATTGCATTCTCTATAGATAGCTTTTTCCACATCCATTCATATTTCTGGTTACAGGTAAAGTAAGATTCAGCTATACATGTTATCTATTTACATAATTTAAGTGGATATTTTGGTGATGTGTGACATCATTCCCAAGGAAAAACCTAATTCAAGAGAGCATAAGTAGGTGTAAGAATTAGGACCTCAAAATAATATGAAACCATGGAAGTTAACAGTTCCTTGTCGGGTATTTTTTTTCTTAACCCTATCCAAACAAAAGCACATAAAATGAAAGGACAGGCTGACTTAGCAACACTCAAGTATTTCTTCAACTTTTCCTTGATTTTTGACCATTTTTCTTCCCTCTTGCCTTTGCTATTGGTTAAATAAAAATGTCGATTGGTCCATGCACATCCAAATCTTCAAAAAGTCCAAAAACACTAATTAACCAATCATATTTGAGCTAAACAAAGCATTGTTTTTCTATGATAACCAACAAAGACAACTCAAAATGTGATTGACAATGGGGTTATGTTTGTTTGTCCCCATTTTGATTGGGGTTTTTAATCATATCTCACACCTTAGAGAGACCACATTCACATGAACTAAACACAAGAGTGGAATTTCTTTCCTTGCTTTTCGATTCAATTGGTGGTTAAGTTTGCACTCACAAGTGTAGTTGGAATTAAGCAGTGGATCATTTTTAATTTTCACCTCTCCCCCTGTCTGGTTGTTGCCACAATATCTGTTTTGCATTAGAGGACACACTAAAAAGTGCTTTGTTTTGTTATCAGAAGAGATAACTTTGTTGATTAAGATGGTAAAATAAAGAATAGAAGCAGAGTCATCTATGATGGAAAAAAGTGCCCCTTTTCCTTTTCTTTGTTGGGTGGAGAGAGAGAGAGAGAGAGAATTCACACCAGGTAATCTATATTTACAAACTTGTCCCCATTACACAGATTCCTTGGATTTAGTGGGTCATAGTCTATATTTGGACAAAAGCCTAAATTCTGTATATTATGCCAAATCATGGTTTTTCCTATCTCCTTGCTGATATAATTGCACAGAAACACAATTCATGCTCGATGTAAAGGTTTGCTGATGTGATAAACATAGAGCATGGGATTTAATTAGTGAAACTCTTCAGTTGACAGTGTATCAACACATAAGACCTTATTCAATTTATTATTTGGCAGCATCCAAACCTTTTATGTTAAGTGCAAGATCCATCAATGATCAACCTCAGAAGTTTATTCAAAGCCTGCAAACAAGGATGCATATCTTGATCTATGACAGCCCATATCTATGACAGCCAATCTTTTTCTCGCTCCTTTTCTCGAATTCTAAAATCATGAATTTTCTATTGATTAGCCCTAAACAGGACCCTTTTTAGTAGTTAGACTAGGCTTCCCTGCAAGGGAAAACGACTCATGTTTTGAGGGGCCATACATGCACCAAACCAAACAGATTATGCATTTGCTGATAATCATTTAGGTGACTCATCACATGTGCCCCGATTCTTTTTATCATTGTGTGATTACAGGAATGGCAACACTTATAGAGCATCGATCCTAGACTCATTGCTCATGCCGTTATTATATGCAAAAGCCTAATTTTATGGTGTGAAAGGAGCAGAAAGTTAGATTGTTAAATGCCTCATGATCACATTCCAAATGCTAAGTAACAGGCCTTTTTTCTTTGCTTCTGTGGTGATACCAATCACTATGAATATGATGGGCTCAAAATTAATCAGTAACAAATTGTTTATATGTGTGTGTGTGTAGAGATGATGCATTCAAATTGGATTTTCTTTTTCTTTTGGATCTTATAGTGACTGCATTCAGAATTCTCTCTCTTTGGAGGGCTACGCGATTATTTTCGTTTCATTGATGAAACAATTGTTCAACACTTAAAAAAAGAAACCAACCCTCTTTAACTATTTTACATGCCAATCTTTATGCATTTTGAAATCTTGAACTCTCAGAATGCTAATAGACTTTGTGATCAACAACAGAAGGAAATATAAGTGTGTAATTTACATTCTCAACTTGTTCTTTCTCTGCAAACCAATTTGCTGCTCCTTCATTAAGATCAAGTGCACCCACTAGAAGAAAGAAAAGATCATAAACCAATGAATGTCGAATGAGAAAAATGAAGGGTAGTTACAGTGGGAAAACCATTAATATAATGCAACCATATGAAGAAAAGTGATGAGCAAAAGTAGTTCCATGACCAAATTCCAGGCTTGAAATCATGTGAGACAAAAAGAAAACTCTGGAAAAATACTACTGTCATCTACCAAGGTGCTTTTCCAAATTCAGGTGGTGAAGTTTCAATGGAACAAATATAAATTATCTAAGATGGTCTGCCATCAGGGAAAAGATAGCCTTTCTCACTAACAAAATAAATTAGACAATTGATCGATAGTAGGATTTTCCATACAAAACTGTCGTTTGCGAGATCTAATAATTCACACCTCACATGCATAATAGCACCAACAAATGAGCAGGGCAAAAAAAAAGGCAATTAGATCTTGCGTACTTTACACTTTACTTTCTGAGTTGGTGAATGGGACGCCACTTTGTTTAAAATTATACAAATCCATCCACTGCAGATAAAGTCAGATCTTAATTAATCAGTAGTAAGCTGTGTTATTACAGAAGTCAGCCAATTAGCAAAACATGTACACCCGACTCTCATGTCTAAAACAAAAGGCTTGATCTATATTTAGGATTTTTTTTCCTATTTATTGTGTCATAATTAGTACTTAAACTCCTTTCAAATGAGAGCAGTATAAATCTGAGGCAAAATCTCATGACAAAGATAATACTGAGTTGAGGAGAAATGACAGCAGGGGAATGAAGAAAGCTGGATCCAAGTAAATATGACTGGGAAACCAAAAACAGATGACCTGATCAAAAGGCAAAACTTCCAATGAAGAAACACTCTTTCTAGGAAAAGTGAGAGCACCGTACGAAATGAGATATGGTAAATTAGAGTACCAGGTGCTTGTCTTTAACATAAGAACAATAATAAGTATGCAAGAATATTGCTTCCCAAGCATTGATATGTTTCAACATTAGTCATAGAGCTAATCAAGAGGAACCCCAATAAGAAAAGGAATTCAGTTTTTCATGACTAAAGAAGAAGGCCTCCAGAGGAGAGAATTTTTTTTCCAGGGAAATCTTAAATGTGCCACTAATGATCACTTTAGAGAAAGTTAGTGTCTTTAGGAATTAAAAGAAAGCAAACTTTGCAAGACAAAAGCAGACCTAAAAGAAATGTTTATGATACATAATATTCCCAATTAGGGAAGGGTGGGCGATGTGGAGGGGCATGAGGCATCATCTGACCAAAGAACGAGGGGGGAAAATTGGAAGGAAAAGAGTGGTGATGGGAAAAGAGTGAGTGGTGGTAGTGGTGCTAAGTGATGCTCTCTCTCTCTCTCTCATTCATTGTGGAGTCTCCATTTTGATTCAATTTTAAGGTGGGATTTCAAGTTTCACGTGGAAGTTTTTAAACCATAAGTTTTGATAATACACAAAATGATGTTGGTATGCTAGGGTTTTGGCAATGGGAAAGTTGAGCATTGGTTATGATGGAGATACTCTAACTTTCAGTGGAAAGAGATTCAGAAATTCCCTCGGTTGCTTCACTAAAAGGTACACATTAAACCACTGAACCCTCAGTTGTGCAAGAATCTTTCCCTTTAAATCAGGTGAGGACCACCGCGCACGCGGAAAGTTCGAGCCCAAAAAGTAGCAGATTGCGCTCAATCGTATGCTCTTAGTTTCACACAATGCTGGAGTACTTCCGAATGCTTTCAACATACATGTTTTGGCTCAAGCACAGTTCTGGGAATGCTTGGTAAAGAACTCTTTGTAAGATTTTAGCTTCAGTAATCCTGTAAAAACAGAATTTTGTGGAAAGCGTGGAATTTTAGAATATTATGATCCCCTACATTACTTTCAGACAATAATTAGCAACCTGGTAAGTTGCTTGAAGAAAGATGAGAATGGTAACATTGTCAGCACATGCAGATGTGCCTTGATGTCTATGTCTACGCCCTGTTTTTACATTAGTCAGCCATCAATGGGAGTATGTTTTTCCCTTATGAAATCATGTCACTGTTGAGATATGTTATCAGTAGGTAAAACTTGGCCGGAATATATGCTCGGTCTGACTAGCCTTGCATTACACTCGACGAGATAGTTCTTAAATTTTTTTTGATAATCTGACAATTAATTCAATGTAACATCAAGAGATACTTCTGCGACTTACCCACTTCCATCGGATCCATAAGGAGTTCTGATATGCTGAATGCAATAATGTGCAAGAACAATGCCGACAGAACTTCATTTGCACACAAAAGATGCATACCATACAATTGATTGGTGCTGTACCATCCACATTAATTGCATACTGATGGACTAGTTCATTGCTTCATCAATAGCACATCTCTTTAGTCTCGCACACATCGCGAGAATTCAATGCCACAATAATGATGCACCTAGAGAGGATTTCTGTTGGCATCTTTGTACAGAAGATACCGACTCCTGGTTTTACCAAGCGCAGCATACCTGTCATATAGTAAACCGAATGAGTCAATTCCTCTGAGAAATGAAGCTCATACTAACTACAGTAAGTCAACTAACTAATCGATGGATGGTAGAAGAACGGTATTAATTGCTCTCTCTATTCGTACCATTGAGGCACAAACGGTGCCATCCAAATGACATCGCCTGCTTGAACTGGGTACCTATCAGGAATCAATCAGGTTAAGAGTAGAACTACTGTTCACGAGTAAGGAAAAAATAATCCTATTATTAGGTTATTCAAATGATTTCAGTACAATTCTCCAACCTCACAGCCAGTAATTTCTGGGTGAAAGTCTTACCAGCTATCGCCTAAACGATAAATGCCCTGTCCCTCCAAAAGCAGCAAACCGTGTTGATTGTAGTGGACCTCCTGCAATAAGAAATATCACAGTGCTTAGTGAGCTGCGGACCAGAATAGCTAGAACGTGCAATTAAATCTAATAGGTTGTTCAGCGATCCCGCGCAGAAAGCTTGCTATTCAACAGAGTTAAAGCTTTCGATCAAAAAAAAAAACAAACAGAGTTAAAGTCAACCAACAGGGTGTGTCAACACTGACTCTGACTTGAGAAGGTGTACACATAGTATAAATTCACACAAACTACATAACTAATTGTCAGTAGTGATGATTTTCCTACTTGTGCATTTTGAGATCAATTATTCTATATATATTAAGACAAGCTGACTATCTACAGGAACTTGGGGAAATGGCCAAGCTGAAGGATTTACATGGTTTTCTTATATTTTCCCAAAAAAAAAAAAACTCTCTAGGCTAAAGAGTTGATGGAGAATACTTTATAGTAGTTTTTTCTTCATTGTTTTTCTTTTCTTACTGTTGATCGGGGCAGTTGCCCAACATTACATGGTTGAGACATCAACCTTTTGTCCTTGTTGTATTTTAAGATAGAATAATTCACTTCTTCTCACTCTTACAATTCACATTCTGCATTCGTTTTCAGCATTGTAACTTTGGAAATTTAATCTCCTTCTGTGTCCTTTTTCCCATTAATTTTTTCTGAATTTCAAAACTTGAATCGCATATATGGCCTAACTTTCTTTTTGATTTTTATGGTCAAAGTTAAACCTTTAATCTTAGTTTAAGGTACGATTTCATATTTAAAATTGAAAATTTGTTCCATCAACTGTAATCTTCTCTTTTAAGTTTTGACTATTATTAACTGAATTTCAAAACTTGAATCACATATTTGTTTGCACAAGTAAGTAACACAGAGTACATAGTTTACAGCATTTTGATATCCTCCTAATCTGAATTTGGACAATTATAATGTGAAATTTGTCATGCAATTTGTAGAAAAATTGTCTAATTTTTTCAAATTGCACTTTACTCTATCCAATAGTTGGTTTAACTTAATAAGATGTGATATCGTAAAGAATGAAGCTAAGAAATAAAATATGAATTATGCGGTTATTTGACAGTTTGAACTTTTAGAACAAATTATCTCCACGGTCAATATTAGGGTATCAGAGTTGTATCTCAAGTTTGATTCCTCGCACTGTGCTCTTTCAACCATTTGTGAGTTATCCCATGAGCAATCAACTATTCTTTTACTCACAGGCAGTGGGTTCACACACTTAAAGCCTTCATCATCAAATTAAACTTCACATGAAGAGAAATTTTTTTGACGTGAAAATATTCTCATCGTTTAAACTTCTCGAACAAATTATCGCACCGCTGAACTTTAATGTGATGAAATTTTATTCTAAAGGACAAAAACAAGTAGTTTTTAGATCCCGTGCCTTGCTCGGATCATGCTCTAGTACTCAACCAAATTTAATTTTCCAAAAGAAAAAATACCTTGACATTAAGGAATTCACCAGGTTGAAAATCCATGATCTGTATACAAGAAGAAATCATTGGGTCAGAGCAAATGAGAATTAGATCATCTCTAAAATATTTAACTTATGCAAAAGTGTCAAATGTTTATGACCTCTAAATTTTGGGTGGTCAAGGTGGAGGGGAGCCTTTAGCACTGACCTCTAATTTTTGTTAATGTGTTTGCAAGCAAAAGCCAGTTTCTAGCCAATTTGCCAAGCTAGAAAAAGAAGCCAGAGGCAGCAGCTGCTCCACCAGCTTTTGGCTTGTGCCTTTTAGCTTCTTAATAAATTAAATGTGACAATATCAGGATTACCTAAGAAAAATTTTGAAATGTAAAGTGATAACAAATTTTGTTTGAACTTTTTTTAGTAGCAACAAATAAAAGTAGAAGATGACAAATGTTCACCTAATTATATTTGAATGAATAAGAGCAACAGCTCAAGCAAAAATCCAAAAGATACAGTTTAAGGGGGGAAATAACAGGTCTAAGCCACCCCAACAAGGCTCTAGTATAAGTACGAAACATGAGATGAGTATGCTACACTCTATATTTTAAGACAAATTTACGATAGAAATGCATCCTCACCACTCGGGAATTGCATGGTCAAATCACATTTTTCCTGCTGGCTATTAGATGCACTATTAAGTACAGACAGAATGACAGAACTGCAATGCGAACAAAATAGTTTAGGAAGACTATCATGGCTTACGTGAATATTGAAGTCATAAGCAATGGAGGTAGGAAGAAGCTTCCTTAGTTCAAAAACCTGGTGGCACCATAAGAAATGAAGAGACACAGCATTGTTGAAAATGATAATATCCACCACAAGAATAACAAGCAAATTGTACAAGAAATTGCTAACATCTGACAGGAAACGTTGATCAAAAACATCGTTTCCAAAGAATTCTGGGAAAAAATAAGGGGCTGTGGAGGTGATATTTAAATATTGTTCCTGACTAACCTCTCCTGGAGTTTCCAGAAGCGGCTGCTTGTCTGTTGAACCAACAATCACCTCAGCATCATGACTATCCAGAGAGGCATATCTAATAGGAAAAACAGTTTCTGTTAATACTTTTTAGGATCAAAGAGACAGACTTGACTATCCGCAAGATTTAAGACAACTGCATTTGTCGTTTACCATTTAACCATATGAAAACATCAATAACTGAACTAGACCTCCTATATTCTCTCTCTCTCTCTCTCTCTCTCTCTCTCTCTCTCTCTCAAAGTTAATTATCTAGATCTAGAGGAGGCCGGAACAAACCTTCGTTCAAAGACCACCAGAGTAGCAGGGGCATCAGAATTGAGAGAATGTTCAACATTTGGAGGGAGATAAGCATATGAATCAACCTAAAGATAGAAACACGTGATAAGAATCTTGAAAGACCAACATCAACAGATAGGAAAAGAGGATGTTTCCCAACATTGGAACTGAGGAGCATATAATGTACATTATTACTACTCACGAAAGGAGAGCTTTAGCTACTTCTCCCATCTTCAATAAAAATGTGCTTATCATGCATGCAAAATAGTTAATGTAAATAGACACTGTAAAAAGTAGAAATTCCAACATGCATAATTAACTTAGTCAATGTTTGACATTGCCGGTAGCAAGCTAAGAAGTGGTACACCCTTACCTAGACTCATGAGGTTTTGGGTTCAACAATCGATAGCTATCTTCTCCCCCTGTTTGCCTAACAATTTTTTTTTTAAAGCTTGCTATCCGGGCCACAAGACAAAGGTCTTCAAAGGAATGGTGCCAAAGTAACTCGATAACTTGATGGTCATTCATAACTCATACAATATCATTATCATGCAGCAAATCTACAATAATAGTTTACATTGACACTTCCTGGTGGCTTCCCATACGGTGTGTCAGTTGGTATGTTAATATCAAAGATTCAAAACTTTCTTTTAGCTTCACCTGCCCAAACTCAAGCATAAAATAAATGAGTGAGAGTTTCCATACTCCAACTCCACCACGTGTGCAACTTAGAAAAGAATTGACAATAGCTATAACCAATTAATTCTGTTACAAAAACACAATGACATATTCTTGATCTGACAAATTACGTGCTATCAGTTGATAGATATAAGCTCAATTGTCATACCGTCAACCGTTGGCTCTTGCTGGACATAACAAGAGAGACCGTACCCTGCACCACGAATATCAACCTAAATGGAAATTGAGCTCTTGAGTTCTCATGGACCAAAAAGTTTTTTTTTTTTTAAGAAAAAGAGATTTCAATATTCCAAATTTCGAGGGCAGTTATAACGAGAATAAAAATTGAAAATAATAAGCACAACATATGGACCTTTCAATGTCACTAGGAGGAAGTCCTGATCTTGAATTTTCTGCACAAAGCATAGTGATAACACGTAAAAGGGGGAATTTAAAGTGGTACCAAATGATCATGGACGGGATACAACTTGAGTGAAATTTGAGCAATTCTCGGAGAGCTATATACTTAACAAGAATGATTTCAACTAACATTCATAACCAAGACAAATGCAAATAGAAGCATATACACCCGCAGCATTAATGCCAAGTTAGGTAATAACTTCCTAAAAGTGCTGTGTATTGTTCATTTTAGTGGCAGCTATATACACCATTTTATGCTTAACTTACAGACCACTAACTCAATCTGATGCAACCTCCTTATAGAACAGTCATGATAGAGAAATAATAGACATCAAGTATCAAGCCATGGTATTGACTTGACCAGCTGCCCAGATAGCAGAGACATGATGTAGCAAACAACCACAAAGAGATGCAGCTATGGAAACTGTCTCAGATAAGCAAGACATAGGAGCTGATTCTTGATCACCATTGTTTGAGTGTCTTTTATGGTCTCCACTATCCAGGAAGCTTTCAGTAGTCTCTTGATATAGATGATAGTTTGTCGAATATCAGGACCCCCTCGGTTTGATTGATTCTTGATGGCTTCAATCTTAAGGATTTTCTTTTCTTCCTTTTTTTGGGGCATCATCGACGGATTAGTATAAAATGCATAGGAGGTGCAGTGAATGGTAGCGATAACATTCCATGCATACAACATGAGCTTCATGCAGCTGCCAATACCAAAGAAGCAGGCAAACCTTGCATTTTCGCTAGATACATGACGAAATGTGAACCCATTGCTGGTGTTATTAAGTATGCTGCCAATGTGTTAGTCCTGAGAAATATATTTGAAGAACTTCAGCAACAAGACAATTCCTGCCCACATAAGCATAAGATGGAACAATTACCAATCAGATAGAGGGCTGAATACTTGACTTTCTGGTGTTATTAGAGCATGGTCTGTTCTGTAAACACTTCTGGTGAAACCCGGCAAATCTGCCAATGGGGGAAAAGCTCTATCAGTGCAAACAGAAACAGGGGGAGAACATCTTTAACCATTCGCCTTGGTAAACTTTCAATTTATCATCAACAAAGATAACAAATAAATTCAAGGTCCTAATGAATTGACCTTGGCCCGACAAACTGTGGCAGTTTTGGGAACTCAAACAACCATACCAGAGCTTGAAATCTTTACAACTTGTTTTGCAGCTGAAAATTTTGATAGATATCCACTTTGAGCAGTAAAAGGAGACAAGGATTCATTTTCCAATATAGATCATCCAGTTCGCTGAGAGAGCCAAAAAATTTCACAATCTAAACTCAAGCATTTAGTTAGTCCATCAAGAGAAAACACATGCTGATTCAAATGTCATCCATTTCCACGAATCATGTCACAGTCCTAAAACATCACAACCAGCCTCTACAAATCTTCTCCGTTCATCCAAATAAAAAAGAACACGAGTTTGATCTCAATAAACACAATTGAAAAGTATACAATGTGGAGATATAGTAAATACATCCTTTAAGTCAAGGTACAAATCAAAAGAAATGAAAAACTATATTGCTTCACCCGATGAAGAAATTATCTCAACTAAAAAGAATAGAAGCTTAACTAAAAAGCCAAATTGATGTAAAAGCACTATGAGGAAGCCTTTTGTAGTCGCAAGAAACAAGAGTAATCAGAATCTGTCGTTTCCAATATTGACAAAGTCTAAATGTACATAGCTTCCGAACCTTGAAGGTGGGAAGGGGCCAGTGTAGGATTCGTGACTTTCCAGTACAAGGGCCTCGACTCCGAGTTCGGAGTTTCTTTGATGATTGAAGGCGCAGCGCAGAACCCATCATCACTCACGGCAACTCTGAACAGACCTGAACGATTTCGACCCACAAAATAAATCTCTCTGCCCAGCAAGAAAAATCAAAACTTGAACACAGATTCGAGCTCTGTTAAGCAAATGCATTCGCACGGCTCTCGGCGATTTCCCTCGATCCCTCCACAAGCAAACAGACAGAAAGCAGGGGAGTTCGAATAGAAAGACAGACTTCGGAGAGCGCA
This sequence comes from Metrosideros polymorpha var. glaberrima, assembly GCA_001662345.2. Classification (NCBI taxonomy): domain Eukaryota; kingdom Viridiplantae; phylum Streptophyta; class Magnoliopsida; order Myrtales; family Myrtaceae; genus Metrosideros; species Metrosideros polymorpha. Next base: position 19,557,717 of record BCNH02000004.1, on the reverse strand, counting down.
CTTACTGAGTGTGACGAGGAGGACTTTCAGGGGCTGTGACGATCCTGAACAAGCAAAGGGATGCTTCATCCCGAATACGAGCGCGAGATTGAGGTCGAGGTTGTGAGTGGGAGTTGCAAAGTTTTGGACTTTCCCAGTTCCTTCGCAATTCCCAGTGTTCCTTTCAACCTTTTTCAGTGCCTTCTGAGTACGTTGTCTGGCTCGGAAGACAAATGGCTTCCACGTTGGAAGCTATGGTTTAGACTGGTGAATGTGAATTGCTCGGGAGCAAAGAGGCACCACTTGTCTTGTTTGAACACGTGTCTACTGTTCTGGACACATGCCAGTGGTTGATTTGGTAGATCCTACGAGTGGAGCCTGATGGGACCCACAAGATCAACATTTTAGAGGCCAACCCGGTTCGGTGGACCCGGATTTGGGAGAGGAATTCCCAGGAGCAAGTACCCCAAATGGCAATCGATTCACCATAAAAAAGGCTCTTTTCTTCTTTTGTTTTTGTTTTTTTTTATTTTCCTCACAAATAGACGGTAAGTGCTATAAAGAAAATTTGGGTAACAAGGCACATAATCGCTTCTCCCAGTGTCCCTCTACAATGGGTTTCCACTTTCAAGCTCAATCTTTTACCAGGAAATTCTGTGAAATCCAATATTATGATATATTCAATCCTTATATAACAGTGTATTCAGTATATTGGACGAAATCATAATTTGAGATTCTCGAAATAACTGTTAAGCAATCCTATAAAACTCTCAGGTTCCAAAGTCTTTTTAGACCCAAAGCTTGCATATGCAACCTGAGCAATAGTCAACTTCAAGGTTGTCTTGTTTGAACTAGGAGTGAGCATGTCGCATATTATTTTTTATGATTTGTCATCAAATTTTTCTCGTTAATGACATATTCACTAGACCACCTCTCGTTAATTGTATCGCGTTGTCGCTAAAACGTCGTTAAGAAAACGTAAAGCAAAACTTTAGGTTTAGATTGAGATTTAGATTTATATTTAGGAAATTAAAAAAAAAATGCACATATATATTATTTGATCTGGTCCAGGCAGTCCAATTCCCCCTGGAACCGGGAACCGGACCAAACCGGCCAGTTCGGTTTGGTCTGGGCGGTTCCCTGTTTGGGTGGTCCATTATGCTCAGCCCTAGTTTGAGCCAAAGCTCCAATTTCTTTATAGTCTTATGAATGCCATTAATATGGTGAAATTACCGTTTATGATGATGAGCTCATCTAGATGATCAGACTGCACTGAAAGCTGTGGAAAAAATGTGTTGAATTGGCAAGAAGTTTTCTCTTTCAAGCTAGGCAGATCAAGGAATCTCCCGCTTATCAATTAAAGCTGATATTGAATCATTGATGAGGAGACTGGAAGCTATCAAGAGCACAACATGAGAAACACACTATGACTATGCTATACAGACAACACTTCTACATTACCCAGGTTTGCATGGTGAAGAGCTTTCTCCACCATCACTGACAGTAAGCCGAAAAGTTTGGTCGAAGCTTTGGATAGACAGTAGAAACAGGCATTTCTCAATGTGCCAGGCATACATCACTGTGGAGATTCACCTCTGCTTCCGAAGCACAGATAGAATTCTTGACCAAAGCGCCCATTTCTTCGGCGCCTGAGAGAAGGAGAGCATTAGAACCTTTCCTCTTACCCCCCTCGAAAGTCCTCTAACAGCAAAATACAAGAAAGCATGATGACTTTACCTCCAGGCTTTTCATAACTGCTTGCATTTGCATTTTATTGCCCATAGATCCCCTAGTGCTCCTTTTCCTTTTCTTCCTGTCTTTCTTTGCTTGGAAGCTGGTCAAAGATGTTAAGAACCTTGTGATCCAGATTTTGGAGTTTCCCAGACAAGCCGGAGCCGTCTCCATTTTCCGTTTTCTCTGGAAAGTGACAGTCTAACAGAGTTGTTGATCAGGAAACAATGATATATACACTGTACACAGCTGTTGCTGATATGCGCATCTTCAGGAGCATTCGCATAATAATTGATAGGTCGATGCTGAAAAAGTATATGGTTGTTTTCCTCTTTTGTCAATGGTAAGGGGGGCTTAAACTTGCGACTTAGTCAAATTTCAATGTGACAAACTGGACTCGGCTTATATGTAATCTTAAAGCATCTTTCCGAAATTTTTCCCGAATAACAAGAAAAAATTTAAATTGAGATAAGGACTGGATTCATTACTTTGTCTGAAATTTGGTGTTTGTTGGTAGAGATAGGTGCTGGGAGTAGGGATGTGGATTCGGCGGCGGGTTGAGCAGATTCCCGGAGGCGCTGCGAGTAATGAAGAAGTTCGGCCCTTCTATTATATCCTTCGCCAGAAGAAGTACCATTGCTCTGAATTTTCCTTTCTTCATTGGGGCGATGAAGGTGGAGGTGGTGGTGGTGGTGATGGTGATGGCGGTGGTGGCGATGATGGTGAGGGCGGTGACTCGGATTTGGTGAAGCACTGAGCTTCCTCCTTTGTGGCTTCTCCACATACACTGAGATCAGTACTGCTTTGTCTTTGCAGCATGATGCCTGAAACTGCACGCACGAGCACAATAGCTCAAAAACAAGAGAGGAAAAACAGTTCATCTCATAAAAAAATTCAGAGAGACAGAGAGAGCAATTCTTATTCACCAATTTGGTGGGCATTCTCAGGAAGTGGTGCAGAAGCGAGAGGAGTATCGATCACGATCAGATGCAACGAGATGATCTTAGCATGAGCAAGTACATAAATCGGTTTATACGTTTCTCACAGAAAGTATTGATGCAGTTCAGTAATTTAGGTGGATTTGATACACACCAGAAGAGGATACAGATATACAGAACTTTGAAGACCATGACAAAATGAGAAGGCGGATGGAGAACATCGCTATCTTCGGTTTGACCGAAACCAATCTCCATACATGTTAAACAAGGAGCCTCCAAATGTGCACATCCGGCTATGCTTTGATATATAATAATGCCCCCACTGTAAATGGACATCATCGTTGGGACCATCAAATGCATTAATTAACAAACAAACATGTTGAGAAAGTTAGCAAAAGGTTCCAAATCCATTGGATTCTCTCTCTTTCTGGCAATAGGATTGAAGTCATCATGTTTACACCCAGGAATCCAGTTGGCCCACAGCAATTTGACTCTTGACCTTTTCTGGACCAATTAGAGTGTGGACAGTTTCGTTTAGAATTTATACAACAACCAGCAAATTTTCCGGATACCAAAGGTAAGGTAGACCAAATTCATCAGCCGCTAAGATCTAATCCGCTCATAGTCTTGTCCTTCTGGACATATGGTGCTGAACTATGAAGAGAATCACCTATCCATAAGTTGCAGTAAGCCGGGCATCGTACCGTAACATGGATCGAAACTAATTCACAGGAACGTTGCTTCTGTTGACGGATTTTCATTCTTACTAGGAGTTTCACTAAGCTTTTGTGTGAAGTTGACACTGTAATAAGCTTCAAATGGAACAGATTCCTCAGCTTGATGGTTGTCTTAAGCCCCCATCTCCAATCGGTTAAAAGAGTTTGCTTTGAGAGGTCTCTTCAAGTCTCCAGTTCATCTTTTCTTATCCAACCACTCAAAAAGAGTTTATACAATGAACTTTTTATCGAAAGCAGATTGAACGAAACTGCAATAAGCACATACGGAGGCAAAATTTGTCGAATTGCGTCAATATCAGAAGTCAATTTGAAATCTTTCAGGAAAATTTGCAGCTACAAAGTACCACAGGGTGTCATTGCAATGCCATACTAATCCACAAACAATTCCAAAGCCTCATTTTTCGAAGTCTTGATTATATGCAATTAACCTCGCATAAGTTTGTGAAATGTTTATTACATCTAAAAACGCTGAAGCAATTCACTGCATGCAAAACTAGAAACTAGCAGTTTAGACAAAACCTTTTGGACCAGTAATAAAAGTTTTTTAAAAAAAAAAAACTGTTTTTCTACTGTGGCCAGATGGGTAAATCCTACTTCATAATGCTCAGTGTTTTTTGAGCTAGTAGGTCTGTAGAATCCATCTGATATTGAAGCACCTTGTGGCTGAACCACACCATGATTGCCAAGGACACCACGATCAATAGGATCGCGTATATCGACTTACATGTTTGTCATGGAAAGTTTGCAAAGTTCCGGCGTCCGTCGGCTGGAAAAGTTCGGTGTTGGTAGAATTTCAAGTTGCTGGTAAATTTCCGATCTTGTTGATAGAACATTATGACTGAAAATTAGCATGTCGGGTAAACTCACAAATTCGTGGTAGTATTGGTAATCTGGCAATGGCAAACTAATAATGAGAAAGACAGTACTACAATTCAACAAAAGAGACCAAAAACATGTGAAAGCAATATATTCAAGGCTAAAAATGGGCTTCACCGTCATGATAATTTGCATCGATTCTTAACGCTCTCAACTTAGATTGAGTACTCATATACCATGAACTGAATCAAGTATGTCGATTGGATACAGTTTAACAGTTTTAATGTGTTCCTTACTTTTACTAGCATATGGTATCACCAAATTAATGGTGCCATTGACAATTAGCTGTATCAGTATCATCTCTACAAATAATTGATTTTCGATTATTAGAGGTGATCATTGGATAGGATTGGGCCGGGCCTAATGTGTTACCCAAGATCTCATATATCACAAATGATGAGCTTGAACAAATTGAAATATGGTCAAAGAGCACTATGTAACAATTGGGATGGATACCAGCTAACAGTAAAATGTTAACGGAAATTTTTCGAGATAACAATTGAGCTAATTTTACGCGCTAAGAAATATGAAGGTATAATCAATATTTTCCAATTCCGTATAAAAAATTATGGCGCCTTATGTACTTTAAGGTTTTTTGAACTATCAGATTGTTATATTACTGACCGGCAACAGGAATCCTAAAGTGCCTATTCGTCGTTAACGTAGATATTAGTTGATATACAGAACCGCACATTAAGTTGCATCATAGTATTATTATTTTTCGATTTTATTTTATTTTATTTTTTTCTTTCTTTCTTTCTTTTCTTCCCTCCTCCTTCTTCTTCCAACCGGTCGCCGGAGCCGCGACCAAGCTCTCCTCTCTCTCTCTCACCCACCCACCACTTATTTTTCAACAAAGACTCCTCGAATCATTATCCCATTCCCTCTCCCTCCTTTTCCCATCTCTGTGTTTTCAAGCACCCGCACCACCCCCCACAAACAACGGAGGTCCGCCCGCCGAGACGTGGGACGATCCCCTCGCTGCGAGAAGGCCCACACCAACAAAGGCGCCTGGACCAAAGAGGAGGACCAGCGCCTCGTCGACTACGTCCGCCTCCACGGCAAAGGTTGCTGGCGTTCCCTACCCAGAGCTGCCGGTGCTGATGATTCTGCCCAATGTTTCTTTCCTTCCTTTCTTCTTTCTCGAGAGCAAAGCCAAGTTTTTTTGTTGACTGAGTTCTTGAATGCAATTACTGCAGGGCTTCTCAGGTGTGGCAAGAGTTGCAAGCTCAGGTTGATAACCTCAAGAAGACGAGCTCATCATCAAGCGCGTTTCCCCCACCATCCATTTCAAAATCTTTTCTTTTTCCCCCTTGAAAAATCTTTACCCGGACGAGCTGTCTCGTGCGGATCCCTCTCTGTTTCTTGCTTTGAGCCACCCTCCTTTTCTATATGTTCTTGCTCGAATTTGAGTTTTGCAATTTCCCATCGATTTCCTTCGTTTTCAGATGGACTCTGATCGCGGGGAGATTGCCCAGAAGAACCGACAACGAGATCAAGAACTATTGGAACACCCACGTCAAGCGCAAGCTCATCAGCCGCGGAATTGACCCCAGACCCACCGCCCCCTGAACTCCGCCGCCGCCGACGCTCCTCCTCCGGCGGCCACTTCCCCTCTCTCCTTGCCCATCACGGAAATCAGCCTCATTAGCTCGAGCCTCAAGAAGAAGAGGAGACTCCATTGGCAAATTTAAAATATTTAGGATTAAATTTATGATTGAATTAACAAAAGTATAATAAATTTAAAATTTTTTTAACAATTTTTTCCATCCGAAAGAATAGCACGTAGAAGCAAGTCATGACATGCTTAACCAGAGAATACAAGGACCATAAAGAGAAGTACAACAGTGATTTTTCAACGATAGACAGATGGGTAAAATCCTTTTACATATATGCTCAGTGTTTTCGAGGCTCCAATCCCAGGAAGTTGCCAATGTGTCTCTTTGTCGAATCCATCCGGTTGTGAAGCGCCTTGTGGCTGAACCAAACCAGGATCGGGAGCAACAGCACCGCAACCAACAAGACCTCGTAAAATGCCCAAATCAGAGTCCCTGCAAACCCGTTGGCCTTCGGCAATTCGACTATGATGGAGACGAAGAAAGTCAGGCCGAGAAGGAGCACGGACAAGTAAACGATGCAGGTGTCAGGCAGTAACCCGATTGCCGTGGCCCAGATAGTGCCAATGGAAGTGAAAAAGGCTAAACTGTTGAGCACTGTGAAGAAGTAGAGCTTGGAGCCATGCAGGATCATGTTTCCCACCACATGTGGTTTCTGAACAATGCTTGTGGAATTGGCAAGGGGATCGGAGTCATCTTGCCAATAACCTCCAGGAGGACTAAGCGCAGCCTGGTAAGTGCCGGTCGCAATTAAAGTGGCCACCACTAGGATCACATTACGAGTCGGTTCATCCCGAACTCCAAAGTACCTACTGCATTTCTCAAAGAGAGTTAGTTTCCCGCTCAAAAACTGCCATAGGGGGAGTGAAGCCCTAGCAGTTCCTAACATGTCCCTGATTTCTCTGTCGCAGCAGCTCTCCTGGAAGATGTCCAGGGCCGTCTTGCCGTGGAAGTTCCTGGCATTCACCTTCACAAGACCGTCTGTGTACATGCAACCCAAGAAGAGACGGGTTTTGAAAAGGACCGGACGGTCCTTGGTAAGCAACTCAACAACCTACAAAGCGTACAAAGAAGAACGAATTGAAAAACGACAACATGTGAAGAAGAAATCCATCTGTCGATATAAGGAAAATTTTAATATCTTAGCCTCTTAATGTATCAGTTTTTGGGTAGTTGCTGATTTGTTTCATCCCGATACTTAAGTGGTTTTACCAAAAAAAAACTATGGGAGCAAACCTGAGGCTGATTTGTGGACACTGCAATATGCAAGACCGTGTTGCCATCCTCATCCTTCCAGTCCAAGACCTCTGTCAGATACACTCGCTTCATCCATCCGAGTAGAACTCCGAATGCTTTGAGATTGTGGCTCTTCACAGCAATGTGAACTGCAGTCTGACACCGGCTCGTTATGTCCTCAATGGACAACTTGCAAGCACAAAGGAAGTAGGCCAGGAGCTCTAGCTCCTCGTCTCCTTCCCTTTCGGCAACATAATGCAAAGGAGTGATCCTCCCTCTCCCTTTGACGCGGATCAACTCGGGGTCAATGGTCACTAGAGCTCTTGCGGTCTGAATATGCTCATGCTGCAAAGCCAGGTGCATCGGGCTGAACCCTTCTGGGTTCAGCTTTCGAGCAAACGAAGGCCTTAAAGTGGCCAGCTCCATGGCGACTTGGGTTTTGCCAGCGGCTGCAGCTACATGTAGAGGAGTATTAGGGAACGGCCCCTTGGTCGCACTCTCCAAAAGTTTCGGATTTGCGACAAGTAAGGTATGCAGCACATCGACGTCGTCGTTCACTATTGCCTCTTGCAACCTCTTGTCCATTTGTGTTTTAATCTCTAGTCGATAGACATATGATCAAACCTATAGATTTGCAACTTAAGGAAACAAGTTTGCACGTAAATGGGAAGTTCAGCATCTTTACTTCACGCTTTAGGCGCGAAATGTACTAAAATGGCGCTCGAAGGAAACCATGGTTCAAACCTCAACTCATTGAAAATACAAACCAGTACTCTTCACTCTTCACTCTCTTCTTTCCTAAACATTCCATCTACCGTACTCGCTCCTTTTTTGCTTTCTCTGGCCCAAGGCAAGAATAAGCTGGCACAGAGTGTAAAGAGGACCAAACGTGCGAGTCATACGAATGGACAAAATCATGTAAGCAAGGTACGTTTGAAATCAATTCTTGCCCAGAATTCAACTTCTAGCAAGAATTAATTCTTGCCAGAATCAATTCTAGAAGAAAATGAGAAATTATGTTTACCAAACGCACCATTATTCTATTTCCGATTTTGGCAAGTTTACTAAACGGTGGCTAAGGATCGGCGATCGACAGGGACCGGTGGCGACCGGCAACCGGCGATCAGCCAACAACCCGCAACTGGCGATACAAACCCACCGACGGGGATCGGCAATCACCCACCGCTCGGCAACCGACGGCGATGGCCAGCAATTGACAACAGTGGCCACGCGACCAACGCCAACCAGAGACAGCCTACGAATGTGACAAAGAAAGGAGAAAGAAAATGAGAAATGAAACTAGAAAAGAATTTATTCTGGCCAGAAGTAATTTTGACCCTAGAGAATTACTTCTTTACCAAACACAATTCTCATTCAGAAGTAAAAAATTGCTCCAAAAGTAATTCTTTACCAAACTCATTTCTGCTTCAGAATTACTTCTGGAGCAGAATTAAAAATTCTAGATGATTATCAAACGTATCCTATTCATTGTCTACTCTTGTTTCCATAAATAAACCTTTTGAATTTTCTCTTGATCGTCACACCGTGATCAAGAGAGGTTAGCACCGACTTGCGGTATATAGGATGTCCAGGATTTTCACATTTCTTCTCCTTTTTTCCCTTTCTCGTTTGTAATTTCAAGAATGTTAGCATCAGAAATTGCATTGTTATCTACCAGACAGATTGACCTACTGATAATGGGAAGATGATGGTTGTTTCTTATCTTTGACTGCCCAAATGAACCTACGTATCTTCCATAAGCATCAGGCAGACGACAAATTTTATACCAAATGCTAAGTAATACCAAACCAAATAATTGAACGAGATGATTTGAAATGAAAACGATCCTAGAGGTTCAATAATTCTATTCACAATGGCTCAAGCTAAAATTACACTAGTCTTGTTGGGAGCATGCAGCAAAAGTCCAATACCTTTACTTGAGGAGATCGCCAAAAGAGAGCCCACATCCAAGCTCATCAACATATCCAGTTGGATCCACCTTCACTCAAAAGCTTAAGCCAATGAGTTGTGGGTCAACTAAGATATATTAACTACTCCACACCACATCAATTCTTCGAAGTGGAACTCTATTCTAACATAACTCACACGTGTATCCTAACAATTTCCCCCTCACGTATGGAACTCAATGTTAGGTTTGCTCCCCCTTAATTCAGGTATCCTTCTGCATAAACATATCTCAACTTGAATCTCCATCAACGCTAATCGAGCCTGCGTTGCTACACTATAACGCCCACCGCCCGAAAACCGCGTTGACAACCAGATTCCTTTCTTGAGATATTTACCAAATAATGGAACAGATTAAAGGGCTCACCAATCAACCATCGGCTCTGATACCATTTGTTGAGAGCACGCAGCAGAAGTCCGATATTTTTACTAGGGGAGATTGCCAAGAGGGAGCCCAAGTTCGAGCTCATCAACATATCCAGTTGGATCCACCTTCACTTAAAAACTTAAGCCAATGAGTTATGGGTCAACTATAATATATTAACTGCTTTACACCACATCAATTCTTCGATGTGGGACTCTACTCTAATACAACTTACACGTGTATCCTGACAAGTCTCACCTAGAAAAACTGTAACCAAGCATTTGTAATTTGGGGGTGTGTCTCTACTTATTGATAGATGCAACTCGTTCACACTCTGAAGTCCAGGCATACAAGCCTAACATATTTGTTCTAGTCTCTGCTGCACCAAACAGCTCACTGCAGAAAATCAAGCAGATCTGTTCTCCAAACTCCTTTACACATCGCCATATCAGCAGGCCAAGTTCGTTTCTCAGAGGAAGTGGCTACTTTGGAGCCATCTTTCTTTTCAAAGCTTAATAAAGATGGGTGGTCAAGTACACCAGGCTCCGACAAATGGTCAAGCAGAGATGATGAAAGACTTCTTAGCAATCAATGCGAAGCTCAGCCTTCTGAAGGGCCAAGCATAGAGAAGACCGCTCTATTGCACTGCCATCCTGGGATACCAATGTCATCAAACTATTGCTCGAGCACTGTCTGCAATCTATCGCAAAAACCACGGCCTGAAAGGAAACTGCGCTCCACTTGACGCTTAAGCATAACAAGGTTGAGGCCATCAAATTGTTGCTTGATTATATTGCCTTTCAATAAAGGGACAGGCTTCTTGATACTGTTAAGTTGCTTGACAGAGGGGTATTGATTCACACAATTGCTTCGAATGGTTTCATAAGTGATGAAAATGCGAAGTTTTCCTTGTGAAGGATAGTGTCAAGCAAATCAAGGAGGAACTGCGAATTGGAAGGATGATGAAGGCAACACCATCTTGCATTTGGCCACCAGGCTTCTCTTCCTACAATGATTTTTATTCTTGAAAATTTATGACTCATCGGTTTATACCCATGTGGAGGCGTTGATAGGACCACTACCAAATGTTTTCTACACAGAGTTTCGGCGTAATAGGGTTCTTCATCTGTTTCACCAGGGAGGATTAACCTCCAAAGGGGATCTGTTCTATGCTGGGTATTCCATGGTGAAGGAAGCCCGAAGATCTTACAGAAAGGCCAAAGAACTGAAGCCAAAGCAAGGGCAGGAGTGACTGTATGAGTATGTGTATTTGGTGTAAGCTATAGCGGTATATCTACATCATCCAGCAGATTCTGCGATTCTGAATACATTCTAATATGCTGTGTATGTAACCTATACATCTCTGAATCGATAACTAGGCACGAAGTAACGTGAGATTCCGATGATTATGTATTTGGTGTTTTAAACACAGTCATGGATGTAACGTATCCGGTCTTAACTAGGGGTGAGCAAAAAGAACCGGACCGAACCGGGACCGGACCGGCTGGTTTGGTCCGGTCCCCAGTTCCAATAAGTGGAATCGGTGGTTGATCCGGTCCAGTCCCCGGTCCCAGGAGGGACAGGATCGGACCGAACCACCCAGACCGGACCGGTCTCCATATATACTATTTTTTTAAAAATTTCCTAACATTTGCCCTCCATCTCTCTCTCCTCTTTCCCGCTCCCCCATCCCATCTCTCTTTCTTTTTGCCTTTAAGTCCCATCTTATCTCATCTCTCTCTCCTCCTTCCCAATGCACTTTCCTTGTCCTATCTTTCTCTCCTCATTAACTCTCTCTCTCTCTCCTTAACTCACGTAGACCCCTCGCCATCTCTCTCTCCTCCTTTAACCCCTCACTATCCCTTCTTGCTCTCTCTTTCTTCTCAATACAAGCTCTTGAATACACAATGTAGGCACATGATTCTCAGCTCAGTTCGGTCATCGCCGAGATGGCGCTTTGCAACATCGTCATCAACAAACTGCCCCTCGTTCAGTTTCAGTCCCTCATCGCTGCCTCCAATCAGAGCTCCACCATCATCGCCGTCTTCATTTGTCCTCTTTTGTTCCAAATCTTCTTCTCCTCAACTGCAGAGCATCGACGATGGCGACAAGTCCGACCGGTTGAAGCCCACTAGACTCTCTTGCTCAGTTTTTACCGGTCCCTAGTCCTGAAAATATGAGGACCAGGGTCATTGGTCCGGTCCACGGTTCCATGCGGGGACCGGACCAACCCGGACCATGCACACCCCTAGTCTTAACCTAATGCGAGAAGTGAACGTTTCATCCTGGAGACGAATTAGCCTTTGCCATTTTCTTGGATCTTGAACTGCGCCGTCAAGCACTCATACGAGTTCTACTGTGATTTACAAATCTTGACCCTTTGGCAGTGGACAGGAAAGAGTTTAGGAAGCAGAATCAGCTCGCGAGAAAATCATCATGGTCGTCTTGAGGTTCAACGCACATCCATATGCATTAGGCACTACTTTCAGCTTCTCGTTTTCACGTTTCATCGTGTCGATATCTTGTTTCGACAAGATCTTAAAACAGGTTATTTGAGTGAGGAACGTGTGTTTATTCCACCTAAAAAAAACAAGAGTTTTCATTTCAAGTCACCTCACTAGCATCATCGTCATCGGCTTCCTCTTCTTTTCATCAATTGGCATAATTTGCCATACTGAAAAGCAGAATTGATGCGCCAAGGGTGACAAAAAAACAAAAAAAAGTCGCGACAGAACTGTGAGTGAACCATCTCTTCTGCATCAAGAGCTATATTACATCCTGGGCGTCATCCTATACAAATTGAAAAAGAAAAAGAAAAAGACAACCCACCTATACTCATGTCAAGAGGATTCCAAGTTCAAAAGCTGAAGCTAAGAAGAACATCCATAAACCCCATTCACAAACTTTCCTTAGTTAGCCACGCAAGTGACCTGTCGTGGCTTCGGCACAATGGCACGCCTAAATAAACCCTAGAGACTAAAGCCTAACACCTGACAAAATGATTATCAGGGACGAAGAACATTCGGGTTTCCTGAACTACTACTAGTACTTGCCTGTTGGGAGCCAAAACTCAGTGCCGGGTGAAGGAGTTCTGCTTGAGCAAAGGAGCCATTAGATGGCACATCGACCAGAAGATCCTGATCATTACTTTCATCTATAACTGGGAAAGGATCCAGCATTAGAGTGCTATTATCAGGAGGCAAGGCAAAGAGGCTTCTTGGACTGAAGCAAGAGCCGTCATTGTCCAAGAGGTCCTTGTTTTCATAGCTACCCTTCCAACCCGCCCTTTTTGGACTTTTCATCATCATCTTTGCTTCTGAAAGATACAATGCACGAGATTATTAAAATAATTTCAAGACCATAAGATCGTCACAAGATTCCCTATAGCATGTTCGTTTGAAATTCTTAGAGCATGGAGAAAGTTCAATTTCGCCATAACAGGATTTTTTTTCAACCATGAATAAGTTTAAAAGCAGTCCAATTATGAGACATAATCCCTCCTACCTTTCAATGAAAGAGAGGAGGAAAACCCGAAAGCAAGACTTTAGCTAGGATGAGCAATGAGCAATTTATGCCTTAAAAACTTTTGGTATCGTGAGTTAGGACAGCAAAAGTACGATTGCATGTTATGATCATTAGGGTACTTCTTTGACTTTTAAAAGCTCTCATCTGGTTTGTCTTGTTTCCATCCTAAAATCCATAGACATTGAATGATTCAGCATTTAGTGCACCGTGACCCACGGATAATAAGAGATCAATTTCTTTCCACAATCCATGAAAAAACCCATGAGAGTTCACCTGGGAAGTTCTGACTTTGGATGTCACGAACTCTCTTGCCGCTCATTAAGTTTCTGGCAAGAGTGGCATGAGATCTGCCAACACTGGACTCTGCAGAGGTATTTTTACAATCCTGCATCCAATGATTAACTTCTAAGCAAAGGAGCAGCGGATTGTCAATGCTCATGTGTAATTATATCCATGCTAATCTATATACGTACCTGGAGCTTCTGGTGGCACTCCACCCATTTGCATTTCATCAAACTAGAAAGTGCAAGCCTACTCAGAGTCTTATAGTCTTCGGCTTTTACCCCCAAAAAGGAGTCATCTAAGACTCCTTCAGAGAGAAGCTTCTGGAAGGAAGATAAGTTCTCCTTGAATATAGGACTAATAAACAAGTGCTCAAGGCTGCACCGAAGAAGTTCATATGTCAAGGCATTAAATAATGTCCCAAAAATTTAAGCAGCTATTTTACAAGTATCAAACCTAATGATAACAATTTTATCCAGGCATTTGCACGGGGAAGCATATAAGCAAGCGGATGTCATGAACCATAGTCACTGCCTGCCTCATAGACGGCACGACTAATCTAATCCATTTTTACCAGTCATCTCATGAGAAGTTTTGCCAAGTCCACCATCAAACCACATGAAGAAATGGGTAACAAGAAGAATAACCTGTCAGGAAGTTGGCTGGTATCAACAGAAGGTAGGTACTTTAGAAGTTGCCGTCGCTCATCATCGTTCAAGTGTCTTGCGAACTCCTCAAAGTTTAGCACTTCCTACACAAATTGTAAGAAATAAAAATAAAAATAAAAATATGAGAGGCTATTACCGTATTGAGCAGGCCAATGCTGGACAGGGGGTAAAAACTCATGTCTGGGAATCAGGAACAACTTGAGCTAAGAGTAAATCTTGTAGATCACGTATGGAATTGACATGAATCATTGAATCGAATTGCTTTTAGAGTTAGAAAAATAAATTCAGTCGTATCCATTAAGTTCCCAAGTGATAATAAATTTTCATCCTCTACTTTGCTCTATTTGCAAAAATACACTAAATGAGTAAATGCACAGATTTGGAATGCATATGAAACATGTGACAACCAAAACATGTCTCTATGAATGAACAATCATAGATCAACAAGAAGCAAATCTTAAACTTAGGATTGCTCATCACTATCATTGCAATAGGTCCTTAAGCAATATCAAGTTGTTCAAGCTTCACTTCTATGGAAAGATTAAAGGAAGTAAGTCAACTTACTTTCAAATCTATGTAGCTTAGTGGTGAATTATGATTTCCTAGACCCTGCAGTTTCTCGTGCTGAGATATGTCCCTGCAATTACCAATAAGTGAGATATTAGAGAACGGCCATATTGACCATCTGTCTAGCACTAGGAGAGCAAAATTCTACTGCAAACAGCAGCAACTTTTTGTTTACACCAATAGATATAAGCCATCTTTTAACAGAATGCACATTCTTCATAGAAAGGAAGCACTGATCACAAAATGGTCCCATTCGAACATGCTATTAATTATGCTTAGACCTCTCTCTAAATGGGGATGCCTGTAGCTGTTATTTATCAATATTCAGTGCAATTTCACTACTACCAAGGAGAGTTACCTTCTAAGATGTTCAACTCTCATTCCTTGTCCACTAGAGCTTTTGCTCTTCTCCATTACAGGTTTTGCACTTGGAAAACTCACCGTTCTTGCATTGTTGTATAGAGGGATAGACACAGGACGAGAATAGGCCTCGCTTGTCTTATAATGCTTGCGATCAACTGAGAGAGAGCTTGCTTCAGATTCCTCATCTCGAGCTATTGCACTTGGATGTCTGATGAGAACAGTTCCATGTCCTATCTCAACAGAGCCCATCGGCATTTCACTCTCTAAAAGTAAATCCTCTTCCGAGGAACCAGATAAGCATGAAGATTGTTGTTCATGTAATATAGTGTGCAAGTCTCTTGTAAGTTTCTCGACTGGAGAAGGTTTTGGACGATTCACGCACGTCCTCTTCCTGGAAGGCACCATCGAGTCCCACACAACCGATTGAGCTGGACCTGTCAAAGCAACAAAGGGAGGGGAAAGAATCAGCAACAGAGAAGGAGTAACATTACCACATAAAATTAGCAGTGGGGAGCTACCCACATATTCTCTACCAAAATGAAGGCAGTTCCCCGTGAGATTTGTCACTGATAAAAAGATAATGCACTCATGACAAACCATGTAGTCTGCAAAATTGTAGTAGAGATACAGCCACCTTCTTGCAAAGAAGAACAATTCTGATTTGTGTAAGCACTCAAGAAGTTTCTTAAATTATTGAAAATCAAATGTACGAACAGATTTAGGTACATTAGTCTATCTGTTTTCAGTTTCCCTCTTCATTATTTATCTTGCATCTTTCAAATGTTAAAAAATAGTATTGCCATTTCTCACTTATTATATTGGGCAACATTTCTTTACTCTTCCTCCTGAGTACAGGACTACAAAACTCCCTTGCCAATGACTCATTTGGACCACATGCCATAACCATAAGTGCCATCTCGTCCATCTCTGCTTGATTCTTTAGAAGAAGGAAGAAAAAGTTCTCTTGTTTTGAAGTACTAGAAAAACATGCTTCAATAAATAGGCAATCGATGTCCAACCTGTCAAATCACTAGCATCTGCACTGCCAAACTGTGCATCAGAGTTGGATATAGCTGAGCCAGAGCTGGATCTATTACTTGTATCTTCATCTATAGACTTTTGGAAGCCTTGATTATAATCAGGCATAATCCCTCCAAAAACCATATCGTCTGTGTTCTGCTTTCTCTTGGGAACTTTTACTTCCTTGTTTATGTTTATGGATATGTTTTTCCCTCGACCAAATCTATGATCCTCATAATTGCCAGGTTCTGCCCGTGCATGCAAAGGGGTATAGTTAGCCAGCGTTCCCTTTGTCCTCCATCGAGACCCACATGCATTGCACAGCACTGGCTTCTCGGGAGGGCCATTGCGCCAAAGAGGGGTGCCTGATGCAATGTTTGAGAATTAGCAACCACAAGCCAAAGACATACAGATGCAAATTACGGTTGTCATGAGTCCAGTAGAACTGTCATGTGCTCGATGTTGGGTTAGTGAAAGCTCCGAAGAGATGAAATCCTAATTTCAAGCTTACTAAGGAAAAGAAAGAAGTAAATTTCACATAGCATCGTGTCAACAGTTCAGCAGATTGCACTTCAACAGTAGTTGAGAGATATGTCTCAATGAGCATCAAATTCTTCATTTATGTATCTTGTTTAGCACCAGAAGTCAAGTAACTATAGCTGATGATATCAGCATGCAAGACAGCATGACAAGTACAAGAGAAACCACACACTGCATTTGATAACCCAGATGAAACATGCGGTTTCATGTCAAATGAACTTCTTATGGCAAAAGTATCATCATGTATCAAATGACTTTTGTGTCGAGCACAGTTTGTAATAGACCTAAAATGAATGACATAGCTTTTGAGGACTGCAGAAAAGGCTAAGTTTGAAGGTTCAACAGCGAGAAAGCAACTCTTGAAATCTCATCATGGTCAGAACTTCAAAGTGCCAACAAGAGATACATAGGATTGAGAAGGACACAGGTCTTTGCATGATTGCCATTGCTACTGAGGGTAGAAAAATGGATTGCAGACCAGGTAATCCCTAACTTTAATGATCGGTTCAATATGCAAAGGAAGTACTCAAGTGCCTGAATACAAATGAAAACCATATTCATCAAAATAGTAAGGTTTGAACGAATGTTAAGGAGGTAGCATGAACTGGTTCTCGATGGTCGGAGCATTTCAACACAATCAAACTGCAGACTGAGCCAAAATCCTGCCCCATCAGTGCAGCGTCTGAAGCAATTTGAAATCACCGAGGTTAATTGGTTGCAGGACGTTTGCAGTCTAGTTTTGGAACGGTATGATTTGGCGACCATTAAAATGTGGCTCATTATACAGAAGTTTTGCAAAGCGTAACCAAACACAAAGCAGAAGCTGTGAAACGAAGCTTGCCCCTTTAGCACATTTTTTCCCAATTGAATCATTGAAGTCGGTCAACATTGTCGACCTCACGGATTCAGCACAAATTCACAGGATTGGGGAAGCTAGAAATCAACAAGAACGATGCAACAGCCTGTCACACAACAAGACTCCAGACTCAATTTGCAGTGGTGACATTAGCAACAAGCCAGAGTCAAAAGGCTCGCTCCAGTCAGTCACGGTGCAAAGGGAAGTGCAAGATTCAAGGAATGAATGAGAAGACCCAAAAAGGCCATTCAATTCATTGGGAATTTCCAACTCAACCCAGTTCAGAATCGAAATTCCACCTTGGATTCTCAAGCCAAATACAGACACCATAACACATCCTATAGCAGTTCGTCTTTGCAATCTTCATGTAATCTATTTCTTCCTCTCGTGTATGGAATTATGTTAGAATTATAATATCTAATCCATGGTCAGCAAAAATTTCAATATATATTGAAGGAAGCAAAAAGAAAAGGAACAAGAACCCACTCAATCATTTCTGGAATTATAAGCACAAAACTAAAAGAATTATTGGAGAAACAAAAACTCACTGGTAACTCCACAATGGTAGCAAGGCCCTTGCTTGCCCATGTTCTTTTTTTTTTTTCCCACAAGTGCCCAAAAAAAAAAAACACGGTTCAAGCAAAATTGAGAGAGAGGAAATAAAGGTGGGAAGGCAAAATTTATTCAGAAAAGGTTCAAAAAGTTACAAATTTGTGAAAAAAGAAGAAAATATATGTATATATACACAAATGATGGTTGTTCAAGCCTTTGACGACACAGATGCAACTGGGCACAGCAAGCGTCGCCTGCAAAAAAAAAACCCAGAGAAAACTTCTGCAGAAGAGAGCAGAGAACTCGCAAGCCCAGAAGAGTTTTTTATGTCTTTTAGTCCAATGAAAATCAGAAAATTAGCCCAAAAAGAAGAAGAAGAAAAATCAACAAGGACTAGAGAGATTGAGATGGGTAATTCAGCTGCGAATCTGTACAATCCAATGGAAGAGAGAACACCATTAGGGGAGGAATCTAACGAAAGGCCTGAGGGAAAAGGGGGAAGGTTGAACCGAAGGAAGATGAAGAGGAGGAAGTGTCTTTCTTCCCTGTGTGTATATGAACGTGACCTCTTTGTTGTGGGGCTCTGTATATGAAGCAAAAGAGAGAAGAAGAAAAGAAAAAAAAAAAACAAGTGTTCACCTTCCCTCTGCTTTTCTTAATTTANNAAAAAAAAAAAAAAAAAAACAAGTGTTCACCTTCCCTCTGCTTTTCTTAATTTATTAATCTTTTCTCCTTCTTTTTTTTATGTCACTGAATAGATATTTAGCTCCTTTTATTCCCATGGAAAAATAAATTATAAATAATAAATAATAATAAAAATTATTATTTAATTGAACCCGCAATGGGCGTCAGGGAAATGGAGAATATTATTACTGCACACATCCTGTTGACTATTAGACTTTTCTTGCCCCGGCTTTTAGATAAATGAGTTTATCGCAACAAAACGTCAATTTTCGAATAAGAGGGATTTGATTTTTAATCTTTCTTTTTTATTTTTCTGCCAATTTTTGGATTTCTTGGAAATATACATGTACTTATTAGGGAGAGAAGAAAGGAAAGCGATGGGGCAGAGAACAACCGAAGAAAAGGAGGAAGAAACAAAGACAGTTTGCTTGGATTCTTCCTTAAATCCCCCAAATTTCTTTTCTCTTTTTTCTAATTGATAAGATAAATCCCTTTGTATAGCTTTCTTACAGTTTCCTACGTGTAGGTGAATGTGATGACACGATGTTTTTTTCTTTTCTTTTTTGCCAATGTGATGACATGATGTTGATGAAAATTCACTCACCATGGCTGGCTGGTCTTGAAGAGCCGGGGAGCCCAATGTCACCATCCACGATCA
This sequence comes from Metrosideros polymorpha var. glaberrima, assembly GCA_001662345.2. Classification (NCBI taxonomy): domain Eukaryota; kingdom Viridiplantae; phylum Streptophyta; class Magnoliopsida; order Myrtales; family Myrtaceae; genus Metrosideros; species Metrosideros polymorpha. The sequence goes on along the minus strand of BCNH02000004.1, from coordinate 19,538,560 downwards.
CACGTCACTCTGGCCACAAGGCCCAATCAAGACGAGTTCGGCTTTAATTTCAAGAAAGGTCAAAGGGATCACCGTCCGTTAAATCTTGATGGACCCCAAGATGGGATTTAGGGCAAATCAAGGGCGATCGAGGGGGCTGTGATTTGGGAACTTCTCGTGGGGGCTGTGACCTTATCATGGCTCATCGAAATTTAAAGGCTAGTCCCTATAGGCAACACTGACGCTACGCACCAAATGTGGAATTTAATCTTCTGAATTTCAATAGGGGATGGAAATCGGATTGTCGTCACGAAACACGGCGGGCATCCCTTGACTTTGGCTCTCATCTGGCGACACGTGTCCTCCTCTCGAGGCTGCCCAACCTTGTGAATGAATTTATTGGGCTCGGAATTTTGCAATTGGTCCGAGCCTTGGAAAACATTTCTTTTGTTTTTGTTTTTTTTTGTTTTTCACTAGGGAGGTCAACACGGGGTTAACGTTCAATTTCGAGACATTACAATTTCAACATTAGGGTTCCTTGTTTCACCAGATGATCATTGACCACTCCACACAAAAAAATAAAAATAAAAAACCCAATTTAGAAAACCCAGCTCACATGTTGATGAAAGCACGTTAAAGAGAGTTTGGAGGGCTACGGAACCGTCGCCAAAACGAAAGACGATCTCTCATTTAATCCCCAAAAGTCATGCCAAAAGAACATGGGTTTAATTATTAAACGAACCCAAAATCACTTTTTTATTTATTTTTTCTTTTTTAATACACATTCATAAAAGAAAAAACCAGAAACGCACGAAATCGAGGGGGTTTGGATCCTTCTGCTGGTTTGATTGAACGCCCGCCGTCTGATCCAATTACTGTCCATTGACTTCTTCCTTGTGCAACTTGTGCAGTAAGTTTGGCGTACGAAGGGGCGGGCAAGGCCATGCGAGTACTAGCTTTTGAACGGTCCTGACAATGAAGGGTGAAATTGGAGAATTTTAGAACGGTCGGAGAATGGTTCGGCCGTGCCACTTTGACGGTCAGCAGGCCCTTGCGTGAAAAAAAAAATTTAAAAGATTTTTCTTAACTTATTTTAGTAAATAGCATATTATATAGTTTCTTCTATAATTGAAGAACACTTGGGCCCCATTTGTATTCGTAATCGCTGGTCCTCTATTAGACCGGTCCTTGTAGCGTTCCTTTTCTTTTTCTTTTTCTTTTTTACTTGGGAAGATATATGCAGAGGGAGACTTTTCGTAAAATCAGCTATAGAGCTTCGATTAAAAAAAAAAAAATCAGCTATAGAGCCCATAACATTTCATGATTAAATAAGTCATCAACATAAGCTACAATCATATACCCAAGTTAGCCGGAAAAAAAAAAAGACCTTAATTTATTGGATTAATAGTGAGAGAAATTACTTTTTTTTCCAAGTAAATTGTTCTGGACGTAATATTGTCAAACCGAGCATTTAATGGCATAAGATGTTTTCTGGTATTCTATGTATATTTAAGTGATTGGGTGGGGAAGATATTTTGACTGAGGTGGTCCCTTTGAGGAATTTTCACGAATTTCATTTTTTTTTTTTAATAATGAACATCGGAGTTTGTAATTTAGGGGCGGCCATGACTGCTAATATTGGATTTGAATACTTTTTTACTTGGTCAAAATAATGACACTCGCTCTATTTTCCTTTTTTTGTATTATATTCTTTTTCTCGCCATCTTTGTATTAGGCGTAATAGGTATCTAAGACTTTTTGTTTCAAAATATCATTATCGATATTGCAGAAATTAAATTTTGAGCTGGGATAAGTGCACTAAGCCTTAAAAAAATTTTAAAATGTAATCAAGTCTTAAAATTCATTACGAAAATGCAATCGAATTCTAAAACTTTTAAAAAATACAATCAAGTCTTAAAACTTCCAATTGAGTCCTAAACTTTCAAAAAGTGCAATTCACGGAAGAATCTGATTGGATAATTTTGACAAGTTTTAGGACTTGATTGTACTTTTTGAAAGTTTTAAGATTCAATTGTACTTTTGTGACAAGTTTTAGGACTTCAATGCATTTCTCCCTTAAAAATTTAATTCTGCAAATGTGGAATGATATAAGTAAGTTAAATTTGTTAATGTGACCCAAACAACTCCATCTTTAATTGCTTTCTTTTAGCCCAAATTTTAATTACTTCATAATGATATGATATTGAGTGAGAATAACTAATATTGACTTTAACCTGAAGTAATAGACTTCTTAACTATTTATCCTTCGCACATTTTATCTACATTTGAGAGATATAGAAAATTATAATTTTATTTAATATTATGGTATTCTGTGCATCGTACTGATACAATTCTATTACAAGGATGATGTGGCTTTGTCAAAAAAAATTAATGTTTTTTCACTTTTCTTTTTCTTATGTTCTCATTTTAGCAGAGAGTGGATAGGTGAATTCTTTTTGGTATTAGAGTTGGCAGGTGATTTTTAATACTACATTATATTCAAACATCTGGATCAATAGCGAAAAATAAAATTTTGCTATTCTTCTTTTTTATGTCGATTCCAAAGCTAAAGTTAAAAGTTTGATTTTACATTTGACCATTCAAGAAAAATCCTTCAAAAGTGATTGTCGCAGCACCCAAAACACCAAGTGTTGGAAGTAATGATTTGCTGTTTCAAATAGACTTGTAAATGATTAATGGTTGGCACTCTTGACTCTCGAGTCATAATGCACTAAGTATGTTTGACATCTTAAAATTCATTTAATTTAGCCAAATATGATAAATATATAAATACGTAACATGTAATTTTAACATGTCAAGTGATTTTTTGAATCAGCATTGTCTTGCTTGATAGAAAAGAAACTTTGTCACATTGAATATTGTGGTCGATCTAATTAATGAAGAATCAGTGCACTTTATTTCCAAAACTTTAAAATGTAGTTTTGTTTTTAAACATCACAGGCAATGAAAATATCTACAGGTAGAATTAAGGAAAAATTGTCAAAAAAATCCTAAACCTATTATCCTTTTGCCAATTCATTCCTAAACCTTTTGATTTTGCCAATTCAATCCCAAATCTTTTGCATTTGTACCAATTCAGTCCCAAACTTTTTAAGTTTGTCAATTGAGTCCTAAACTCTTTGTATTTGTACCAATTCAGTCCTAAGCCATCGGCCGACACTGACGTGGCGCGCCGGCCAGCCAAAAAAGAAAGAGGAAGAAGGAAGAAAAGAAATATATATATTAATTGAAAAAATTGAAAAATATTTAAAATATTATTTTGGCTAGTCGACACGCCACATCAGTGTTAGCTGGCGGCTTAGGACTAAATTAGCACAAATGCAAAATGTTTAGGACTTAATTGAAAAACTTAAAAGGTTTAAGACTGAATTGGCACAAATGCAAAAGGTTTATAACTAAATTGGCAAAATTAAAAGATTTATGACTGAATTGGCAAAAATATAATAGATTTAGGACTTTTTTGACAATTTTTCCATAGAATTAATATGCCAACCTTTATAAACATTCCTAATCACATATAATGAGATATTTATAACTATTTTTAAATATTTTTGACACATGTATACGGATGATCTACCGTTGGTATCTAACTATTAGATCCTCAGGTAATGATGAATAAATTTTATATATTTTAGAGGGAAATTTTGATCAATTAAGTGTATCTAATTATTTTTTAAAGTGTAGAACGATTCAAGTAAGTTATATGTGTTCGTGTATCCAAATTATTCCGCTTTTTAATTGCCTAATTCTTTTTAATTGCTTTCGAGTTATATAATATTTAATCAAAATAAATAATATTGAATTTTAACTAGAAAAAACAGTGTACTTCTTAGATATTTATTATATATTATTGTATATATTTTGGACATGTGGAGATTTATAATTTTATCTATTTATCGTTCCGTAATAGTGTTGGACTAATAAGAGGGTGATGTTGCCTGTTGGATGATTTTCATTTTTTTTTTTACTCTCATAATTGTTATACTACCTACTATGCCTACTTTTTACCTAACCATACACCACCATTTGAAAAGAAAAAATAGAAGCAGCTAAAAAAAAATAGAAAAATAGAAACAAAGTGAGTATATCTCACACAAAATGAGTTTTAAGACGAAGAGGTTGAATGTTTTCTAATCCTTACGGCTTAATTTCAACTCTTTCCTAAATTTATTTGTTTTTTACTTTTTAACGATTAAAATTTATTATTTGAAGATATGTCGCAAAAAAAAAGAATTAAAGCTCCATACATTTTGATATTGCGATGCAATGTGAAGCATTAGTGTTTGGATAATGCGGTGGTTTAGCATGATCGACTTTTTCTTTGTTTTCTAGCTTTTAAATATGAAATGTCGATGATAAATATTATTGAAATATTGTCATTGCCTATAAGCGAGGGAGAAAATAGTGATGATCTGAAAAGAAATATCACATAGTAGACATCAAATCTTAAGCTTCTTTAATAGTAACGATGATGATAGGCAAATAGAATAGATAACATACCACGGTAAAGTTATGGTAACAATTGAAAGTGAAAATTTTGGTGATTTGTCATCTTTCTTTTTAACTTTTCATACGCTTTTGACAAGTTCTCTTTATATTGTAAATGACAATAAAATTGTTATATTATTTTTACGCATTCCACCAATCCGTGCATCGCGCGTGTATTATCATATTTCATTATTAATTTCAGTCACCGGCACCACCAAATATCTGTACATATTAGGTGACACGTGCACGACTTAGGTGAGAGAGAGAGAGCCCGATTGATTCCATGGTTTAAAATTGTATGAAGCTCTTTATTGCATAAATTAATTAATAGAAACAAAAGAGAACATGTCTTGAGAAGGAACAAGAACCTAATCTACGATGCAACCAATGACCATCTACGAGTGACCCCTTTATTTTAATGCAATGGATAGACACAATGTTCTTCATCATGTCACGTAGAGAGGCACTATTGTCCTCTTGTTTGAGTATTGCGACAACAAAATGAATATTTCTATTAATTATTTGATTAAGTTTGTTGAGTATATACTGGCCCCAAAAATATATATATGTATATGTATGTATATAAACATACCATTTTCTTATATAGTTCTCGGAAAATAGGACAGTGAAGTTAGACCTAATTAGGTCACTAGCTAGGTTGGACTTTGTCCATTTACTCAACAATAAGTGCTTACTTGAAGAGAATTTGTACCAGGGGATAATATATAATTGATAGCTAAGCATTAAGTTAAACTTGATGGAGAGACATTCTATTGGATCTACTAAATTGATAAACCTACATTTTGCTCCCTCTCAAATATGTTTATCTCCTCGATTTTTTTTTCTTTAAATGGAGATACAATTCTAGTTAAGAACTCACAAGTAAAGAAGAAGAAATAACTGCCCTAGTGGATCACAAGTCTCATATGATACACGAAAAATTACACAAATGATTTCTCAATTGCCTCTCCATTTGAAAAAAAAAAGTGTATATCATCAAAAAAAAATTAAAAACCGTAAAGAAGAAGAAGAAATAACTACCCCAGTGGATCACAAGTCTCATATGATACACGGAAATTTACACAATTGATTTTTGAATTTTGGCCCAATGTGCAATGTCGCCCGAACTTTCAATTTGTCCAACGTAACCCATGAACTATTGATAATTATTTGATGTAGTCCTTCCGTTTACTCAAATGCCACATTAGACGTTATTTGATTACGGGGATTTTGTGCTGAGTTGGAGTATTAAAAATGAAGAGTCAATATGTTCATCTTTAAAAAGGAAAGGAAAATTATGGTATTACCCTAATTTTACGTGAATATCTTACTTGGATAATTCACATGTAACTTTTTTTTTTTGTTATACATTGTTTAAACTCGATGGGTTGGAAGCCATATTAGCAGATTTTGTTAATGTGAATTCACAGAAGGATGGCATTAAACATTTTCATATAGTCTAGAGACTAGATTTAGTATTTACTGATAGTTCAAGAAATACATTGGACAGATTAAAAATTTAGGAACGACATTGTACATTAGATCAAAATTCAGAAACCATTTAAGGCAATTTTCCTACTATAAAAGGCGACAACACAGAATCGTCGGTAGGGATCAGTTGATGCGATCTTTATAACGCTTTGATTTAAGCTAATCAAACTAGAAAGTCCAGAAAATTAGGTGGTTAGATGCATCTGGCAATTCGAACAGTCCTTTTTCTCAACGTGGATTGTCATCAACATCTTTCTCTAGGTATTTAAAATTAAGTACGGTAAATGTGTAATTTCTCATATTAATTTGGTGCTTCTAGTTGAGTATTATGTACATTTTTACAGAGATCCAAAATAAAAACACTTTTCATGCAATAATTGATTGTGATGGATGTGAACCTTTACATTAGAGAGAAGTCTATGGTTAAGCCATAGACATGTTCGCCTTCTAAAATTTAGGGTTTGAGCTCGGATCAAACCAGAAAGAACATTGACCGTGAGAGAGAGAGAGAGAGAGAGAGAGAGAGAGGGGG
>BCNH02000004.1:19462317-19530053 GCA_001662345.2 Metrosideros polymorpha var. glaberrima | reverse complement strand
CCCCCCCCCCCTTCCATTTCCATTATGCTACTTTCTAGTTGAATTGCATAATAATTAATATGCATTTCATGCGAAATAAATCCTCCCATAATTAATTTTTCCTTCTCTGGACCAGTCAGACGCATTCTCAATCAGGCTGGAAAATGAGATCACTCATCCCAACAAGCCAATTAAATAGAACAGCTTAGATGTTAAGCATCTGTATATCTTATCACTTTTCCTAGGGTGGGACCAACACTTTTATATACTTTAATATCTTCTATTTCTCTTATAAAAGAACCATCATGTATTGTCTCCAAAGTTGATGTTAGACTTTGGAAGATATGTCTTTCTCTATGTTTAGTATCAAGCGTGGCTGGTGGAAAACTTTAGCCAAGATTTCAATCTGTTAATGTCGTGGTGGACTAATTTTCATTATGACGTAGAACTCGCGTGAGATTTACGTTCTTTCGGAGGGACTCGTAGGAGCGTCGCGTTATTTATGATTTTTGTGAATTAGTCTAGACAAAAACGACTCATCAAAGTCTACTCAAATCGAGTATATGTCGACTCTTGAGAAAAGTGCTTTCTACCCACTGAAATTTGATTCTCCTCCATATTAAGACTGAAAGACATTAAGAAGAAATATTAAGGTCAGCGAACTGATTCTAGGAAGAATTGTTGTTTCTCCTGTACATTGATTTATAATGTTGACCATACTATTTCCAATACTGACTGGATTTGGTTCAGCATTCTTAAGGAGGTTTCTGCTTCTAAAGCTCTTTGAGGAAATACTAGGGTGTTTGACAAGCAGCTTTCGGACAAATTTTGGTCTTGGGAATACTCAAAACCCAATGTCAAAAGGACTAGCATTAAGCTTTCAACATTTGCAAAGTTAAATCAAATCCACCCTAAATCAAGTCTTTTCCTTTTCCCGTTCTTTTAAATTAGGGTCATAGGAAGATGGGTGAGGAAAAGAAAAACCATCAATAGGTGGACGTAAGTCTCACTTAATTTGATGGTTTAAAGAGTCTGATCGATGAACAGATCAAACCGGCTTCGTCCGTGTGACATAGAACTTTCATCTTCGATTTCAAATGAAATGGAAAAAAATCTAGAAGCATACTCATGACTTCTGATGGGTTTTTTGGGCACAATTTTAAGTTCGCTATTGTTATCACAAAGTTGGACCTTAGCAAGTCCTAAAAAGGCTACATCTGGATCCTCATCTAGCCTTGAGATCACCCAAATGTAAAGCGACCGGAGGATATTGTTGTGGACGGAGCAAGAAAAAAAGATAATTTACCAATTTGGGGGACTTAAGCGTGCGGGCACCAGCACGTTAAAATAAGGAACGTATCTGTGGAATTCGCCGTCGCTACAGTTCAAACAGATAAGTTGCAGAGGCCCCAGGCGAAAGCTTAATGTCGATCCGTGAGTTTCGTAACCATTCACGTCCCATCTTCAGGTCAAAAAGTAAATCTCTTTCTGCACACTTTCAGGAAAAGCAATAAGCTTATGTTCATCCAGGATTGGCAGGAGGGTTTTCCTGATCCCTTTGATTAAAGAATCAGCACCATAAAAGGACAATACGGGTCTAACAACCCATTAACCCTAATGAGTGTTACTGAGTCAGAAAAACATTAAAGATCAACGTTGTGCATTATGGATGAAGACACAAGATCTGCAGAACAGAACTAAAAGAGAAAATGGTGGGCTCTGATCAGGATTAGCAATTTGACGAGACGCTTGTCTTATGGGGCCAAAGAGAACCAAGTTAGGGTTACCATCCTTCTCAAAGAGAACATCCTACTTTTATATACTTAAACTAGCAACAGGGCATGTAGGGTCTTTGGACTGTTCCTTGAATGAATGTGCTCTTGTTGGAGAAGGAAAAGCGGCATGCCTTCTTGAGGAGTATACGATGGAAAACAGTGAGAAATTTCTTTGTGGGAACGGTACCCTTTTAGTTAAAGGTCAAGATAGATGTGAAAGATTCTTTATCCTTTTTCTCCGATGTGTTTTCTTTAGCATGATAAGATCGAATCACCTAGTTTAGAACGGCCTATTTAGGTTAGGTTTTTGGCACATGCTGATGTGACATGGGGATGGAGCTAGCCCAAGAATGTGTCGACACAGATAATTCATGTGATCCTCTCGTCAACTACATTTTCATCTGAATATGGGATTGCAGACTACCAAAAACAAGAACATGAAATTACAGATTCACTTAATATGCTGTAACATTTCTTTCGGCGAAAGTTCATGTACTGTGCTTAAGCTTCATTCTTAAATACCAAAAGACATGACTTGTAGGAAAGAATCTATGCTCGAAGGCGGAGACAGTGCCTCTGGAGTTGAACTTGGCATACTCGGATGCACAGATGTATCGTGTTCGTTTGCCTCATGTGTGGAATATTCTGTGGAGCATGGGGATGAATAATGAAGAAATGGAAAGATATCAACCACAAAGAATCCTTGGAAATCAAGTAACTATACTATAAGAAGAAATAACACCCTGAATTCAGCAGCTGCTGACGGAATGTGGACTTAGGATGTACCCTTCGTACTATTATTACCATGAAAGCTGAAAAGTAGTTATACAAAGTGTTGGCAGAAGCACGGATTTTTTTTTATAATAACTAAAAGCCTAAAACCAATTGCTCGGGCTCCACAAAATTGTCTCAATTATCGAATGGTGATCACTTTGCCGATGATTGCTACACGCCATTACCTGTTCACATTCTCGTTTCCTCCTTTTTACTTGGAATCTGCTTATGTTGATCTACATCAGCATAATTGGCATTTGCCAATTTGTCTGACTCCTCTCTCTCGAGCAAGGCTTGTCTCTGCATTGTTTTCACCATCTCCTTCATTGTCCTCTCCTCACCATCGAGCTGCATTTTCATGATTGCCTCAGCCTGCTTGTCAATTGGCTTGAAATACTCTTCAATAGCAGACTCCTGCATAGGTCATTATGTAACCTTAAGATACACTAAGAAATCATCAGATATCGAGACATTTGACTAGGAAACTAAGAGATCTTATCATCTATAGCTGTACTACATTTACTAGATGACAGAAAAAGATTTAAAAATTTTAACCTACAAGCTACTACCAAGAATACTGACTTAATATGATGCCAAAAGACGATATGCAGAAGTGAAATTCATGTCCACAGCATGGCAGAAGCCAAATGTTCTGGCAAAATCTGTTAGTGGAACTTGATCCTTATATTACACATCACAAGAACCCTTTGTCCCATGAAGTGGGAAAGTTTTACCCACAAGAAATTTGAATGGGGAAAGACCAATATTAACTTTTACATGACCAACTCAATTCTGACAACCCTAGAGAGCTTCAATGTGGCATATATTGAAGACACAGAAAAACAAGAAACTGCCTGTATCTTGATTAAAAAATAAAAACTGCGTTGTCGAGATCTGAATAATCAAGTATACTCTTCCAGCAAAAAGAAGATAAAACTTACAGTTTCTTCCAGCCTTTTGTTTAAATTTTGCATTTCTTCAACCATTCGTCGAACCTCAGACAAAATAACTTGCTCAGGGACCTTTCTTAAAGATACCTTCCTTTCTTGAGCCTGCAGAGGATAACATCAAATGAAATTGAGACCTAGTATAATGACAAATGGATGCATTGGCATAAGAATTCCCTGACAGGAGCCTAACAGAATTTTCAATTGTGAAAAAATGTCCAAAAATGTGGTATAAAGAGTATGCATTATAGATCTACTTTGTGCTTGTAACAAGATCAACTATCATTTTTGTCATACTAAAGACAATCCTCACCACCAAGTCCAAAATATACAGGTTATGGGCGGCGTGGTATGAGACAACACCAACCCCTCACCCCCAGAGAAAGCTCAAAAAGAAAAGATTAGAAGAAAAGGAAGACCATGGAGAAATTCAGCAGTCCTTGAGGAGAAAACTAGTCAACATGTTTTGGTCACACATTATACCTATCCATCTAGATGAACAATGAAGACTCCTCTACAAAAGAAGAGAACTCATTGACAGTCAGTAAACAATGAAATCGATGATGTCATTCACTTCCTGAAAATCTACCTTTAATCAGTTTTAAAATAATTCACTTTTAAAGGTTGTTTATCATAGACTAATGTATTCCAGTGCAGAACATGTGTTTCCCAAAATTGCATTGTAGGGCCAGGATCTATTTAGAGAGTGAAGAGAAAATTAGACCATTGACATCTTGTTTTGGGAGGCACAACTCCAATACATACCTAGTCCATTTTGGGGAGTTACCCTCAGTATAAAACAACTCCTCAAGAGGAAGTCAATTGACTTTATAAGGGCGGAGATGATACTTCTATCCAAACTTTATAAGGACAACAGAAAGGTACCGGAACTAAATAGCAGGAGAAATGCAAAGTCTACATGCACTACCACATATAAAGGTACATGAATTTTTTTAGCCTTGAGTCAGGTGATTGATCAATGACATTCCACCCTGGACAGAAAAACTCAATTTTAAAGTGTAGAAGATGAATTCTAACTACCACATTTTCCAGAGTATACACGCAAACGCAAACTGCAGAGTCAAAAGATAGGAAGTAGCTTCCCCTCCCCAAATCAATGAATCCCAAGTTTGACTAAGATGAAAGATGTCACCGAGAAGAATTTGGCAGCATTCACTGCAGTACCAAGCATAGATAAAATCTGAACGGGGATAAGTTTTAAGAGAGACTGAAGAGGAGAAAAATTCCGTTCAGACCCATAGTTCTTAAGTTGTAATGATACTGAAACTAGAATACAAAAACTTTTCAACAGTGAAGGATAGTTCCATTCTACAAATGAGAGCTATCACAGTTTAACTGGATTTAAACTCAATAAAGAAGACCCATTGGTATTATATGCAAGTATCTTTCTTCAAAATGATTGGAACAGCCAACGCCTTTCTCCAACACAAGTAATGAAACCTATATAAGGTACTTTTCAAAGTTCAAAAGGATTTTCAGGAAACTAACATCAAATAACTTCTCACGTCAAACTAGCAGCAAGCACATAATGAATAATAATAAATAAATAAAAAGGCAAAGAACCTGTTGAAGGCGCTTCTCGAGCTGCAGTCTGAAAGATCTTATCCTCCGTTCTTCATATCCGGAGAGGACCCTCACATAGAATAGAGCCTTCCTTCCAAACTCCAAGAGCTTATCCATACCAACTCACAGTTAACATGCAAAGAAACCTACATCGATGAAATCAAGTAACATTGGTAAATAACACATGCTCTATGTCAAAGCTCACATCCATTGCAAATAATAACTACTATTGAGCTCCAATTAACTGCTGTCCACTAGGTGGAATCCATTCATTGGTGCCCCTCAATGAGAACACGTACACCCCATCACATCGCATGATATAATTTTTCAAAGGAAAAAAAAGTCAAGCTCAAGCCTAAAACCTCATTCTCACTCTATTCTCTCTCACTCCCTTTGGCTGCCACCTCCCCGAGTCAGCCTCCACCACCAGACACCACATCATCGCTTGCTCACTGCCATTGTTGAACCGTCACCAGTACTCATGGCCGTTATCATTGCGAGCCAGCATCCCCTCCACCACCTGAAACCCCCCCTCCCCCACCTCCTCTCTCTACTTTTCTGCTCATCACAGGGCCACATCCATGGTGGACGACCTCAGCTCTTCCTCATCTGCCATGGATTCGAGGTCGTCTGCCATGGCCGGCCCCGCAAGGGCATCACCTAATGAGCAGCAGCTAAACTTAACCATTCTATTCATACAGATAGGCGCACACATAGACACGCATAAAATACCAAAAAGATATATCTCCCAACATCCCTTGAATGGTCATGGCACAAAATCAAATGGCTGGAAAAACTTTGGGATCTCAGCTTTCTGAGAGAAAGTACATTTACCCCCCTTAGAATACATGCCTGATAAAGAGAAGGATTTAGCTGCTGAAGCAACTGAAATGCCTCAAACAATCAAAGTGCCTCTGATTTGCTTCCATTTTCCAAAGTCAGCTCAATGAGTGACGAGCTCTCATACAAGCCAAAAACACTAAAAGCAAGTTCAAACTGAAAAAGGAGGGCGACCCTCGATTCTCAAAACTCGACATACGAACCGAACTACGCCCGGAAATTAAAATTTCATAAACCCTTTTCGAGCGCAACAACTGCTCCGCACGCAGATCCGGCAAGGGCGAAATTACCGTGGAATGATCGATCAGTATCATCAGATTAAGCGCCTAATGGACATAATCGAGCAAACATTCATGGCGATTGGATCGCCCTCGAACTAAATTATAGCAGAAGATGTGATTCGTGCTCAATCGATTGAAGGAACAGGAGCAGAGAGAGGATGAAGATGATCGAGCAAACGAACCTAGGTTGGAGACGAGAGCCGCCTTTTGCTCCTAGAGAGAGACCATCTTCTGGTGCGCTTCGCTTCTCCGGCAGCAACTTTTGCAATATCGGAGACGGAGAGAGAGAGAGAGAGATGATTTTGGATGAACTCGGTCCGTGTTACTACTGGCAGTGGCTGAGTTGAACGAGCTCGACTCGAGGCGCTCAGCTTTTCCTTTGAGTTCTTTTTTTTTTTTTTTTTCCTTTTTTGCAAAAAAAATAAAATAAAGACAGGTGCGGAGAAAATCCTAAAATTTGTCGGGCATATGTAATTAAGGTAGGTTAAACCCGTTGGGAAATCTCAAGAAGGCAAAGACAGACATGAGATGGATAATGACGCATCTCACGTGAAAAATTTAAATGTGTTAGCGTGTATGCATTTTAACGAGAGATTGGTCTGCTTGAAAACGAGAAATTAGTCAAAATGCATACGAAATGCTGAGGCACATCAATTGTTTTCTATTGTACATCATTGACAAATAGTAGATAGAATGTTAATGGAAGGTGGATTTAAGCCAATGATATTAGTTGGAATTTTTTATAAGATAAAAATTAGTTTGGGATGAAATGTGGATAATGGATGGAATGTTAACATAGGGTGGATTTAAGTCAATGATATTAGTTGAAATTTTTATGAGATAAAAGTTTGTTTGGGATAAAATGTGTCATTGGATACCAGTCCGTATCCATATTTACAGGATAATGGATGGAATGTTAACGGAGGGTGGATTTAAGCCAATGATATTAGCCGAAATTTTTTATGAGATAAAAGTTAGTTTGGGATAAAATGTGTCGTTGGATACCAATTTGAGATTTTTGGTAAGACAATAGATAATATGAGATAATTGTGTAAAGGAGTATTAGCTTAGGACTTTTGGTAAGACGAAAAGCAATTTTAGGTAAATGTATCACTAGACACCAATTTGAAATTTTTCATTATATTAACCCTATTAAATCCAAAAAAAAAATACAAAATTTCAAATAAGGCTCTGAAGTGGGGTCGTTTTCTTAAAAGAGTCCCTCGAATGACTTGTGTCAAAACACCACCCAACTTACGGATCGGCTAAATTTTCGCTAGCCGACTTGCACTGTTCATTTTTTTGTTGTCAATCTTATCTCTAACTTTCCTATTTCTAATTTTTACTTTGTCTCTTACAGAGCGCAAGAGTTAAACCCCGCACCTATGTTATTAGTATCTCCGTCCCCAATTCCCTTTGCCCGTACTGTTCATTTTACCTGCCTTTTTCCTCGCCATGGGAAATGGCATTTTTGTCCAGTGCTTTTTTTTCTTTTTCTTTTTCTTTTTCTTTTTCTTTTTCTTTTTTCCATTCTTTTCTTTTTTTCCCTTTTTTCTATTCATCTTCTTTTTCGTTCTGCCTCTCCGCCGCAACGGCGACCTCCGCCACGCCATCTCGATACACGCACATCACTCCAACAGCCCATCGCGGCAGGATTCGAATTCGGCAAGCTCGAGCCAATAGTGCGCGCGCAGTCGCGCGTAAAGGGCTGAATTTTGAAAAATAACAGCTCAAAACATGGCGGAGCAATCAATCCCGCAAGCCGCATCCGTGTGCAATCATCGACGAAGCCAGCGATTTTAGACGAGAAATTCAAACTTTGTGGAACCAGGAGATGAAAAAACCGAGCGAATCGAAGGAGTACCTTACCCGAGCAGTGGAGACCCCCGGAGAAGGTTCTTTGAAATTCAACGTCGACGGGGTCACTGATCGAAGGGGAAACGGAAGGAGCTGTGGCAGGAATTCGTCGTGATTCCTCCGGCCGAGCTGTCGCGGGGTTCGCTGTATCGGAAATTTCCTCGTCGTCCGCTCGAGATTGAAGCCCTAGCCCTTGCGTTCTGCGCCGGTGTACTTGGAAAGCTAACTCTGATCAGCGGGAAGAACGTGATCTGCGAGTGAAGGCAGTCACTGATTGATGAATGAAGTGCTTATTTTCGAAAAAAAAAATCAAAACCTCTAGCTAAAAAAAAAATTTAAAAACTCATTTTTGATTTCATAAAATTTATAATTGACTTAATTTGCCATTTCTCAATGAGTGATTGCGAGCTTGTCGCAAGTTGATACTAATTACAGGATAAATCAGAAATCTATATAAAAAAAAATATCATTACAAATGCTTCCTTAAAGATTATTTAGGAATTTGACATGTAGAGCTTTGGATATAAGTGTTAAGTGGATCATAAATGAATTACAAATGAGTTTACGACTTGTTAAGACCCAACCCACTTTATAACTCTCTTTTTATTTTTTCTCGCTCTTATTCAATTTCGTGCTTACTAACTATACTCTCTCACCTCAATTTGGATATAAGTTTTCCTAAACTTGGTTAAAATGGAAATATTTTAATAATATGGATTTGATCATATATATGACACTAGATTTATATTACATGGAAATGGATCTAAACGGATTAAATTGGTTTATTTGAGTCGAACCGCTTTTGACCCACCCACCCATTTGACGGATTTAGCCCTAGACAACTAAAGATACTTTCTTCTTGTGGTAAGAATTATTTTTGTTGCATTCTTAAAAAAAGGGAGCTGCCACTTAAGTAAATGGAGAAATTTTCCATCAAGTATCTTCAACCCAAGAAGAATCAATTATTAATTTCAACTATTTCTTAATTATTTCTCTTCCAAATAAGTTATAAATATTCACGATTATTTCAAACACCATTTAGTGTATGGTTTAGAAAAGTAAATGCAATCAATATGTTATGCTATTCAATGTGGTTTTATTTTTCACTTTATTCAAATTATGTTTTGATTTGCTATAAAATTACACCTCATTTTCGACATGCCCATTGAGTTAGTAAGGCAATAAGCATTCCAAAAACCAGCACCAACTTAATTTTAAAAGTTCCTCACGCAATTATATTCAATAAGTATATCTAAAATGTCCAATTTCGATTCATGAATTTTCCATATAACATGAGATATAATGGTTTTTAAAATATTATTGGAATCGTATCACGTTTCTTCTCTCGAATGTCACGTTGATCGTCTCATAATTGCAAATTCCGGTTCCAATTTAAGAAGAAATCGACCGTAGGGCGAAACCGAATTCGGATCGGGTCGGATCGGAATTTGGGCAAATGCCGATCCGAGAACACTTCTTCCGCCGTCAGATGCGGATGCCGTTGTTTGGGATCGACACTTCATCACCATCTTGCTCTCGCTCTGCAACTCCTTCCTTTGACAAGAGAAGGCTCGATCGAGAGCCGTAATGGAAACGATGAAGCTGCGGTGATCGCCGCCTCCAAGTCCTCCCGGTGTCGTGCATCAGAGCTGCGTCGTGGTAGCTTGAAACGCGCGCTTTTCCGGGGTTAGTTTCTTCTTCTTCTTCTTCTTCTTCTTCTTCTTCTTCTTCTTCTTCTTCCGATTGTGAAATCGAATGTGGAAAAACTAGGGAACTTTCGATGCTGTTGAACCCTTTAGTTTGCGGTTCTATGCGGAGCGAAGAATGCAGTGGAGTTGTTGTCTGGTGTGTGATCTGCTTTTGGATTACGTTGACAATGCTGAGGGTTTCAGGAACTTTCTAGGTATTCTGGCACTTGGGATAAGGCTCGGAGCTAGAAATCATGTTTGATGTGGCTTTAGATTCGAAACTCCACCGGGGGTAACAAGTTTCTTTCTTGCTTGCATATGCTGTCTTGAATGAAATGCTGATCTCGTGATGGAATGAATGCATGGAACGGTGGAATGATTTTATTTTTTTCACACCACAATGCGCCAAATGAAAGCCCATGTTCAGATCATATATGAAGGTTGCGACATGAGCTTGCTCGTTGGTGTTGCTCCAGAGTTGAAGAGAATATATATGAACAGTGACACTTTAAATGGGAAGGGCTTGTTTCGACACTTGTGCGAGAATTTGCGGCATCTCGTTTTTACATTCAATAAGAAAAGGCTGGGAGCAATTCAGGATCCAGTGTTTGCTAGTCTACATAAATTTGACAGATTATCGATACTCTATCTCTTCCATTACCATGCACCTCTTACTTAAGTACTGCTGTAGTTGTTATCTTCTCTTTGTGAATGGTAGGGATAAGAGATGGAAATCATTCACCTTATTATTCTAAGTAATCTTCCCTCTGCCATCATATTTTTTTTATTTTTTGGTGGAAGCAGCTGAAGAATGATGTAACAGTGTATTGTTTGCATTGGGTTATCATTCATTTCAAGATATCGGCATGTAAATATATATGATTGAGGAAAAGTCGATTGCTTTATGCTGGAGATGATTTGTAGTGCGGCTTTGCACTCTTGCTTGATCCAAACCTTCATGTTCTTGGGATTTTCCCATCATGCTTTTTTTTTTTAACTTAAACAAATCTAGTTTCACCAATTGATTGGCGTCAATAGCAAATTACTGCAACATGGCATCCAATCTTATATACAACACACTGATTGACAAATTGATGACTTTTACTATGGGAAAGCAATTTTACGAAATACGTAAAGAGGTTGTCAAAATACAAAGTTTGCATTAATTGCCACAGTAGATACCATGTGATCTTGATGAGTATCAACGAAGCATCAAAGAGAAGGAGCCTCGGGGCTGATGCTTGAGATAACTGCACCTTGTAATATGTTTGTTGAAACCAGGGTACTCTAGAAACAGATTTTGTAAAGCCTTTCATGTTCAGCCGATAGAGTTCACGAGGAAGAGTGCCGGTGCAAATGAGCATGCTAATGAGAATGCCAAATATATTCCTTCTGAATAAGTTGCCCTTTTAAATGTTTAACTGCCGAAGATTTCTGACCTGAAAAGGATACGAAGTTTTCTAGCTAAGAGGAAATTCTTTGTTGTTTTAGGATGTTTCATGTGGTCTGCTTCTTAAGTCCATTTCTGTGTAGGGATGGCTGGTTGACTGAGGGGCTTGATTCTGGACAAAGGCTACCAACTACGAATTTGTCCAATGAACATGGATAAACCAGTGATCAAGACTTCTGAGACAACAAGTGCAGCGAGGCAATCTGTTCCAGATCCTGTGCTGCATTCCATGCATGCCATTGCTCGGCAGCAATATGAATTCGAACAATCACTATTGAGTCAGCAGTTGTGGTCTCAGCAGCAAGCTATTTCCATGGAAGTGAGCATCAAAGCAGTTGCTTTACAAGCTGCAGTACAGGCCAATGGGATAAGCCACATCTTGAAAGGGAGAAACGATATTTCCAAGGAGGAGGTAGTTAAGGAAATCCAGTCTGATAGGTAATATAATGTCCTCTCCATCATGCTGTGATCTATTCCCTTAAAAAGAATCAGATCAATTTCTTTTGTTTACAAACAACTCCTTTTTCTCGACATGTTTAAAGATTTATCCTTATAGTCACTCCTGTTTAGAAGAAAAAAAGGAAAGCTCATGGAGGATAGTTTGTAGTTTTCTAAATTATCTGCCTCCTTGTGCAGCATATGTTTATCCTTGAGAACTTAACAGGGAACTAAGATCATGAAGAAACATGATACATCTGCTTTCCTACTATCCATTCACGGATTACATATTCTTGTGTCCGCAGAATGAATGACCATAAGTGTGCCTTATGTTGGAATGACTTGTAAAATGTTTGTAATGCATACTGTTTTCAACTGATGTAATCAGAGATTGCGAACAAGCAAAGGAAGTTTCTATCCGTTTAGGCTGCATCAGATGGTAAATAGCTGTTACATTTCCACATTTGGCCCTATAGACACAGGACAGCTTTTGAATCAGATGCACACATAGTAAAAATGTGGATTCTAGAACTACTGCGTGTCCTCTGAGTTTTGTAGAGATTATTGTGCCACTGGACCCTGCCTAGGCACTTAGGTAATTTGTGCTTTCTGAATTCTCTAGGTTAATTATTTCCTGTAATTTCATGAGTCCTTAGATATAATATAACAAAATGGGACTGCTTACTTTACAATGTCGCTTTACAATCTTAATTTGTGCTTATTAGTCATTTACTGGCCAAAGATAATTGTTAAGCTGTAGCTTGCGGGAAACCTCCTGTTAATCTATAGGGTTATCGAAGAACTCAAGTCGAGCTGGAAGACCTCATCTTGGCATTCTCCAGCATCAAGATTGACATCTGGCTCCCCTAAGGGTCGTAAGGATGACCTGAAGGAAGAAGAAACCCGTCCTGCTGAAGGCTGTACCAGTGAAAGGCATCATAAAGACGATCGTTTGGACCATAACGATATGCACCAAGAATTCCATGGATCTAAAGATAGGAGAAATCGCTCATCTGATTACAGGAGTCATCGGCTGCACCGTCATAGGAGCAGGACCAGGACCAGGAGCAACATCAGGGTCAGGAGGGTCAGAAGCCGTAGCAGGAGCAGGAGCAGATATTTGTCTAGATCACCGCCCAAGAAGTACAACAAAGGCAGGAGCAGAAGCAGGACAAGGACTAGGAGCAGATATAGGTCCAGATCTCCATCCAAGAAGCACAGCAGAGATGAATATTATTCTCATGGGCCGGAAGATCTCAAGCCTAAGTCAACTTGCCATCGACAGGAAACGCATCGTGCATCTTCAGGTGGTCAAACCAAGTCAGGTAATTCTCACGGTGATGATTGTGTCCAGACTCATTCAGCAACCCCTTGGAATTGTCCCAGTGAGCAGGTAAAGAGAGATCCATTGACCAAAGACAACGATGTTCATAGTGTTGGCAAAAGTGGAAAGAATGATACAGGGAAAGGTGGCCTTGTGAGAAATGCATATGATCGTTCTGTTCAGGTGCACAACATTTCCAGAGTCTGACAGTCGCATAAGGTTAGTCAAACCTCAGCAGGAAGCGGTACGTTCATGGGCTTTGTACATGTGGGAATGATGAACGGGCATGATTAGGATTCGTGGGCATAGTCGTATCGACTTGAGAGACCCCTCTTATCTTTCTATGTTTCCTTTCATTTGAGCAATTTGGTAGATTCTTTAAGCAGTCTTTTCTCACGAACTGTCGAACTATGCATTTACCATGCATGGTGATGCTGATGAATGGTTTTTAAGCGTCGAGGATATATTTATATTCCTTTTAAGTTGAGGACAACCCTTAATCGCTATCATCTATGTGTGACTACTTGGCCAAGATTCTGAGTTCTCAACCTACCAGAAGGCATACTGAAGTATATGAAGTTCCTTGCCAAAGCCTCTTACAACTTCGTTTATTCTGTCAAAGCCTCTTGCCACGTGTTAGTTTATAATCTGTCTACTAGCAACGTATAAAATTAGTAGATATATCTAGTTTGCATAATGAAGTATACGATCTCAAACTGTTCCCTTCTTCTTATGCATCCTTCTTTGTGGAGAATTTAGAATCGTTATCCGAAGTTCCTCCTTTTCAATTGTTGAAATCTGAATTTTATTTTTCCGACAGTCAAGATATGAAAATTCGAGATTCCTTATCGCGGCGAGCTTTGTTTGTTGACCAAAAATTGGATTTGTGTCCTTAGTACCTTAATTGCTTATAAGTATTGATTTAGCATAGGCCTGTGGAATTAGGTCCTTAGATTTCAAAAAAATTTTAAAAAAAAAGAAAGAGAAAAAGACAAATGAATTATTATATTTCATTAATTTCTAATATTATTTTAAGATATTTGAGTTAGAGACGGTGAATTTTAGAAATCTGGAATCCTAATAAAGAAATTTAGATTTATAGAGCCGATCGAACATTTAAAGCATTATATTTGGCATCGTACGATTAGACTCACACCTCTCTCAATATCGTCTCAAGTGGCGCGACATTCTATACCCTAAAAGGAAAAACCCTCAACTTTTGTGACCTGATATATGTTCTCGAATGAAGGAGGGAGAGGCGGCCAAAAAAAGGACAAAAATCATGAAGGGAGAGCGAGAGAGAGAGAGAGAAGAGGGGGAGCGGACGTCATCCTAGAGGGGGAACCTTTTCTCGAGTTTTTGGACCCTCACGTTGAGGGATCTCCATCACCGATCACCATTTTCCTTCCACCGAGAATCGACGCAGAGAGGGGGAAGAGACCAAAGGGAGGAGAGTTCGTCCCCTCATCATCCGCCACTCTCCGGCCGTTTCATTCACCACCATTCGCCGCCGTTCGCCATCATCAACTCCGGCTCCGGAAGAACGACAGTGAGCTCGTGAGAGGAGGGAAGGGAACCGAGAGAGAAAAGGGAAAAAGTTGCTCGCGCGAAGAAAATCTTGCTACCCTATCATCCGCCGCTCCGGCCACTTCGTTTGTCGTCGCCGATCCCAATGGCTTAAACTTGCCGACCGACCAGGTTAGCCTTCCGGTGTGTCTTGTTTATGCCGAAGATGGAATGCCGATTCTGTTGGCGATTTTTTTGAACAAATGGTCATGAAACCGAGAGTTATTTGTCATCGGTGATGATGATTTGGTGCGCCATATACCATGTTTAAGTTAGAAATCGTGTCTGATGCTCATGTTCTACACTGCCTGCAACATGTTCGACGATTTGCCTAAATGGAGAATCAAGTCTGGTTTCGATTCGTCTGTGTTTTAGGGTCGGTTTCTGTTTGCTATTGCTGCATTAAAGTTTGAACAGCCACTGATCCTGCATTTTTCTTCCCTGTATCATGCTGTTTTTGTTGCTCGCCGGCGCTGATCGTCCACGACCAAGAGGCGTCAATCGGTTCCTCTTTTCCGGCGATGTCAATGATCGAGGATCCCAGTGTGTTAGTTTTCTGTGCACCTCATTGCTATATGCGCGTGCTTGTTATTTCACTTGGGTTAAAGTCCTTAAAAAAATAACAGTGTTTCAAGGCTTAAAGATAGCTACTGGTAGTGTGCTCTTTTAAATGCCGGAAGTCCTTTTTTTTTTTGCGATTGAAACTGTTCCGGCAGTCAGGGTAGTGGTCATGGCGACAGCCGTGACTGGCCGGAGTAAGGCCAGCGTGGGTGATGGCCGGTGATGAGCTCAGGCGAACTCGAGGACGCCCTCTGCGGCGTCATGGTAAGGGATGCTTGAAGAAGATGATCCAGGCGTGAGTGGGAAGCAGAATTAGAATGGGCTCAAACCTTAATCCTTGGGCTTAGTGCATTTAATCTGAGTTGGCTTCGGGCTAAAATTAGATTTTGTTGGGCTTGGGTATATTCATTTTCGAAGTTGGGCTTATGAGATTCTAATTGGAAGAGACTTAACTAGTAAGCCCTTTAGTATCCGCGGCCCAGATCCAGGAGACCAATCGCAGCTCACTGTTCAGACCGGGCCTTAGGGCCCAGCCCGAGTCCCTAATTTTCGGAATAAAAAATAAAAAATAAAAAAATTCGAATAAAAAATTTAATTTAAAAAATCAGCAATTAAATTTTGCTTAGTTTCAATAGTCTTGCTAGTTTAGGACTAGTCTAGAGGCTAGCATGAAAAATGTGAAAATCCTTTGAAAATCTTTGAATCCAAATTGAATAAGCCATTAGGGCGTTACCATAAGATTTTTGGATGTCTTTTCTTCTAGAGACGATGTTAGGTCGCTAATTGTGCATTTCATTTTGATCTTACTTGATTGCGCATTTCAATATATTGATTGTTGTTTCTTTTTAGCCTGGTTAGGATATGAAAATCGAAAAAGATTGTCTGGACACTTTAATGATAAATGATCGAGTTTAAGTACCGAAATGGCGCTAATTAGACAATTAGCTTAATCAAGTCTCTAACCCTAGAATCTTTGGTCACGTAGAAATCGAGATGACACTCTCGTGTCTCGATTGATTTCTAGCCAATTCCAATAAATTAGTGGCGACTCCTTTTCCAAACATAGAATTTTTTTGGGAGTAATTGAACCTCAAAATTTGAATTTTTTCAAACGTTGTGTGAGGTATGTGCTTGAGAGAGCCTGCGCGTAAACCGATAGACAATACCCCTAAACCTAACCTCTTAAGTCCCTAATGGGAATTTTAAGGTCGCGACATCAATGATCTGCTGATTCTTGACTTTGAATCGAAAATTGTCTTTGCTTGTGAACCTTCAAGTACATGTTTATTCAATTTCTTCTTTACTCGATAAATGTTACCCTGGTTTCAAATTAAGAAATAAGGCCACAAATCTTAGGTAGGTTATCACGGGAGTTAAGACCACAAGACGAGATAGCCGAGAAAATTACCGAAACAGTCATAAATCTATTGCAATTGTGCCAATTCAGTCATAAACTTTTTTATTGCCAATTGAGTTCTAAACCTTTTGCATTTGTGTTAATTCAGTCAATTTAGCCAGCTGATGCTGAAATGGTGCACTAGGCGGCCAAAATAATAATATTTTAATATTTTTTTGAAATTCTTAATTAATTTTTTTTCTTTTTTTCTTCCTTCTTCTTTCTTAGCCTTCTGGTTTGGCCGGCGAGGGTCGTCAAAGTTCGTCGGTCATTGGCAAAGGTTGTGAAGCCCTCGCCGGTGGCCTCGCCCAGATCTAGGTGAGGGGCACGCGACCGGCAAGTCATGGGGTTGCGAGGCTAGTCGATCAAGCGGCGAGTTGATGGCTCAAGAGGTGCAGCCACGGGCGAGGTCGCATCATGAGCAATAACTCGATTACATCTAAGAGGCTTTTTATCAAATAGGTTATATGTATAGAGGGTATTGACTCTGGCCATGAAATCTAAGCCATATTTTCGTCTAAAATCAATGTTAAAATTACAAAGCCATCACAAACCATGCAGTTGGCAAGTCGCGAGGTCGTGAGGCGAGTCGATGGCTTGTAAGGCCATGGCGAGTGCTTCGCGGTCCTCACTCAGTGGCTAGTGAGCTTCGGCGACCCTTGCCGGCCAACTACTCACCGGCCAAACTAAAAGGCCAAGAAGGAAGAATGATGAAAAAAAAAATTAAAAAAATTGAAAAAAAATTATTATTTGTTGACGGCACACCACTTCAGCATTGGCTAGCCAAATTGATTGAATTGGTACAAATGTGAAATGTTTATGACTCAATTGGCAAAAAAAAGGTTTAAGACTGAATTGGCACAGTTACAATAGATTTATGACTTTTGGTAATTTTCTTTGAGATAGTTTGCCTAGTTTCAAATTATTAGTACGCCATTATTGGTATATTATAAAAGAAGTAAGAAATAAGACCACAAGACTATAAATAATTTACATATCGCTATGATATATTTTTACTTTTTCATCCCTAATTTTCCTTTTCCTTTTTTAAAATTAAGTGGGATTTCCTCATTTTCTAAAGTTTATATGTTCCCTAAATTAAATTGCTTCAACAAATTCGGTTAACACTCAAGAGTTTCTCTCGTATTTGTATGATGATCTAAAAACTTTAATTCGAGTATAATCTTAAATAGTTTAAACTTTTATTCTCAGTTAAATAGATTTGCTTTTTTCAAAAAATTTATATTTAAATCCAATGTAATTCAGAAGGATGAAATAAAATGTACAGATTGTGGAGAAGGTTTTTTTTAGATAATGCCTCAGGAAGCGAGAGGTCCCACCTCTGACCCTAAGCAGAATTTGATCCTTCCACCTCAAAAGCGAAAGGTCCCAAGTTCGACCCCAAGAGTTTGGGCCTTCCGCCTCAGGAAGCGAGAGATCTAAGTTCAACCCACAAGGGACTCGAGCTTTCTGCCTCAAATAGTGAAAAGTCCTAAATTCCCCTATAAGAGCTTGAGGCTTTTCGCCTCGGGAAGCAAGAGGTCTCGAGTTCGAACCCCTAAGAGCTTGGCTTTCACATCATGAATTTGAAATGTCCTCCACCGTGCCGTTCCCTAGGGGCCGTTCTCAAGTGTTATGGATTTGTGTGTTTTGCTCTATTTAATCAGGACGATCGAAGAGGGACTTCCACATCCGGCGGGTATTACTCGATTGCCAAACGGTGGCACGCCACAACCACAACGATATCGAAAGGAAAATGATTCTGGAATAGAGTGCGTTATTTAATACTTCCATTCAATTCAATGAAATACAGTATCATTCAGTCAACAGTGGCTTCCTTCCTCTGATGTTTGTGCCCTTCCATTCAGTCATCATGAACAATGAGATGCAATGTTGGGATCACCAGGATTTGCCCCCCATCTGATGGCCATCTTGGGTCAGTTTGGGGTCGGGATTAGGATGCCAGATTATTTCTTCTTCTCCTTTTCTTTTTTTTTCTTTTTTCTTTTTCGGTGTTTGGTACAAGGGTGTTGGCAAATTGGCTCTTCAAGCGTTCTGGATTGTGAATGTGGACACTAAGGACGATTCGGAGCTCATGTGTAAATCTCTCGGTCCACGAAAACAAATTGATTGTCTAAGGATTGACCACAGATGATGTTCGTTAGAACTTACGTCTGGGATTTTCTTGCTCTCCATTTTAACACAGTCGATGTCGGATAATGTTTAGTTACAAACGGCTCGAGCATCTCACAATTTACAAAAGAATGGAAAGGAAATTAAATGTTACATCTTTGTACAACATCTAACAATGGAGACTTTTCTCGGAAAAGCTAGGAGACGAAGCTGGTTAAGGGAAAGCTTCTAACCAGCGTTAGATCACAAGAGGAAATTCATTTAACCAACTCATCTAGCTTGTGAGGCGATGTTGCGCGGTTGAGGATCGTTTCTTTGAACGCAAGGGCTCATTCCTGAGTCTCGGTTGATCCCCAGTCTGAGTAGCTTCTGCTTTCTCAGTTCCTCATGGCATGGTGCGAAGAACTCGTGCCTCAGAGCTTCTTCTGCACTGATCCTCGCTCTTGGGTTCACTGTCAAGCATCTGTCCACAAGATCAAACAGCGATTCTGGGAGCACCTCGAGGAAGTTCGGCCTCTTTGTGTTTTTTCTGCACCAATCACGCAGATTCATTGCGGCCAAGGACTGTGTGTCATAAAGATCCTGCAACAGAAAATCCTGGTTATTTATCATACAAGAAGCTATGCATGATTTGTAAATAAATCAGAATGACAATTCAAAGTACCACAGGAAATGACAGGTCACGGTCGTGTAGCTTCGCAACTTCCCATAGATCTTCACTGCCCCTCAATTTTGCTATTTCCTTAATGTTCCTGCAAGGAGTTTGATGCCCTCAAACACGAAAAAGAAAACTTCTTGTTGACTTGGAAAATAAAGTAAAAGCACAAGTTCATACTGCTCTGGATCGCCAAGAAAGGGCGATGTGCCGATCACTAGATAGAGCAAGGTGACCCCAGCTGACCAGACATCGAGCTTGGGCCCTTGATGTGGAGATTTCAACAAGACCTGCACAATAAAATCACTGAGCTTCTCTACTTTTACGGAGAAGATTATTGGAAATTGCGGCAGTTATAAAAGAAAGTCCCAAACGTGCAATAGTTATACATCGTACATCTTCTGGGGAGAGCTAATGTAATAAGGGTAATAAGAAGGAAAGTTCAATAAGTGATAGCCAGGGATCTTAGCACTGCATTTTTATTTTCCCAGATATGAATGGGGAGTGGTAGATGTGTAATTAGGATGGTCAGGGTAAATAGACCTCCGGTTCTCCTTCAAAATGCCTTAAGTTTCTCAAACAAGTCGAAAGTCCCCTAAAAATGACCAAACTGGTTTGATAGAAGGATGCCATATACTAATATTAATGACTTAATTCTCACCTCTGGAGCCCTAAAGCCCTTCGTCCCTACACAAGGCCCTTCTTTACCATGATCACCTGAGAATCAGATGAAGATAATAAAACAATGAAGGACATCAAGGTCTTATGATCAAGGTAATCTAATGGGAAATCTATTGCAAACTATATACCCTTACTCCTTCTCAAGCCAGCACCAAGAACAGCAACACCTCTTGAATGAAGAGGCATTGGGGAGATGATACGTAATTTTCCTTCTGACTTTCTGGGAGGAGCAGCTACTCTTTTCCTCAGAGTAGCTGGAACGCTGGATGCTTCATGATTCATGTGCATCCCATCATGCAAAAGGTTTATAAGCTCCTTCCGACCTTGCCGCGGCAAAGGTTCCCGCAGCCTTTTTGCTGAAGGGGTACCAGCGCTAGTCAAATCCCTGGTAGAGGTTATGCCTGAACCATCTGGACCTTGGCTCCTTACTGTATTGCGACTAGCTAAATCATTATAAGACTTCTTCTGGTCCATAACCTTTCTTTTCAAGTTCTTGGGATCTATTGAACCCTTTACCTCCTCCAGCTCCAGCTTGAGCGTGCTCAAAGATTTAGCCCTTGTGGACTTCCCACTCTTAGTTGGAGTAAGAGATTTTGCATTCTGAAATATAGGAGAATAGAAATCTTCTGTGTTCTTGCACCCCAACTTCAATTTGTCTGCAGTGTAGAAGGGTACTGAGTCTCCATCATTTTTATTGTATGACAATGAGGGAGCAAGAGTATTACTTCAACACAAGCATCATAAAAAGGAATAAATTGGCATTTCATTGCCGCTTGAAATTAGGACGACGGCTTTATCTTGTAGGTTTGACTTATTAAACTACAATTTTCTTGACAGAAACTAATAAATAGAGGTTGAGAAAGAGATTTGGTCATCAATCCTAAAATGTATAAGAATCAGATAGCAATAGTTACTCAGAACTTCTTAGCAGGATGCGAGACTGCTAAAGTTTGCCAAACACAATCAAAGTAGACAGCCTGCCAATTTTGTATTAGAACGACCAACAGATGATATGCTTACTTTTGCTTCCATACTTCTGATGAAGATCCTGTTACAAAAAACACGACAAGAACATAAAAACTTGTGCATTAAAACCATGAATGAGAGGCAAAACAACATAATCATGAAGATCAAGCATTACTGACCATGGCAAGGTTAAAATCAATAAGATAACCTCTGTTAGCCTTGGAAGAGTAAAGGAAGTTGCCTGGTTTCACATCTCTATGAACAATTCCCTGTCAAATTTCGAAAAACTCTTCAAATCCACTATTGGGGGGAAACGTTTCTATGGACAGAACTTCCGTATCGGGAACTCTGACCTGCTTATGAAGACTAGCAAGTGCTCTAAACAAGCAATAGCCATACCACTGTAGCTGGAGAACATCTATATCTTTCTTGAGCACCTGAAAATCAGTTGAAGACATCATGAGAGAAGAAAAATCAAGAAATAAGAAGAATATTTGATCCAGAAGCTCCAATTACCTCAGGTCTGTCATGTTCTACATACTCCAGAATAAAGCATTCGGAATTTCCATTCTTGAAGCTGCCTTCATACTTTATTATGCAGTTTTTTCCCCTAATAGATCACATGAGTGTCAGTAATATCTTCGAAAAAAATGCAGCAAACTGAATCAAAATTTAGAACAACCGTTACCCGAATTTTTCCAGCATCTTGAGTTCATTATTTATGTGGTGCTGATGTACTTTTGCATGAGGGCCTGTGAGCCATAAACATGTGCTGTGATATATGAATCTTCAGTAGCTAATAAACTAGTAATTGATTTTCAACAAAATTGTAGTCTATGCACCCTTACAACATAGATCCAATTATGGAAACAGTAATTGTCTGATATTGCATAGCTTGCATGTGTGATTCAAGAATCAAGTTAAGCAACAGAGTTTCACTCACATTTAATGGCAACAGTTCTTCCATCATCTTTTCTGCATGCTCGGTAAACAGTGCCATAACCGCCTAGCATTCAAGGTTTAAAGAAGGCTGTTAGAAGTCTGAGCAGTTCATAGTCAGTTCATTAGTATATGACTCTCGTTATTAGCTAAAGACAATGTCTCTGTTACAGTAATACCTGAACCTTCCTCTTCTTCCACAATATAAGATTCAAAATTAGGCAGTACTTTTGTCTCCAATTGAACCTACAATGATGCAAGAAAATGTTGATCAAGCAAGCATACCCTAGAATGCAGCATGATTGATTATAAACCAGATGACTTCATATATGTCTGGTGTTGCAATTCGCAAAGTTTTCGCCAGCAATATGCCGTATGATTAAAAAACTGTAGCTCACTTTAAGAGATACAGAAGTGGAGGTTCCCTTCCTCTCCTGATGGCAAATGTCACTCTGACCATCCTTTGCTTGCTGCTTCAGATTGATCAATTTCTGACCTCTTTTCACCTGTTCTTTCTCTTTTGAAGTTTGAACAGCTTTTCGATGCTCTAAAGATTTCGAGAGAGCTTGCATACTAGGAGACCTTGCATTTTTGTGATTGGCTTTCATCTTGGCAGAAGGTTTTGACAAAAGATTCTGCACACGAGAAAGCTCAACTTCCAGAAAGGAAGCTTTGCTCCCGATAGAAGATCTCTTGTTGAGACATTTTACCTCAGACTTCATCTTAAACTCTGTTTCAGATGGTCTGTCCAACGGAGTAGCATCAAATGCCGTGTTAGTCTCCTCTATGTCTCTTATAAGTCTGACAGAACTCACTGATACTTCTTTTTGACCATCTGCCATGTTTCTTTCATTGTTAGTGGGTGTACTTCCCTCAAGAGCATGAGCTGTATTTTTAGCCTCATTCAGTAACATTTTTTCTTGATTCACCCCTTCACAAAATGCTTGACGGAAGTCTTCATTTTCTGCATAATCTATTTTTTCAGCAGTTATTTCTTTGCACACGAAATGATTTTCCAACGCTCCATGGGAAACATTTGGCACCAGATAAGGTATAGGTGGCACCACATTTCCGGATGTTTGAATCTTTGATATGTCTGAAAATTCTTCAGCTTTGCAGGAATCATTTGGGTAATTCAACATAACTACATCTTTCTGCGCCTTTTCCCTTGCAAAGGTCATTAGTGTATCATCATGACCTTTATGGTCGCTGTCATTTGGAAACCAGCCTAACTGTCTTGTAGTAGCATTGACAAACAGCCAAGGAGTTTCTGTCAGATTGCTTCGCATGTCTGACATTTTACTTTGCTCTATGTTTATTGTCCAGACCTTGTCTTTGTTAATACGTAAATGAACCTGCATAAAAAATTTATTCACATTAGGTTTGTACACCAAGGCAGTGACTGAAGCAATGGATCAAAGACAAATGAGAATATGAAGTTGATGGTGTGAATACATCACACTTTAAGACATTGACCATGCACCGGGTTTAATTTTCTGATGTGATGTCAAGCTCCTGACTACTTCAGAAAAGATATCAAGTAAATCCAATAAAAATAGCACTTGTTCATGTCTCTCATCAATCGGAGAAACGGTAATTGCTAAAATATTCATGGCTTACTAGCACACGTCTTCTTAGCAGAGCGTCTGGGTTTGTGTTCTATATACTTTCACCAAGCATCACTGTTTGAGCAGGTCCGCAAGTTTCCAAAATTTGCACTTTGTTTGTAGAGAATAGTGACACAGAGGCAGAGCATGTGGCCTTTAAATTGCTAACAACATTCTTCTGTGCATTGACAGAGGTGTGTGCATTATACCTTGAACAAGCATGTCAGTAGATCAAGAACATCAACAACCAAGCTTCTTTTCACAACACATTTAATCAACCAAACGCAAAGTCTTATGCCTTCCCTCAGCCCAGTTTCAAACGTCTGGTAAGATCCAAGCAAGCTATTAATCAGTCCAAAAACTTCAAGAACTATCTATTTCTCTGCTTTTAGCAAGAAAATCTACCTAAACAACTGCTGCACATCTATATTGCCCCTAATATCATGCAGAGTGTATAGGGCCAACAGAATTATACATGAGAATGGTGTAAGTAAACGCCAGAACTTCGTCAGCGAATGGAAGTAAGATCTACAACTTAATTATGAAAAAAAATACATAGCTAGATAATACCATGTTGAAATTCAACAGTATACAGCGCCAAAGAACAGTTGCCAACGGTATGTACCTTTCTACGACCATCTTGATTCCCCTCGGGCAAGCACAAGAAGGGACCACAGCTCCTGCCTAGTATCAAAACCATCACTCAATCAACGCACATATACTAATACACAAACTAGATCCTACATCAGAAAGTAAAAACAAGACGAACCCCGCGCATTACCCTTTCTAATGTCTGGATAGGCTTTCTCACCCACGTAAATTTCCGAATTCGCTCTCCTCTTCACCGGTGGCAGACTCTCGCACTCTAGCTCGCTCCCCTTCCGCTTCCTGAAGCACAGCCTCTCGACCCGAGGCGAGCAGAAGAAGCCGACCAGATTCGAGCTCGTCAGGAACTGAGCGAGCGAGATTAGGGCGGCGGTAGAGAGCGTGACGAAGAGGTCGCCCGCCAGACGGATCGGGGAGCTCGGGATGTCGCAGAGGCGGCGGACGAGATCGAGCGACGCGGGGAAGAGTTCGCATCTGGAGGCGAGCTCGAGAGGGCTAGACGGGCGGCCGAGCGAGAGGAGGAGAGACAGGAGGTGCCACGCCTTCTCGGAGTCGCTCGAGCAGGAGGAGGAGGAGGTCAGTGGCGCGGTGGCGAGTCGCGACCCGGTCGAGTGAGTCGACATGCTGAGTTTGGAGTGAGGGGCGGGAGGACGAGGGCGCGTGTTTGGAGTGTAAGATCTGCGGAATGGGGGGGAGGCTAGAGAGAGAGAGAGAGAGTAAGGAGGGAGCGGGAAAGGCGCGCGTGTGAGGTTTGAGATTGGCACGTGCGGAGTCTCCCGCCTATTCGCGCAGCTCGAACGACCTGCCACTTGTGCGGATGATGGGTAGGTCCCAGCTGAGCTGATGAGAGCGCTTCAATTTAAGGAAAAAATGTTGCATATGGTACTTGAATTTTGGCCCAACATACAATGTCGTCTCTAAACTTTTAATTTATTTAACGGAGCCCCTGAACTATAACCCTATGTATAATGCCATTCCTGAATATTCAATTTAATCTTTAAACTATATGAAAATGTTCAATATTATTGTGCCATTAATTTAAATTAACGGAATTTGCTAATTTAACTTCCAATTCGGTAAATTTGAAAGGTGGACAAAAAGATAACGTGGAAAATTCACATAAGATATTCAACTTAAATCAAGATATAATAATTCATGCCATCAAGTAACATGGATAATCATTTTTCTAAATTGAACCAATTAAACAAAATAAAAGGATTATTACATTCTAATTTAAGTTGAATATTTTACGTGAATAATTCACGTGTAACTTTTTTTTTTATGTGCACCTTTCAAACGTACTGGATTGAAAACCAAATCAGCAAATTTCGTTAACTCGAATTAATGGAAAAACAATATTGAACATTTTCATATGGTTAGAAGACCGAATTGAATATGTACCAAAATTTCAAGGACCGTATTGAACAAATTTAAAATTCAGGGACGACATTGCACATTAGGCTTTCAAGTACCATTGATGTCATTTCCCTTAAATTTAACAAGGCATGCTCAAATATGTCATGTGAGCCATTCTCAAATTCCATATTTGGATGATGATTTTCCTGTCCTTTCTGGGGCCGTATTTATTAGTCGTGCTCAGTTCTAATCCCCAAGGCGTGTGTCGAGTCTTTGGACATTGATCAGCTTTTCTTCTTCTACCTAAGAAGCTATCAATTTGTCTGCCCAAAACCAATTTGTACATGCCAACGTTGACGATAACATTTCGACTCACATGATAAATTAGAACTCGGACATATTCAAGTCGGAATGGAATAAGAACTTGCCCTCTCTCTGCATCTGAGCAAACCTCTTCACCCATGATGGTGTGTAAATTCATTCGATCTGATTGTAAAGATCTCTTGAGAATCGGAGATTGTGCATATTGACCAATAGGATTTGCGGATGATCATTCTGATTGCTATACTTTGCGAATTTCGGGAGCGAACATTTAACAAAGGAAAAAGTCAAGGTAAATGCAACTTAACCAAATAATTATTCATAAACTCCGCTCTCACGCCGTTCGACAAAGCTCGGAAAAGATGATCATTCGATGGGTGCAAACCCAAACTAAATGCCAGATATTCTCCAGGACATAGCTGACAAAGGAGCCTATAAGACACGAATGTGTAATCCTAGAATGTACAAAATGGCAAAAAGCAGAGGGAAAAAAACATGGGGGAAAACTTGCTTCCAAACAGAGCCAGCAGAATTTTACAAAGGACATCGATGCTTTCTTTCGTGGGAAGTTATTCCGCCGACGGTGAAGACAGCGATAGGTTTAAAAGGAATCCGACCATGACTCCAATGAGAGCTACGAGAAGCGCGAATTTAAGGGAGAAGCCTGGGTCACTTTTCCGATGCCTTCGTCTCCTCAGCATATCCTGAAGTGCAAGAACATAAGATCAAATTTTCTGCTGAGGGCGAGATCTATAGTACAGTAGAGGCAATGCAAAATATGAAGAGCCAAATCTTCTTTATAGTTGTTTTGGACAACAGAGTTCCATATCGTGTTGTTTGATGTAAAGGCCTAAGAACAAAAGCCAGAACGACACACTTCCATAGAATACGTGAGAAACACATGCAGGTAATATTATCTTTGCACCCGCAGGTTCCGTGATTTAAAGCTAAAAAAACAAGAGCCACAAGGATAATTCATTCGGAGACTTCAAAATATCATTGTGTTAACTCGTGTAAAAGATATTCGACAAATAATTTTCACTAAATTACAAGAAAAAGAGACAAGCGAGAGAAGTTAATGTGATTTCTAATATGGAGAACTTCACAAGACACCGATTTGTTTCCCATCATTGCCCCCTGTTTTTTCTTTAGGTACCTCAAGTCCTCAACATCGTAAGTATGTACACCTTCATATATGAAAGGAGTAAGTCAAATACGCATTCTAACGTGGATCGGTCAGCGTATCTTGTAAAACGAAATGTTTGAAACCTTAGATGTTTACACCTCTCGCATAACCAAAGTGATCATTATCATCTATTCAAACGTTTAAACATGTTGCATGGAATTAAACAATTCCTTTTTTTCACTAACGTATCAGTCTAGCAGACGACATCGAAGAGGATCAAAGAGAGAAGGTATTTACCAATTCCTGCCGCAAGAGCTGTGTTTGCCGAACAGCTGCATCTCTCTCATCCTTCAGTTGTTGCACAGACTGATTCTAGGATAATGACATAGCGGAGAATAAGTATAAAATTGCAATAAAATAATAAGAAGTAAAGTACGTAAATATGTAGGAATGCGTATTTTCTATTTCTTGAAGTAACTTCTGTGGAAACAGAGTTATGGTGGCCAGGAACGACTATTTCTTTCATAAGGTATATTTGTCTTTACAACCTATGGGTCCACAAATCTAGCAGCAGATAAGAAACACAAGTAAAAAGAATTGGTCTTTTTCATCTTTCCCTGCTCCTTCCTACTGTTTTCTCATACCTGTATGTTACGAGACATATTAGAAAAGGCTTGAATTGGCAGTTCAAGTTGCTGTCTTGCTGGGAAATAAACTGTGGATCATTGCAGACAGTTCGCCATTTTCAAAAATCAACCTCACCCATAATTATTCTGTTTTGCAAACCAATGCAATGATCAAAGTTCTCTCCACAAATCTACCTTATAGACTGAAATCTTGAAAGAATATCAGTACATGAAGAATCAGCAAATGTTGCATCCAGTGGGTTACCAATTTTTCCTCTCCCCCTTTCACCTTCCTCCCCTATTAATAAGTGTTCTGTCTTCTCAAGTCTGTTGCATCGTGGATGCAATTTCCATGCCCACCAAGTTTGAGGGGAGGATAAAAGATCAAGCAATCTACCAAATTCCAGAAAAAAAGAGAAACTACATATATCAATTCGAAAGACTCACAGTGGAGTCATCAAAACTTTGTCTGGAGCTCTTCAGCGTATTGTCTTCCAAATTTTCTTGACCTGTGTTAGGAGAAACATATATAACTCTCAGCTTGCATTCCTCTACTGTTTTTCCTCCATCCTTCTTGAACTGGACAACAAATCATAGCATATTTGTGTAAGAACAAAGCCTGATTGTACTAGAAATAGACGAAATAATAGTGCAACATTTAGTAAAATAGGAACACAGTCATTTGTAAACAATATTCTTACAGTATCTGGAGACAGGTCATCAACATCTGAGTTTGGTGGCACTATTGTACTCTGCAGGAGAAATTTGTCTTTGCATTGCATGTCAGGGGGATATTCCTGTTGAGCTTGGAGAGTGACTTCAGACCAAGCAAGGAACAAAAGAAAGCAAAAGCATTGCAAATTAGACAAACAAAGTGGAAAAATGCAAGTACTTCATATCTCATGACCAGATGCATAAAAAGCATAATTTAAACATGTGTTGTCCATCACACTTAGACACATGAAAGTAAAACTGATAACATCAAAGGGTATCCCAAGAAGAAGAGAAGGAGAAGAAGACGAAGACGAAGCAGACTACCTCTTATGAAACATGCATCCCAAGGCTGTATAACATTGGTGTTAGGTCGTACAAAATACTTCTTAGGAGAAGTTGTTTTAACCTGGCATATCAAAGGGAAAGAACTAATGTGAGCGAGAAAATGTCTAGATAGCATCAATCTGAACATGTTTCAACACGATAGATAGTACCTTAAAAGCAACATGGTGTTCTGTGTTGTTTACGACTTTAAGATCACAGTAGCTTTGCTTTTCCAGCTCAACTAAAAAGAAAAATCAACTGATCAGACCACTAAGGCCTAAATTCCAGCTTATGGCAAGAGCTTAATTTAATTTCGATACACTTGCAAAAATAGAGAAGAAGTCCATGATGTAATGCATCATTCAACCAGGTTTATATGGAATAACGCAAGCACATTAGAAATGACCAGTGACGGCCAATATCCCCCTTTTCCTTTTACAAAAACCAGTACAATATTATTGAACATACATTCCGCCAGTTGCACTCAAACATATGTCACATCTCTGAGAATATATGCTTCGAACAAGGGAACAAAGACCTTACTCTGTAACTTGAAAAGACTTAAATGCCAAAAGTATTGATGATAGCCAAGTACAAAATTGGCTTGAAACTCTGATTAGGCTGGAGTTTATTTGTCTCACATTTAACTCGTGTTGGTAAGCATTCTAAGACTTTTGCTTGTGGTGAGCCAGAGGATAAAAAAAATATACTTCACATGTCAGGCAAGCACCAAGTTCCAACCAGTATCAACAAAGTGGAAAAAGGTAATGTTACCCCCAGTCACTTGTTTGTATGTCTCAAGGAACAAATTAACTTGTTGCGACCTCACACCACGACATACATAAAATGTGTGCCAACATTCTTCTAAATGAAAAAAGTTGCACTGCACTATTCTCTTCACATTAACAGCTTATGCCCATACCTATCCCCGTGTGATCTCACAGCATCTCGGATTTGCAATATTTCATGGACATTCATGACAACATCGATAACAAAAATGTGCTTTTGAACGCAAAAACACTAACTACTTGAAAAATGTAAGTGAGGCGTAGAACCTAATGCAAATACTTTAACTGTATCTCTATTCTTCACACTATGCAACCGCAACTACCCATCACTCAGATCCATTCCTGAATAATTCCGGAACATGTTTACACGCCTTTCTGATCCTCAAAGGACAGTTCGGCTACATGGGGAATAAGAAACCAATGACCTGCTGAGAAGCAATGCACTTATCCGAGCCAATAGTGCCTAATTATATGGATCACCACCTAAGACGAATTCCGACAGCACAATCGCAGAAAATGCATGGTATCGAAAAGCGTCATCTCTCCATTGCAATTTTTATCACCCATAAAATCTAGGTCGACATCAAGACGTAAGGTCATCCACGACAGACATCTACACGCTGATTCCAGTCGCATCCGCATCAATCAATGTCCTTTTTTTTTTCTCTCTGTTATTGTTTTTTGTTGATGGGTGCATCAATCGATGTCAAGAAGTCCACAATTCCAATCTCCATAAGGTAGCTGAGACATTGAAACTACAAGTAACTCTAGAGACATATCAACGCAGACCCATATCTCAGTAGACATTGCAATGCGTTTGCGAGAGAGAGGGAGAGAGAGAGAGAGAGAGAGAGAGGGAGAGAGGGAGGGTGTATACAATTGAATTTGAGCTCGTCTGGATGAACAGAGATCAACGGATGACCAGCGGCGGTCATGATGGAGAGAACCAACCCAGCCACAAGCCTATCTCCTTCGCGAGCCGACAACACACAAACCCAAACCCAGTTTCATCCGCCACAGACGCGCCAAACCCACTGAACAACAAAACGAAACCTCGCTTGAATCAAAACTAGACAACAAAAACACCAAACCCAGATAGAGAAAGAGAGAGAAGAAGAAGAAGAAGAAGAAGAAGAAGAAGAAGAACTCACAAAGGAAGAGAAAAATGTATAGAGAGAGAGAGAGAGAGAGAGAGGTATGCGGTGGAAGCGGATGGCGAGAGAGGGCGTGAAGAGGAATGCTCGGTCCAAAAATGGTGGTTACACCTCGCCTGATATATCGGCTGACTTCATTGAAAACGATGCAGAATCATCAGCCCCTCTCCCTCCCTAAAAGAAGAGAGCGGCTCGAGATCGAGAGAGAGAGAAGAAGGCGGTTGTGGGTTCTCTCCGAAAAAGCTTATTAGTGCGCTGGTTAGTTGCCAAGTAATGAGAGCGACCCGATGGTTCGGATCGGTAACAGAGATGCCGAGGAGGGAGGCACCAAATCATTTTCTAAGCTCCCGAAATTGGATTATAAAACTTGCCATGGGGGGAAATAGCTAAATCCCATCATAAATTGCCGAGATAACCACACAAATAACCTTTAAGCTTTATGCAAATTGATACTTGAACTTTTAGTCCGCTGAATCTCGTCCTTCAGTTATTCCGAAGCTTTTAATCTGACCTGTAAATTGTCAATTCATTTTTATCTTGCCCTTGTTATTACGCTGCCATCCGGGCTTTCGAGTATCTTTTCGTTTCCATCCGTTTCTTGAATCGACGGAAGATATCGCCGTCTTTTGATTGCTTCTTCTTTTTTCGTTCTTGGTCTTTATAAATAACGCGGCGATTTCGTTCTCCATAATAATAAAAACAGAACCACGTTGGAGCGGTATCTGATCGATATTTCTGCTATTTCGATTTGCTAGTTTACAGATTTAACTAAATTTAATTAAGTGAGTGAAACACAAGAAAAAGTGAAAACTTTATCAGTCTAAAAGATTAGGAACGTGATTTAGATTATTTTAAGTACGAGAAATCTATAGATAACTTAAAATCATTATTAAATATTCCTATGAAAACATTTATTTTTAAAATTAATGGAATATAAATTCGACATTACTCTAAATAAGATTATATTTTTACTATCATATAGGTCATAAGTCAAAATATACTTAAATGCCACTATTGTAATATTTATCAAGACCAAAAAGGTACAAAGGTTATAAAAAGATATGATCTATTTTTTTTGGTTGATTTAGGAAATGGACTAGGATGAAAAGATATTCTAAAAATGGGAAATAGTGTAATTATGAAAACTTGCAAATACTATCGAGTGACTGATTTGCCTTTGTGATGAAAAGTTGAATGAGTAGATTGAATAAATTAAAAGTTCATAGACTAGATTAAACATCTAAGAATGGTTCAAAAACCACATTGAAAGAATTAAATGTTTAAGTATGATATTACACGATCAAAATTTATTGACCGTTTGTATTCGTTTTGCCTAAATTATAAATTCTAGTTTCATAGCGTATAATTTTACCAAAGCAGATTTTGGGGAAAATCTTTTCATAATTCAATCACCCTCGGCTCTTTCAATTTTTTCTGTTCGCCTTATAATTTATATTCTCATGACCTTAAATGCTATGGTTGCTAAACTTGACCAGACCATTCAAAAGAGTAAACAAATACTCAGCAACAAGAGGACACGTGTCGGATAGATAGGTGGTCGCGTCTGTTTGACCGGATGTTGACCTGATGACGTGTCTCTGCTTCTCCAACCGTTCGGGGCATTTAGCAATTGCGACATTAATACGGGAGCTAACTTTGTCAAACTACTCATGCGGAGCTATAACGAAAATTGTGTTTTTACCTAAAATCAATTATGACATTGGTAGAGTGTTGACGTCTGAGTATTCAAGAAAAGTTGAATTTTCTGTCAAGCGAGTGATTACGTAAACATGCAATTACTAATAGATTTGCTTCTTTTATTATTAGGAGATCGGATTAAATTATATTTTATTAGGAGAGTAACGATATAATCTTAGAGCTTTGCCATTTTTCTTACAAAAAATACATGCAATTAAATTTTTTTTTCCTTGTGATATTATATAAGTTCGAATCGGAATTTGATTTATCTTGATGCAATAAGTCTAGAAGCTTGATTTAGGCTCCAGTTCAGCTCGAGTTTATGAAAAATCGAAAAAAAAAAAATGATGTCTCACTTATCATGCTTACAATGATATAGGTTAGCTCTAAACTTATCTTTGATGTTCAAAGCCGTTCCTCAATTTTATTTTTCTTCAATTTGATCTCTAAACTTTTCAAAATCGACACAAAGTGTTAGCTAACATGAATGATGACACCGTCAATTTCTACACACGTCGAACTTGAACACCATTTGCAACCGTAGCTCATAATTATCGCAGTCGCGATTGAACATCACAAACGGCTTCCCCCACGACGGACTTCACAACCACTAAACACGGGTTCCTTGGACCTAAGGTGCAACCTCAAATCTGAGGCCGTCGTAACCATGGATAGGAGATCGCGACCTCAGACGGATGGTCGGGACCTCTGATCTGAGGTTGTAATGGCCTCAAATTCGAGGCCGCGCCTTAGATCGAAAAGCGCAAGACAATGAAAGAGAGTCATGGAAAGTTTAGGGACCTCCCGTGTCATTATCTTCATACTTACAGAATAGTTTTAAAAGATCAAAAACACCAGCCGCTCAATCAAACCAATTTGGACCTTCCAGAGGGTAATAAGAGCGCAGAAAATCGACCACAGAAAACCAGATGTCCTAAATTCGGTTCTATTCTTCCCCCTAGCATTGAATAAATAATGTCCCAGACTGGTAAATTTACTATCCAGGTCCACCCCCAACAAATCTAGCTGATCACACACGAGAAAACAGGAACATCTTAAGACAAAACGAAAGGCACAATAAGAGACGTAGAAATTACACATTCCTAATCATTAGTACACTGATATTGTCCTTCTCTGCATGATACAAAACAATGAAAATACAAGGATCATAACGAACAAACAAAAAGAAATTAGGAGGCCTGTTCTAATGCCATTGCAGGTAAGAAAGGCTCCTTTGAATTGTAAAGAACCAAAAAGAGTGGAGGCAGCATTGTAAGTTCTTCATTTGAAGGTGGAGAACCTGGGAAGCTTGTCCCTGAGATAGTACAACCTAGCCCTCCTGACCTTCCTGTGTTTAACAACTTTTATCTCCTTGATGTTGGGCGAGTACCTGTAGCAATATGGGATGACAGAAATCACAAAACTTAGTACGTTGCGCTTAGCCAAACCGGAACATACACGGTGTGACGGACACAGAACAGATAGCATTTGAATCGGTCAGAGTAGAAGAACCAAAAACACTGTAGGGACCGAATAGTTCTAATTGCCCAAGAGCAAAAATCTTAATCAACAAGGTCGACTCGTAGTTTGCAGGAGAGAAGCTGAGAAATGAGTTGGCTTTACATATTATTCAGCACTAGACGTTAAGAACATGATCCAGTCTAAAACTTAGTCACTGCACAACATCTGCTAAAGCATCGGCAAAACTCCACAATTACCACTTACTACTGCTGACACGTGACTTCTAATGTGTAGCAATAGTCATCGAGACATCAAAACATCATCC
The DNA here is from genome assembly GCA_001662345.2 of Metrosideros polymorpha var. glaberrima. Taxonomy (NCBI): domain Eukaryota; kingdom Viridiplantae; phylum Streptophyta; class Magnoliopsida; order Myrtales; family Myrtaceae; genus Metrosideros; species Metrosideros polymorpha. Next base: position 19,496,113 of record BCNH02000004.1, on the reverse strand, counting down.
AGTCTTAACACTTAGTCACTGCACAAACATCAGCTAAAGTATCGGCAAAACTCCACTACTGCCACTTACAGCTGTTGAGACATGAATTTCAACGCGAGAGCTACATTCTATCCCATCTATGAATGCATTGGCATCAACCATATCATAATTTGTACAACCAACTAAACTGCCATGGCACCAGCAAACCTGATGCATTTTTATCGGTGGCCTCAATTCAAAGCATATCAAGAACACTCAATTACTACAAGAGCCTAACATTGGATACTCGTGACCCCCATTATGCAACTATTCAAATTCACAATAATCTGCTCTCAAGTTCTGATTACTGGGACTACTGAAAAGAAGTTCAACAACACCTAAGAGCTGAAAAGAATTTAACTGCAAGGAGGAAAAAGATTCACTTACAGCGGGAATACAATCTCGACCCCGATGCCAGCAATAATTCTCCGAATTCTAATGGTTGTGTGGATGCCAGCATTTTGTCTAGATATGACTATGCCCTTATAGATAGACAATCTGCGCCTGTTTTCAGGCACTTCCTGCAATTTAAATCAGACAAGTGTTTACAAGAATCGCCCAAAAAACAGATAAGACTCACAAAAGTCAAACCGGATAAATTGAAATGACTAGACAATCATCAACGTTTACCAGCTTAATTTCCACTATATCTCCAGTCCTGATATCTGGAACCGGCCGTTCATTCTCAGCCGCCTCAATTGCTCTTTTGTTCAATATCTATGAAAGTAGCAAGAAACATTTAGAGTCTCTCCCATATTTCGAAATTCCATGTTCACGAGAAAGACAAACAACAAAGAAGCAACCAAAAAGATCCATCATCATCGCCGATGGACTCTGCAACAAATGGTCCTCTTATCAAGCATAATTACAGAAGCAGATAACAGCTTAAATACAACCACATCATTACTTTGCAACTTAGGAAACAGGTTTCAAAAGCCAACTGCTAGTAGACTATCATAAGGCCACACATATGCTAAAAGGAATCAACCATGTCCAACTAAAAGAAGGTCAAAGTAACACAACCCAATCACCAAAACCGGCACTAAATGGGAAAGCTAGACCAACAGGCAGGCTCTGGAGAGCAAAGTCACACTAATTGTACTTCAAGGCTCGTGGTGATATTCATAATTGAGCCACCTACGGTACTGGACGAATTACCCCCATAATATCGCCAAGCTTAACCCTCGGCTTACGTGGAGGCTTCACTTCCGCGACTTCCTCCTCGGCTACTGCTTCAGCAGCTTCCTCGACGACAGCATCCGCTTCAGCACTCTCCTCTGCGCTCTCCCCGGCGACAGCTTCGGCTTCCGGCTCCGGTTCAGCTCTAGCCACAAAACTTCGCTTCGGAAAAGCCGCGATCACCGGGCTACTCAATCCGCTAGAGCCAAACGAAACCCTAGAGAGCAAACACCCGCCTCTAGGATTGGTCCAAGAGGGCCCGCCGGAGCCAGGCACGACCGCAGAGAGCCCTAGCTTCCGAGGAGCGCAGTGGTTGGCGCCTCTGGGAATCGCAATCAACGCCTGCGATCAGCGATGAACGGAATTGGCCGAACCCTTAATCATCAAGCTCGAAACGAACCGATACCAAATGAAAACGTAATCTGCCACTGTACATGGAAATTCAAACTGCCACGAACTCTTGAACACATCAATCAAACAGCTGAAATGCATGTACCCACGAACACACGCGGGCACGAACATCACATAGCTCTCTGCACACAGAAACGCGTACCTGGGGAAGAACATTGGCGGCCATTGGTGGCAAGAGAAGACCGTTTAGCGAGCGAGAGAGAGAGAGAGAATGGACTTAAAGAGAAGCCATGGATGGAGGATAGAGAGAGAGAGAGAGAGAGAGACGTTGAAGCAGAGGGAAAACAACCTTATCCTCTGATTTTCTGTCTTCTCAGACAAGGGCGTGCGTCTCCCGTCCCTCTCGCACTAGCGGGGAGCTTAATTGGGCCTCCGGTTCCCATCCACGGGCCTTCGGCATACGTGTTTGGGCCCAGAGAGGGCCCATATATTCTGCTCTCTACGCCAATCTCGATGGTTTCGATCGAAACGCGCCCGATCAAAGAAAGGAAGGGGAAGAAGATATATTACAATGAATCAATGGCAATCGACATTTCATGTCCACGCCCGCCCATGATAACGAGAACATTAAGCTTTCTCCATACAAAATTGAAGGGGCTTTAGGCGGGCCAAAGGGAGCCGATCGTGTCCAAGAAGGGAATTGCTTGCCCATGCGCGCCCATTTTGCCATTCGGCGGCGACCGGGCTTGGGCAGGCTCATCGGGCGGCCCACCTACCGTTCACATCCACAAATCTACCCTCCAATGTTTAATCACAAATGTTTAGGATTAAGAGCTTAATAAGTTACTTAATTTTTCGTGATTTCGATAAACATACTGTGACTTTCGTCTATACAAATAAATGCAAATTGACTGGACAACTTAGACTTTCCAAGTATGATCAGATGCTTTATCTCAATTTTACTAGGGAAGATGAGCAAGTATTTAGAAATCACACGGGCAAGTTTAAATCCTCACGGTGGAGGTCTGTCCTCGCCCCCACGCGAACCTATTCAGTTACTTCTCGTTATCGGGAGAAAATCAATTAAACTGCAAGATTTTAAATACTTTGACGGACATTGTCGGGTCGACATGTTTTCGGGATGGGGCCCATCTTAGAAGTTCTCGTTAATCAAGTGCGCTACAACTCGGTGCGAGTCGAGTATCGACATGGAGAATTGCGGTGGGTGGCAAACGAGCGCCGACCAAATCCGAGCCCAACATAGATCTCATTATGTCTTAAACCATACGATCGATTCAATCTGTTGAAACGACGAAAGCGTCACCTTCTCAATGTATCCCACCATCCTCCGCATGCCTCGTTCCATATGAATAGCTGTCAATATATGCCGTGAGCACTCGGCCTCTTACTGTTGTAGCCGTGGAGGACCGACAATTCATATTCGTCCATGCCCAACCCGCGGAGATTACAGTGGACACCAGCTAAAAATGTCGATTTCTCCCTATTAATGAGATTTCTCTTTCATGCTTTTAATGGAAATGGCGAGAATGAATGAAAAGCTAGCTCAAAAGGTGATATTTTTTCTTACGCTTATAAACCGACCACTAGCTCATCGAAAAAATTATCAAAAAAGTCATAAGTTTATTGTAATTGTGCAAATTCAGTTCTAAATTTTTTTTTTTTGGCCGATTCAATCCTAAACATTTTGTAATTGTGCCAATTCAGTTCATTCGGCGAATTTTGGAGGGCCGACATTGATGTGAATGCCATCCGACGCCGGGCGTCTGGCAACATAATAGTTTAATATTTTAACATTTTTTCGATCTTTTTTTTTCTTTTTTCTTTTCTTTTCTTTCTGGTTCTTTCTTCTCATTCCACCACTAATATGGGATAACTCTAACAATCTCCTCCTCACACATACGACCTTGGGTGGGAGCAGCAACATTCCATCACACTTATAAACCAACCATCAGCCCATTCCACAACCGATATCGGATAACTCTAACTGTAAGGCCCATAACAATATTGTCCGCTTTGGGCTTTGCAACCCTCACGGCTTTGTTTTCGAGAGGGCCGCCCATACAACCCCCTCAAAACGCGTTGTTATAGGTAAGGGCACACAGCCCACCTTATAAGCCAGCCCAAGACTCCCCCTAAGCAATGTGGGACGGGGATGTTACACTAACATTGTCTGCATCTCCTACGCGCCAAATTTGCCATTTCCCACCGACCTGTAAATCGACTAATCTGCATCTGTCATCGTTAAGACAAGCAAGAACTTCCCATCTACTCGTGCTGACTAATGAAAAGGGTACGTGAGAACTAGAACTTTTTTTTGTTGACCACATGTTCTAACGCAGGCCATGAATGTCTGCGGAGCAAACACTAAGTTTGATCCGACTGAGGTTGTTCTCGTGTATGCAGTCCTGAGATGGGGCTGGCTTTTCTCTAGTTTGATCGTTCGGCTTTCTGCAATTCACATGCTGATGATCGTTCTAGTAGGACAGAGGAACGAAGGCGTGAACGAGCAAGTTCTCGTGGCCATTATTGCTCAATGCTCGTGTGAGGGATGACAGAAGAAATGAAAAAAAAAAGTGAAGTCCCCTACCAGACCCGGCTCGAAGAGACCGAGTCAAAAGGGTCAAGGTGGGCAAATGGAGCCAATCTCCACCACACCCTCGGAACATCTAAACATCGAATTGGAGATCTTTATATTGCTTCTCTGCATAAGGGGTGCATGGAAGTTTCATGCCCCTTGGTGGAGGCACTCTTTTTACCACAGCATAATTCAGACCTTTATCACGCAAACATAGTTTAAGACAAAAATTGAGGATCGATTCTTAAATTCCCTAGCTTCATGCAATCGCGGTCTTACTCGACGTCCAATCATCTATGGCCGTCCTATGTGACACATTGATGTAGACAACTTGTGGATCACCACGTCAGTGATTCCCAGCGGCAATTGCCGAAAGGAATACATTGGAAAACTTCGCACAAAAGGTTTAAGACTACAATGGCCAAATCGAAAAGTTTACGATTGAATCGGCAATTGTGCAATACGTTTAGGATTGATTGGGTAATTTTCTAACGCTCTTTGATTATGGTGTTGGAATAAGAGTGACGCAAGTAATATATGGATTGAACTAAAAAATGAATTCATAAAATAACAGGAAATATCACACTTTCTGCTTTGTTAGTGGGGCAACAGAGTGCATGCAATGTCCATACACTCCATGGTTAACCTACTAAAAGTCATAGCCCTTCCTTCCAGCTATTCTTTGCCCTTGGCTCTATATAGCAACCTCACCCCTATCATCGCCCATCTTGCCAAACCAGGTTCACTTCCCATTGTCTTAGGTCACGCACATCACTCTTCACGCCCACACAGCACAAGCATGGCTCTCCACAGTGTCATGCTTTGCTCCACCCTCCTCCTCCTCTCTCTTCTAGCCCCATCAGCACTAGCTCAAGCTCCTTCACTTTCACCATCATACACCCCCATGACAATGCCACCCTCCCCCACTGCCGCCCCTACCACCACCATGGCTCCGTCTCCAACCATCATGGCACCGCCCCCCGCCACCCCCCCTGTCTCGTCGCCTTCGCCGATGATGTCTCCTCCGGCTTCCACCCCCACAATGAGCCCCGGCCCGGCCATGAGCTCACCGCCTTCGCCGATGATGTCTCCTCCGGCTTCCACCCCCACAATGAGCCCCGGCCCGGCCATGAGCTCGCCGCCGCCCGCATCATCTCCGCCGATGATGGAACCTTCGATGTCTCCCTCTCCTCCCCCGCCCCCTGGCAGTGAATCGCCCCCGGCGCCCTCCGCGACACCAGTGCCCTCCTCGCCGAACAACATTGCTTTTGCTCATGGGAATAGCTTGGCCTTGATGGTTCTATCTGCAGCAGTTGCATTACTGCTCTAAATTGTTACACATGGTCCACCTGTTTGAATCTGGCGTAGATTGAGATTTCGTTTCACGTAATTCTTTAGTCCTTTGTTTGTCCTGTTCTTTTTTCATATTTAGTCATGGTTTTTCTTCCTTCCCTTGTTAACTTCTCTGATTCTTGGGGTACCTACCTATTATATATAGGTGATATTTTGTGATGATTCTCGAGATATGTTACAGCACTTTGTAGCATTATGACAGTGTAGCTGAATAAGATGGATGTTGTCTGGTTTGTGTTTCCCTCCTCGGAAGACCCATCTTAGCATTTTCTTCTTTCTCCTGAACTAGCAACACCAAAACAGATTGTCTGGGTCATTTATCAAAAGCTGTTGCTGTCCAAGCTCAACTTGCTCATCTTGCAAAAGCTACATTAGCCTTCTAGGGTATAGCAACTGGGATTGATGTATGTCATCTCTTGCTTCTTATATTATGTCAATTTTTTTAGCTGATACTCTAAGCAACACAATTCTTTTTGGGTCATTTTCTGTTATCGATCATGCAGGGTCCAAGCTCTGTAGCTTGTAGTACTCCTAGTTATGCTCTGCTTTTTTGGGCAAAAAAAACCTCAAATGATCACAACTCTTTTGTTGGTCAAAAGATGTTAAGAGGATCAACTTGAGCAAACACCCAATTAGATTTTCCTAAACCTAGATGGCTTTTTGGGAGGGTAGATGGAGAAGGAATGATGGGAAGAGACTTGGTGGTGTTGGGGAATGAACATAAAGTTAGGTGGTGCAAGCTGTTGTAGGTAGAATTACGAGGAAGAAAGTCAGGTTTTGAGTTCCTTTTGGCAAATGGAAAATGTGGAGTGTGTATTATTGTTCTGTCTTGTTTTCTGTTTTTTGGGATGTGAAGTGGGACTGTGGGAGAGATATTATGGAAGGAATGGGGCTTTTTTTCTGAGAGTTCTGGTGGGCAAGAATGGTTGGCAATTGGCGATGGTGGGGCTGAGCCATAGCTTTAAGACAGTGGAGCAATGATCGTAGGAAAGTGATGTTCACATGGTGTGTCAACCCCACATTTTGTAGCTGTCCGAATGTATGTGTTTGAGAGAGAGAGAGAGAGGAAGTTGGGAGGTAGCGTACATTTTGTAAGTGTACACATGTTTCACCAGAAATTATAATTGTCGGTCGACGGATGGTGCCAGTGGTCGGTAAGTTCACTCGTCAGTTGATGATTCTCCACATTTGCCTTAGTACTACGAGGGACGGGATACTTATAATTGCGTTATATGGAGTATTACAACCAACACCCGGCAGTAGAGAGCTACCGCCGGAAATCGACAGTGACATGGACAGAGAAACTAACGCGCTATAAGCTGGAAAGAACCCAATTCGCGCATGTCATTACCAAGTCACACCACAAGCACGACGGAACGATTGCAACCGACCTAATAAGTCTCGGGCGGTTCCATATCTTGTCCGTCAATTATTGCCCCTATTATTAGGTTGAGATCCATTGAGCACGTTGACTCTACTACATTGATCTCTAGGTTAGAGAGGATAACATTGTGCAGTGAGTTGCAGATTGCGGTAGTAATCTGGTGCAAAAGAGTAGAAGTGATCCAAAAAGCTCCACATACTGGAGAGAAAATCAAGCCAAGTCATAGAGAATCTCTTTTGCTCTGGAAGCAAAAGGAAATCAGATTCTTAGGAGAAGATAAAGGGGTTAATGTTTCCACAGAAAAAGCCAAGTGTGAGCATTGGATTCCATCTAGAGAGTACAATGAGTGAGGATCATGCCTTTTCCCTTTCAACTTTGCAGTCTTTCCCTAAAGAACAAGATACTAAAGTGGCCTTTCCATAACCTTTACCTAGAGTTCTTCAGCTCGATGTTTCGCCAATGCAATTGCAGGCAATGTACATGGTAGCACTTCATGGAGAAATATCTGATTAAACTCATTTCAATGAACCAAGCAACTCGTGCTCGAAGAAACAGGGAGAGCGATATTGAATCCGAATATAAGAACGTGGAAGAAATACTTTCTTTACACTATCATTTGACCACATAAGCAACAAAACATCAATTGACACGGACTATTTTGTATAGATCAGATAAGAAAAACACTCGCACTGACACAGAAATTCCTGAAAAAAGAAGAAGGCCTTTCTCATGCATACACATCATCATCCTCGGGGCACCTTTTGGCCATTATTCAACATTGTTCGCAGGATACAATTGCTTGATTGACTTTCGTTTGTTGTCATATAAGTTGGGCACTGAGAAAGCTTTTCGAGCTAGTGTGGTCACTATTGCAAAACCACAGACCACGCATTTAAAACGAAAACACATGGCTGTGGCAAATACAAGCAGATTTCCATAATTTCACAGTGGTGCGTCCATACTTAGGGATATACTTAACTACCCTGGCGCGACTCTTGAGATTTCACACTTTTCGAAGTGCGAGATGACAGTTGCCAATGTGACCTGCTTAATACCCAAAGGTTGGAGTCGCTATACCTTCCTATGTTGAATGCTCAAAGCCAACATCCTCCCTGACTCATTTGGAGGTTCGGAAAAGTGGCAATTTTTCTTTGCATGAGTTCCTGATATACTAATTTTCATCCTTGCACTCCATTCGAGAGAAGAAAATAGTAAGCATGTATGCCCTAAAGGAGTAACATAAGACGGCAAAGACAAGAGAACATTCCTCCTCAAATCAATCTTTCTTTTCCTTTCTCAAAAAGCAAGTCAGAAAATAAACATACAATTTATTGCTCAAGACAGAATGCTTATGTGCACATCCAAAAATCTGTGTTAGTTACTCCTCCAACCTATGGTGCACTTATTGCTTCCTATTTAAAACAAAATTGTGAGGAAATCTCAACTTTAGTCAGCTGCCTCTTGCTTAACAGATCCCCGACAATGATTATGCTCCTTTTAAGTTTCAGAGGCAACTCAACAGGGTAAACTCAGCACAAGAAAAAAAAGGCAGCAGCCTCTCAGATCAAGCACGATGTTTGATGTAGTACTTTTGATCATTGCACAGGAAATTATTGTATTTCATTTATTTTTTTCTTTGTTTCCTTCGACACTCAAAACAATCGTCACATGGAGAATTACTTTTACTAGAGTACGTGCCTTTTATCTTGCTCGGAGATACTTTTAAGTCCTCAACCAGTATCTGGCGCAGCTTTTCATTCTCCTCCATGAGCTCCTCGATGACTTGCTGATGCTTCAATACCTAAATAAATAGAGCAATTGAATTAAATGAACGAGGCCACCAATCAGATGAAATGTTAACTTGCACCCCATTGAAGATAAGCAGCTAAGTGGTACAGATATCAATACGAACTGTACCGACTGTGGAAGCTAAACATCTCTAAAGACTATTTTCAAGAACCCCGGTCTCTTAACCAAAGAGACGGAAGTTTTCAGGGATGACCAGGTATCTTGAATGCAGTAAGCAAGTCAACTTTAAGATCTCTCGAGAAGGACAGATGCAAACTCAGACACACCCACAAACACAAACGTAGACAGGGTGCAACTATTGGTAAAAGTTACCATTTGAAGCATGTTATTCTCTGACCGCAAGCGTCCTACCTACAAATATAGAATCAAACGAACCAAGTCATATGCCACAGTAAAGCATGAAAACTCTTGGCAAAGAAATTATCCCAGATAAAAGCACCAATAACAGCAACAAGTTTTTGCCTACTGAGTGAGTCAGCTGCATCCACACAAAAGATGAAGGAAAACATATATCTCGTTGACACACAGTAGATACCACAACTAGTATATAATGAGAACAAAGTGATGCTGCGCTTCGTATATTGCAGTTCAAGTAAAATAAGATTCTCAGCATTGAAACTACTTGCACCGGATTGTTTCTCCTATTTGAATAATGATAACAATTAGCAATATCCTAGAAGGCATGCAGCAATTAAGTTAGATATCACTGGAAGGACCTTGTGCTCTTATCCTCTACTATATTTTTGGTTGCTCAAGAACTACAAGATAATGTCCTCAAAGGTTGCGAGGCTCCAAAACACGGTTCTGCCTACAATTCCAGATCCAAAATATTATAGTGCAGATGCATAGAAAAACAAGTCTCTTCAGGATATTCTTCCACTCTAACGATTTTCTTTATGAGAAATAAGAAAGCAAAAACGATTCCACTCTAAAGAGCGTTCTTTACCGAGCGATTTTATCCCCTATTATGAACATTGCAGAAAGAAGAAACATTGTTACTGCATGTTGAATTCAACTGCCACGATAAAATCAACTTAACAGCAGTCCCACCCATATGAAGAAAACAAAAGCCTAACAGCAACCAAGAAAATTACTGCAGCAATTACAGTTAGCCATAGCAACGGTTCCATTACCCCTTATCAACTATATCAACAGAAGAAATTGGACATCATGACAACATACAACTTGATGACTTTGTTCTGACAAGAAAACTCGTTTGCAATTAGAAAATAACTGAACCAATATAGAAAAAAAAAAAAGCAAAAGGAGATAAGAATGAGGCATGATAAAATATAAAAATAAAAAGGCAAAATAAAACTATCAAAATCTTGCAAAATTAAAATTATCAAACAAATTCTGACAAGGAATATGAAGGTTGTGTTGTTCTAAATCAACTACATACCAGATCATTTAATTCGCTGTCCTCTTGCTTCAGTACAGGATTTTGCAAGAAGTTGTTTATAACCTTCTCTGTTCGACTGGTAATGGAGGGGTCCGAGTCCTCTGGAAAGCTTGTGGCTGAAAAACTTTCATGTGAAGAACCCAAGCCCATAGTTCCCAGTCCTGGCAGTCCTGGTGATATGGTCCCAGGTAACTTGGGAGCAAGCTGCATAGGATTTCCTATTTGGTTTGCATTTAAGGGCATGTTTGTCATGTTCAAGCCCCCTTGAAGAGAAGCTGGAAAGGCTCCTTGCCCCATGGATAAATTGGGAGCCATCCCAAACTTCATCATCACGTTCATCATGAGTTGCTGCCAAATTCAGAGTTGGCATTTAGATGTCTGACTGAAGTCAACATGACAAAAAACGCAGAAGACATCAAGAAGATAATGTATACATACTACTACACTAGATTGTATCTGATTCATCACTCCAGGCTTCAGTGCAAGTCCTGTTGAAGTAAGCATGCAATGTTCAGTATTTGAATATGGAGGGCAGGGCAGTGTAAACTGTGAGCTTACGCAGTGTGTGTGAGAGAGAGAGGAAACAATATTGATGGTCACTTTCCAGAATAAACCTATAGAAGAAATAAAGGTATTTGGAGTATACAACAAAACAAAACATCCATCGCTAGAGTATCAAAAGACTGCCAATCTATTGAAAAAGCCATCTACTAAAGAAAAGCCCCAATTTATTTTAAAATACAACCACATTTTCGGAATATAATCATTTTCATGTAGTTACAAGTAAAAAGAAAGCATCCACGATCTCCATAAGAGGCAATCACTGCCAACAATATTCTGGCTTAATATAAGAGAGCACCACACTCATACTTTCTGAAACAGTCAGCTGATCAGCAAAATCCATAATACATGACCCCATCATGACATTTTTCTCATGTTAACTCAAATTGCAACATACTCTGGGAATTACTACTCTTTCGTAATGCTTATAGACAGTTGGCTTTTTAGCTTTTAATTATCTAAGCAAATTTACAGGCAGGGCTTTCTTTCTGTATGCCAACACAGGAACTTGAAGATTGCAGAATCCCTCTACAATATTCTCCCACATTCGTCCCCCCTCCAAGATGCTAGCAATGAAATGGCATTGACACAAACATTTGCATACCATAGACTTCAAGTTGCAGCAACCGTGTCTCATGTTACATCTACCACTTTGCGACAACTTTAGGCATTACCATATGCAATAGAAACTGTCACATAGACGACATAAAACTTGTCCTTTTCAAGGCAAATGGATCTCATAACGCAACCAAAGTGAACTCAAATTTCAACACACGTATTCATAGAATGCATAGAAGTTTATTTTTCCTCTAGTATCACGAACAATGACATACCAACTCCAAAGCCATGGCCAAAGCCTACTCCACATCCAATACCAGCTTCGACATTTTTCGCTCCAAGCTTCCTCAGCTGAAAATCAATGAATGAGAGACCAAACATCAGCAAAGACTTCAAGTTACATCAAGGAAGAAGCATAACTACAATTCGACTCACCCCGTCGTTGACGTGCCTTGTGACACCAGATAATGCATGAGTTGCTCCACTGGTGGCACTCATAACTTGGTTCACCACTGGTATTGCACCTGGTAGACATCCCCAACATATCACAGTAATGCACTCACGAAATTTCATTCAACAAATAAAATGCTTACTACCTCACAGCTTAGCAACTCAAAAACTCAGAAGCACACACACACACACACACACAAATAAAACTCGTCAAGCAGAAAAAGTACATTGCTTCTTGGCACCATCGGACTTGAAAATTCCTCTGAAATCCATGATTTCACTGATTCATGAAATAGTTTATAGAGACGGGGAGAGAATGTACCCAGATTTATGGGGCGACCAACGCCGATACCAAGACCGCAACCAATGCCGAAGCCAGTGAATACTTGACCCACTTTGAAAGTAAACGGATTCTGCATCCGTATACCCTGAAAGGGCTTCTTTTGATTGCTCAAAGCTATGCTATTGCCACCGCTACTTACACTTTCACTGTTGCTGACATTGTTCTCCATTCTTGAACAAGCCACTCGCCGACTTTAACGTCTCTTCAGAAGCGAAAGAACAATCTCTCGCAGCTCGCGGATATACCTTTCTTTCCTTCAACCTCTCTCTCTCTGTGTCTTCTCTTCGAATCCCTTTCTGCTTCTTTCCGTGAGCTGAAGAAATGGGTGCAAAGTCGTCTCCTTTCTTTGCGTTGAAGCAGCAACAAGATGCGGAATTGGTAATTAGAGAATGAATTAGGGGGTAAACCAGTTTTAGAAGACGATGACGGAGCTGGGTCGTTCGAGGTTCTTGACGATGGTTTCCTACCTAAGAAGTCCGTTGCTAACCAAACGTCAAAACGAGGACTTCGCAGTCGGAGGGCAGAGGTGTCTGCGAGCAGACACAGCGTCCTCTTATCCGAGACGATGGTTGGGCCCTTTTGGTGGTTTGGCTTGGTGACTGAGTTTAGCCCAAGAAAGATCACAACCTTTTTGGTCCGTGGAAAAAATTATCCAAAAAAAGTCACAAACTTATTATATTTTAGTAAATTCTATCTTAAATCTTTTAATTTTGCCAAGTAAATCCTAAACCTTTTTACATTTTGACAATTGAATCTATCCAATCAATTTTAACTGAAAATTTGTTAATGTGAACACCCATAGTCCACATAGAACGACCGTCACTAACGTGAACAATTTGTCATATTTTATTTCTTTTTTTCTACCAAGTCCGGCGAGGGTCATCATCCAACCCTTTCCAATCACAAGCGAGGGCTGGCGATCCTTGTCGGCCATCGTCGACCACTGGCAAGGGCCACAAAGCCCTCGCTGGGCTTGGAAAAAAAAGAAAATAAAGAAAGAACAAAAAAATTCAGAACTTTTTAAGAAAATTATATATGTCAGCGTCAATTGTGCCATGTAGGACAGATAGTGTCTACATCAGCAATTTCCAATTAAAATTAGCCGGATGGACTCAATTAGTAAAATGTGAAAAGGTTTAGGACTTAATTGACAAAATTAAAAGGTCAAGGAATGAATTAGTCAAAATGCAATATGTTTAGGACTTTTTGAATGATTTTCCTTTGGTCCGATGAGCATTGTTTTGCCAACCTCTAGGTGCGGTTGATCCAAGCCCCATACTTCCATTCCTCAACTACTTAGCCAAATTTAACCAAGTGTTTCTGTACAAATTACTGATGTTCCTTACTTTGTATTTAACGACGCATGTGTAAAAATTACTAACTCAATCACATTAAATGGTATTAGGATTAACCTTATACAAAACAAAACTTGGGCTGATTTTGTTGGAGGTGTGGTTTATACTCTATATCAACAGAAAAGCATGGGGTCCCGCTCCTTGGTAGCGGGCAGGGGTCCTGGAGCTACCCAGCGAGGTCACAGGGTAGCGTTCCCGAGTCGTTAAAAGGCTTTTATAGTTGAAACCCGTATTTTATTAGTAGTTTAAGCTTGAATCCATAAATAGTTACTGCTAATATATATTCTATTTCTCTTATAATTAGAGTAGTTTAGTACGAGATGCTAATTATAGTAAAAGATATAGCCCTAGTTAAGGGTGAATCAGGATAAATGCATTGTGTCTCAATTTCCCTTTCTTAACTTTTACTTTCTATTTCGTGTAATTTTCCGCTGATTCCTAACAGATTTCTTAGGTAGGCTCGCGGATATACCTTTCTTTCCTTCAACCTCTCTCTCTCTGTCTTCTCTTCGAATCCCTTTCTGCTTCTTTCCGGGAGCTGAAGAAGTGGGTGCAAAGTCGTCTCCTTTCTTTGCGTTGAAGCAGCAACAAGATGCGGAATTGGTAATTAGAGAATGAATTAGGGGGTAAACCGGTTTTAGAAGACGATCACGGAGCTGGGTCGTTCGAGGTTCTTGACAATGGTTTCCTACCTAAGAAGTCCGTTGCTAACCAAACGTCAAAACGAGGACTTCGCAGTCGGGGGGCAGAGGTGTCTGCGAGCAGACACAGCGTCTTCTCATCCGAGACGATGGTTGGGCCCTTTTGGTGGTTTGGGTTGGTGAGTGAGTGAGTTTAGCCCAAGAAAGATCACAACTTTTTGGTACGTGAAAAAAATTCTCCAAAAAATCATAAATTTATTATATTTTAACAAATTCTATTTCGAATATTTCAATTTTGCTAACTAAATCCTAAACCTTTTTACATTTTGATAATTGAGTCCATCCAATTAATTTTAACCGAAAATCCGTTAATGTGGACACCCCATAGTTCACATGGAATGACCGTCGCTAACATGAACAATTTTTTATATTTTATTTCTTTTTTTCCTTTTTTTCTACTAAGTTCGGTGAGGGTCATCGTCCAACCCTTGCTAGTCACAAGCGAGAGCCGGTGATCCTTGTTGGCCATCGTTGACCACTGGGCAAGGGCCACAAAGCCCTTGTCAAGCTTGGAAAAAAAAGAAAAATAAAGAAAGAACAAAAAAAACTCAGAAATTTTAAAGAAAATTGTATATGTTAGTGCTGACCGTGCCACGTAGAACAAACAGTGTCTACATCAGCGATTTTTGATTAAAATTAGCTAGATAGACTCAATTGGTAAAACATGAAAAGTTTTATGACTCAATTAACAAAAATTAAAATGTCGATGATTGAATTAGTCAAAATGCAATATATTTAGGACTTTTTGAATGATTTTCCTTTGGTCCAATGAGCATTGTTTTGCCAACCTCTAAGTGCGGCTGATCCAAGCCCCATACTTCCATTCCTCGACTATTTAGCCAAATTTAACCAAGTGTTTCTATACAAATTACCGATGTTCTTTACTTCATATTTAACAATGCATGTGTAAAAATTACTAACTCGGCCACATTAAATGGTATTCGGATTAGCCTTATACAAAACAAAACTTGGGTTGACTTTGTTGGAGGTGTGGTTTATATTTTCTATCGACAGGAAAACATGAGATCCCACTCCCTGGTAGCGAGGGAGGGTTCAAGAGCCGCTCGGCGAGGTCACGGGGTAGCATTCCTGAGTCGCTAGAGGGCTTTTATAATTGAAACCCGTATTTTATTAACAGTTTGAGCTTGAATCCATAAATAATTACTGCTAATATATACTCTATTTCTCTTATAAGTAGAATAGTTTAGTGTGAGATGCTAATTATAGTAGAAGGTGTAGCCTTAGTTCAAGGGTGAACAAAAATAAATGTCTCGTGTCTCGATTTCTCTCTCTTAACTTTTACTTTTTGTTTCGTGTAATTGTCTGCCGATTCCTAACGGATTTCTCATGGTTTTATGAGCTCGATCAGGCTGAACTAGCTGGAACGAATTGCAAAGCCTTCAGAATAATATATGCACACGTTTCTTCAAACAACAACAGCACCCTTTGTGCTGATCATGAAGTATAGGAGCCTTCGCGGAGAAGAAGCAGATCTCGTGACGATGAACATGAACTTAGGCTGCGTTTGCTTGGCGGAAAATAAACTATTCATGGAAAACATTTTTCACCTTTGAAAAAAAACACTCTCAAAAGTGAGGAAAATGATTTCCTCTTTTGAGAAGAGGAAAACATTTTCCCTCCTCTCTCCACTCTCCACTCTTTCCCATTTCTTTTCTTTTATTTCTTTATTTTTTGTTTTTATTTTCGAATTTTTTATATTTTTAAAAATTGATTTTTTTTTTCTTTTCCTTTATCTTTTTCTTCTTCCTCAACCGGTCGCCGGCCAACTCGCGGCCTCTAGTGGCCAACTTGCCCGCAGCCTCCAATGGCGAGCCCTGGCGAGCTCGCAGCCTCACCCAAATCGAGCGGCGGCGAGCTCGCCTGTGGCCAGTTGCTGGCCTCGTCACTGTGGCCGACAACCAACCTAGGAAAAAGCAAAAAAAATTAAAAATTATTTTTTTGAAAAAATTTCCTTATTAGATTTTTCATACCAAACGACGGAAAATACTTTTCAAATGTTTTTCAGGTTTTAGTCAAACCCTGAAAAATGAAGTCATTTTTCTAAAAAATAACTTCTTGGAAAATGTTTTCCAGAAATTGTACATTTCCCGCCAAACAATCGCAGCTTTAGGTTGGCGCCAGTTATCACTCCAACGTGAACACGAAAAGAGAAGGAGCAGCTGTAATCCATAGTTTTTTGTTTCCTGGCAAAGCTTCACTCTCAAGAGCGTAATCATACTGGCCCAACACAACGCAGGAAGCTATGTCTTCTCATTGGCCATTCATTCACCACGACGTGCGAAACTACATCCTGGCGTGTTGTGAAGTAATTGGTCGACTTCGGTTCGGTTCGGTTCGGTTCGGTTCTGGCTAATGAGGCTTCTCTGCCAAACTCAGTTTGCTCGTCGGATGAACTGTGGACCAGTCGATGGTGATGGAGCAAAGAGCAAGAAACAGCTGCTTGAGGGTGTCAAGGTCCTAAATAAACGAGGAGGAGTGGACTCTGTTTGCTCAAGCTCAAGGAACATCTGAGCTTTGGAGATAATCAACAGGTTCAAGATGAGTTATTTCGTTCGATTATATATTGTGAATACTAAAAATGTTGAAAGTTTCGGTTCTTTGATGTGTTCGCGAAGCAGCGCAAGCATCTAATTTGAACTGTTCGCAGAAAAAGAAAAGGCAATCATCGAATTCAAGAAGGAAAAAAAAAGCTAGACAACATGTAAGATGATCAATACAGAAGCCAAAGTGGCAAATAGGTGCGGCTTATGATAATTGTGATTACTCTCTAGGAATTGTGACATAGACATTAAATCCCGGCATGCCAGCGCTGCCGGCGCCCGGTGCCACCATCACAAACCCATCACCGGATGCGACCCAATGCGAGACCAGAGCAGGCTCGTTTCCTCTCCTGAATGCCACACCAGCCAAGCCCAAACTCTCCAAACTCACTTCACTTGTAACCATCTCACTCTCGACCTGAACAGCTCCACTTTTCTCAACACTCTCCGCCTTAACGTTCCCTGATTCTTCTTTCACCAGCAACGCGAATTTCGACCCCACCTTGTTCTTCAGTTTCTTCTCTGCCTCGTCGGCGCATAGCAGCGCGAGCGCCTTGCTCAGCTCGCCTCCGGCCTTTGCACCCACGGCGCCCACTTGGAAGACCAATGTTTGGACGGTCTTCGGGCAAGGACTCGGGGCGAGCGAGGTCGGTGGTGAGTCAGTGCGTTTGATGTTGGAGAGATTGAAGATGGGTTTCTGGGGTGCACTGTCTCCAGGAATTAAATTCAGGTCATTATGGATGGTGGCCCATCTCCTGATGAGATTTATTACAGAGACTGGGTCTGCCAATAACAGGCTGCAGCTTATCCCAATTGAATACCCACCACACTGAAAGTTTGTCACCTGGAAAACCACAAACAAAATGAGGGGGGAGAAAAAGATCATAACCTTCATCTGCTAATACAGTTCTAATCAACTCTCTTGTCCTCCTTTCGCTGATTGAAGTGTCTAGGACGGCGAAATCAGATACTTACGCGAGTCCCGTGTGACCGCGATTCATGTCTAGGATGAGTTCAGGAGACCGAACCGTCTGATAGTTTTTCATGGACCCTGGACTATGACTGTTTAATCTTACCTGGATGTAGAAGAGTGGACAGAACTGAGGATTCTGCATATCGATGTCCTTCCAATGCACTAGCTCAGCCTCACCATCTGCCCTCCTCTCCTCTCCGAGAAACTCATCCAGAGTCACCCCGATCTTAGCCTCGATGAGCCTGGCGCCGCTGTCGTTCGACACGATCTCCAGCTCTCCTCCGCGGCCACTGTCCTCGCCTCTCCGGAGCCGCCCACAGAAGAGCGGCTGCTCGGTGAAAGCTCTTCCCAGCGACTCCTTGATCCACCCCGAGAAGGCCCAGCCAGTCTCGCCCGCCGCCATCGCCCTATAGTACAGGATCACGTTGAAGCATTTCTGGAAAATCCCAGTGCCAGCAGGGTCGGCGGCTGAGACGGGCTGGGTCAGGCGCGGCTCGGTCACCTTGAAGGCAGTGACACTCTGGATGGTCTTGTAGTGGACTCTGGAAGACCCAGTGGTTGTGCCATCAGTCGTCATCACCTCTTGCTAGCTTGGGACAGCGCCTGATGCTCTCTGTGGGCTATTTATAGTCACAAACAGAAGTCGCCATTACAGAAAGAGTTGATCTGAGAAGATATTAAAAGAGATTGCTTGCCCATTGTCGATCATGGGGTCCGTGGACGTGGTCATTGATTGAGGTGTTGAGTGAGGATTGACTTTAAAAGAGGCAGTGGGTACGTAATTTGAAGGGGGGATTGGCATGCTGCTGCACCTAACAGTACTAAAAGGAGACCTAGAAATGGAAATGCACGGCATCTTCTACGTGATTTGGCCATCAAATCGGAGCTAATCCTTTCTATTTTCTTATCACGTCAATTTCTCTTTCCTTTCCAAGGCGAGAAAATCCAGCGAAAGGTCTGAGCGCCGGTGGAGCCTCCGGCAATGACTTTACCCAAAAGAATGAGATGTTAAGTCTCATGAAAAAGGAGGAAATTTTGTTAAAAAAATCCTAAACTTATTCCACTTTTGCCAATTGAGTTCTAAACATATTAAATTTGACAATTGAATTCTAAACCTTTTAAATTTGCCAATTGAGTTCTAAACATTTTGCATTTATGCTGATTCAGTCCTATTCGCAAGCATGTGCTAACGTCGCATCACCGATGGTTGATATAGACAACTTTTAATAATATTTTATTTTTTTCTATTTTTAATGTTTTTTCTATTTTTTTCTTTTCTCCTTCTTCTTCCTACAGCTGGCTAGAGGAAGAAGAAGGTCGGCGAAGGTGAGGGCGAGGGCGAGGGCGAGGGTGGGCCTCGCCATCGCTGGGTGAGGCTCGACCTCGCCGTCCATGGCTGGGCGAGGTCGAGCCTAGCCATGAACGACGAAGGCGAGGCTCACCAGTGGTTGGGCGAGGCTCACCAATGGTTGGGCGAGCCTTGCCTAGTGACGACGAGGCTCGCCTCGCCCTTGCCCAATGACGGCAAGCTCCAGTCGGTTGGAGGAAGAAGAAGGAGAAAAAGATAAAAAAAATAAAAAAAAATATTAAAAGTTGTCCACTTTGGTCGACAAATAGGATTGAATCAGCATAAATGCAAAAGGTTTAAAACTCAATTGATAAATTTAAAATATTTAAAATTAAATTGACATAATTTTAAAAGGTTTATAATTGAATTAATAAAAATAAAATAAATTTATGATTTTTTTTACAATTTTGCCGAAATACAGTACAGCACAAAACACTATCCGATTCCAAATCTTCATCATTCCACGGATCGCAGAGGAGACTCATACTGTGAGTCAACAACGATACGCGACGCGAGAAACGATGCAACGCGACCGGGACAGGTGCCGGAATTCGACGCCATAGCTAGCAGCCCGGGACATTGGTAGAGATGAAGAATAATTTTAGTGGGGAGATTAGTACTGCTTGGCCCATTTTGGCCAAGGAGTTTGTCTGGGGGATTGGGAACACTACCTGAACTTTTTCCCAACCGTAGCACCTACCACCGACATTTTGCATAATTGGAGACAGCAGCTTTGGCATAACTACGTATCTGTCGTTGTGTTTTCCTCCTAATTGCAAAATCAAGAAACATCAAGTATGTACTCATCAGGAGGCCGTCTCCTTTGCCTCTTTGGTCTTGATGATCGTTGGTTAAGCATGTGCAAACATCAAAGCAGAGCGACGATTATCGACCAAAGTACCGAAGCTTATCGACCAAAGTACCGAAGCCCCTTGAGTTTTCTCCTTCAACTCCATCACATCGCCGTTCGTTTCGCACGCACGAGTCGACGCGTCAATTTCGCAAACCGATATCGACGTACACAAACCGAATCGTTCACGTTATCCACGTACGAACCGAATGTGGAGACAGAACGGAGACCATTTTGAGACAGTGTTGGATCCAGAAGTGGGTAGGATCTAATCTTGAGCTGGAGAGCATTAGACATCATTGGGGGTGTGGTCCGAGCCAAGACGTGCTGAAAATTGAATGCCATTTCGCTTCCGTTGGAAATAATGGTTGGTAGTTGAGAATATTGCGCAGTGTTCCTGTCGACGTTAGAGATAGGACCCTGTGGTCATGAGCTGGACGGGCCAATTTGCTCCAATTGGATAGGCACAGGTCATCATGTAATTTATGACTTCACATGGCATGGCACGTTTATGAACTTGGGCTTCATTTATTTCACGAAAAGTAATTGATTTAAAAAATATTTTTCAAAAAGTAATCGCTTACAAAAAAATGAATGAATGAAAAAAGAAATTCATCGTCTGCGAAAATGTTGAACATAAATAGTTATCGATAATGATAACATTTTTTATTGACTAATTATTTTAAGCGATAATTTTTAGGAAAACGTTTTTTCAAATCAGTCATTTTTCGCGAAATAAACGGAGCCCCATACGTAATTTAGGATGCGCCACAAAGCATCAAGACCCCCTTATTTCGGATGCGCCGCAAAGATACGTAATTTAGCACTGTTTCGTATATAACCCACGGAAGTGTAATTTGAAAAGTTACGGATTACGTTCCAAAATTTCAATTTTTTGGTAGCTCAACGGTGCCGAAGTCCGAGGGGTTGATACGTAATTTCCCAATGTTTCTGGGGCTATTGCAGCAAAATCCCTTTTAATACCTTCCTTTGCAAAAATTGACCAGGCCGGGTCGAGAATCAAATGGCTTGCCCCGGGTTCGGGACACAGGCCCAATTGGAATTATGGGCCAAGGCCCAAGTGGCCCCCCGCTCTGTTGTCCGACACTGTTATCTTCTTCCCGGGGAAAAACACTCGGATCAAGAACTTCCCACCACTCGTTGCTTCCATGGCCGTCGAAGCCCCACCGATGCCACCAGTCTCGCTCGCTCGCGTACCCACCACACGAATGGCGTCCTTCGACCTCCAAACTCCATGGCTACTTCATCAGGATCGCTCGTTACGAGCACCAACCGAACCTCCATGGCTTCAGTCTCCCCGTGCTCTCTTCGCTGGAGCTCGAGCTCCGTCGCGTCGGCGGCCCCTCCTCCTTCTTCTTCTTGCTCATCGCGAACCCGCGCGTCCCCGCAGAGACGGCGCTCGTTTCGATTTCGCGGCGGGAACAGAAACGGGCTCCCTCGCGCGCTCGCCGTGAAGGCCGAGGCCGACGTTTTGAAGGAGGACATCGTCGTCGTCGGAGCTGGTATCGCGGGTCTCGCCACCTCGCTGTCGCTTCACAGGTCATTCGAATTACTCTGCTCCTTCCTTCTCCGTCGCATCGATTTCGTCGTCGATAGTCTTTGGGCTTTGGGTGCACTTGGCTTTGGTTGGTCGAGTTCATGTATAGTGCTGACAACGCTGCGTATTGTGAGGTTGAGCGAGGTCGTTGACGCCTGAATTTGAAATGGGCACAGGCTTGGAGTCAAGTCCCTGGTGCTTGAGCAGGCAGAGTCGCTCAGGACTGGCGGGACCTCACTCACTCTGTTCAAGAATGGGTGGCGAGTACTGGATGCGATTGGGGTTGGGAGTGATCTCCGGACTCAATTCCTTGAAATCCAAGGGTATGTTTTCTTCTAACCAAGCTACAAGCACTGTTGTTATCCTGGTTTTTGGTAAAATGATAAATTGCCAACGCATTGCTGTGAGCGTGTTGTATGGAGAACCTTGTGGTTGATTGTTGATATATGGGTTCTTAGACTACCAGATGTTCAGGTTCAGTTTTCGGGTCGCTGCCCCTTCCGATGCAGCACGCTTGGTGTACATAGTTCTTGTGTTGGAGTCCGGTACTGAGCTCACTGGGGCAGGAATTTTCAAGGGTAGTCATGATTTTCTCCACCAAATTGATAAACTTGGGGTTAAGTTAGATTGGATACTAGATATTCAAGTCAAGAGCGCATTATGACCGAAACAAGTTATGCCCAAGTAGCGACCTTCATGCAGAGATGTTCGACAGTCTGAACAACTTTCTGTGAACAGCTGTTAATTATTGAATTTTACAATTCAACTCAAAGAATGGCTGCTGATGATTCTTACTCTTTTCTGACCTTATTCATTGTACCAGCTGTGCAGGATGGTAGTAAAATCAGAAGATGGGAGGGAGCTGCGCTCATTTAGGTTCAAGGATGAGGATGACAGGTGCGCCAGCTGAGAGAAATTCAAGAACTTCACGTTTTTCTTCGGTTCATTTATGGTCTTTTATTGACTAACTTTAGGTACTTTTCTATGAATCAACGTGGCGCAGCCAAGAGGTCCGTGCTGTGGAGAGGAGAATACTTTTGGAGACTTTTGCTGATCAGCTACCACCTGAGGCTATCCGATTTTCATCAAAGCTAGCAAAGATTGGCAGAAGTGAAAATGGAGAAACTCTGTTGGAACTTGTGGATGGGACTCGTCTATCTGCAAAGGTCAATAGGCTTACCCTTTCATTGAGCTCTTAATTGAACATTGTAGGTATGCAAATTTTAGGATCTGGGACGAAAATATAAGTCTTGATAAGGGGCATTGCATCTTTTCTTTCTCACATGTTACAGCTTTCATATGGTTGCAATAAAAGGCCCATGACCTTCTTAATCACTTTCCTATCAATCGACAGATTGTGATTGGTTGTGATGGTGTTCGATCTCCAGTAGCTAAATGGATGGGCTTCTCCGAGCCTAAGTATGTTGGCTATTGTGCTTTCCGTGGTCTAGGATCTTATCCTGATGGTCAACCATATGAACCACGAGTGACTTATGTCTACGGTAGAGGGTTGCGTGCCGGATATGTCCCTGTTTCTCCAACTAAAGTTTACTGGTTTGTCTGCTTCAACAGCCCTTCTCCAGGTCAATCTTGCTCCTAATTGTGCTCAAACAACTAGACATGTATAAATCGAGCTGAAAATGTTGGCTCCATTGCTTTCTTTAAGAATTCCATGTATAGTTTGGCACAAGTCCTGCTTATCCCTAAGAGCTAGCATAATAGAGTAGGCTCCCCTTGGAATGCATCTCTCTATGTATTGGTAAATGAACGGAAGAATCAGAAATAAATGTGAAACATGTTTTATTTCAGGTCCAAGGGTTACTGATCCATCCATATTGAAGAATCAAACACGAGAACTAGTTCGAAACTGGCCTTCAGAACTATTGAACATCTTAGATCGTACTCCAGGCGACACAATCATTCGGACTCCGCTGGTTGATCGGTGGCTGTGGCCTATGGTAAGCCCTTCTGCTTCATCCGGTAGCGTTGTGGTGGTAGGGGATGCATGGCACCCAATGACACCGAATCTGGGGCAAGGTGCATGCTGCGCACTGGAGGATGCGGTAGTTCTGGCTAGAAAACTCGCAGATGCAGTGAATTCTGGGAAAGGATCAGTTGATGGTGCACTAAAGTCGTACGAGAGCGAGAGGTGGCCCCGTATCTTCCCTTTGACAGTAAGGGCAAACCTGGTCGGTTCGCTTCTGCAGTGGGAAAACCCAGCTGTTTGTTCTGTTCGGAACAATGTGGTCATACCTAAGCTGGTTAGGATTGGATCTATGCTAGAACACACAAATTTTGCTTGTGAGCGTCTATAGAAGGGGGGAAAGCTGCTCGTGCCATACCCGGCAAGCCGCTCTCGGTTGCAGACGTTCCCGTTCTTTTGGGGAACATTTTTACATGTTGATGTACGTGCATATCATGGATAGATCAAATTCACAAAGGAAAGTTCCCTACTTCAGTCTAGTTCTTTAGCTGTCATTGAGAATGTCGTTGTCATTGCAAGAGAGAGCTTGCGGCTTGAGAGTTGAGGGTAATGGAATTTCCTCTGTACTTATTTCAGGCACATGGATTTATGAACTGTCTTGTTTACACAATCTAATGGGGCGTCGAGTCGGCATCGGGCATTTTAGCGAACTTGAAACCGTATTAGCTACGATGCAAAGAAGAAGCGAGATTTTGCGCCTCCGCAAGCAGCCTCAGGTTAAATTCTTGTTTAGCACAGCTGCTCCGCTTGTAAGAACAAAGAAAAATAATCGAGAATGCAAAAGAGGTTATAATACAAGGTAACCCCCTTGCGATTCTTTGAAACGAGAGTCAGTGCCATAAGTCAAGCCAGATTCCTACCAACTAACTCCCACATTGCACGGTCAGCATTAAATATGTGGCTGAATTACTATGATAACATTAGTTTTCAAAGCAGTTAGGGGAAATTGTCCAATTAATGTTAAATATATTATACGGATGCTAATTCAGTCCCTAAATCTTTCAACTTTATCAATTCGATCCTAAAACTTTTTGCGAAATTCCAATTTATGGGAAAATTACCAAAAAAGTCATAAATCTATTGCAATTGTGTCAATTTAGTCCTAAATTATTTTTATTTTTTTCCAATTTAGTCCTAAACCTTTTGTAATTGTGTCAATTCAGTCCATCCAGCGAATTTTGGCTGGCCGGCATGAACATGGACGTTGACCGGTGCCGGCTGTCCAGTGACAAAATATTTTAATGTTTTTTTTTGTTTTTTCTTCTCTTCCTTTTTCTTACTCCAACTTTCCGGTGACCGGCGAGTTCGACTTCCCAGCCTCAGGCGAAGCTCGCCCCCCACCGGCCACTGGCGAGGCTCAGCCTCTCCCCTCGCCATCAATGCAAAGTCAACGCCAAGAAGCATTGGGGCAAAAAATCGAAAGGGGGATGGCATTTTGGGGCACTCGCATGATGGAGACAGTGAAGAAGAATGAATCAGGAGGCCTCGTTTGGAAGAGAATCGAGCTCACCTCCACCTGCAAAGCCAACGCCAAGAAGCATCTCCTTTGCCATGGCTGGGCGAGGCCGAGCGTCGCCAGTAGCTAGCAAGGCCGAGCTTCACCTGAGGCCGGCTAGGTCGAACTTGCCAATCGTCGCCTCTAGCCAGTTGCCGAAAAGCTGGAGGAAGAAGAAGGAAGAGATAAAAAAAAAAAAAAATTAATATATTTTGCCGCAAGACAGCGTCCATGTAGTGCCGAATGGATTGAATGGACACAATTACAAAATGTTTAGGACTGAATTGACAAAAAAAAGTTTATGACTAAATTAGCACAATTACAATAAATTTATGACTTTTTTGATAATTTTCCCCCAATTTAGTCATTCTAACCAATGTTCACAAAAAATCGCTTACGTGGCAGGTCAGTGATAATTGGACCGAATTTTGGTAAAAATTGATCGAAAAAACTATATTGAAATTTTGAGTAAAGTAAACATTTGCGCGTAATTCCAATTTAGTCTTTTTGATCAATTTTTATCCTAAATCGTTGACATGGCAGCTTACCAAGTAGGATATCCGGTGCTAATCGGATCACTATGTCAACGAATTCTGACGAAAATTTACCGAAAAGACTATATTAAAATTTTAAATAAAAAATTTGAACCAAGTTGACAAAATTACAAATTTTAAAACTAAATTGGCGTTCTAACGATTTATAACTGATCGAGTAATTTTCTCACGAGTCTGCGCAGGAATTGATGAAGAAGAAGACGACCCGAGAGAGCTTCTTGTATCGTGCGCACGATCCGATGCGGTGGCCGACACGTTCGGGTTCGAATGCGAAGCACCGAGGAAGCAAGCTCCATGTACGACGACAACTGGCGTTTCCTTTTCCAACACCTTTTCTTCTTCTTCTCTCTCGTCATTTGTCTGACATCGATCATATCTGACAGGATTAGCCAATTATTGGTGAATGATTTTAAGATTAACCGTCAGAAAATTATAAATAAAAAAATTCATTCGAATTATGTTCTGTCCAAACAATTAGGTTAGCAATCTTAAGAGCTTTTCATGGGAAGTCAGCTTGTTTATGCTTTCTAAAAAGCCAAAAAAATTCTCCGCTAAACAAATTAAATTCACGATTGCGAGAATTCAAACAAGTGAACTAATGTTAATAATATTAAATGCAACTATACTGCGGCGATCAACTCAACAAAGTTCCCTCGTCAATTATAGTCGATATTAATTTTTATAAAAAAAAAAATCACATCCCATGTTCTAATAAAGTTATTGTATGTTTCGAAAAAGTACAGGTGATGTCGTTATCGAAATAAATGATACATCGGAGTAACTTATCTAAAGTCCTTTTCTTTTTCCCCAAAAGAGAAAGGAAAATTCAGGACAAGAGGATCCGGATCCGGATTCGGGTCCGACTTGGGAGCTGAATGAACTCTTCTGATTCCGAAAAGAATACTGGGCCACAAAATCCAGCAAAGCCCATTTAGCCCGAACGCGTCAAAAAATAAATTAAGGAGACACGTGTCGATTCTCTATACGCCGCCTTCCTTCCCCAACTTGCATTAAATTAATTATTTTGATTAAAATATATTTAGCCAGAAGGAGAGGAAAACACCGCAGTCGCGAAGAATTTGGTCCTTTAAAATCACGCCTCTCTCTCTCTCTCTCTCTCGCTTTCTCTCTCCCACACCTTTCGTCTCCATCAGAATTCTCTCTCTCTCTATCTCTCCGGCGACGATCCCGAAATACCGGTCAAATACTCGCCGGACAACGGCTTCCGTCCACCTTTCCGAGCGCTCGTCCGTCGATCTCCTGATCTCAGCATCTCGGAGCCATGAATCCCGAATAGTGAGCCTTCGTTCATCTCCCCGTTTGCTTAAAACCCTTGATTGTTCCTATTAGGTCGTGAATCTCGCCTCGATTTCGCGCCTCGTGGCTCAATTTCTGCTGGATCTGCTCGATTTTTTGCGACTTCGTATGTGTGCGGACGGTGTAGTTGTGTTTAGCGTGCATGTCGAGGGTTATTAGGATGTAGCTTGTTCGGATGGTTTTCTGCGCGGCGCTTTCGGGGAGTTTAGTTCTACGAGGGCTATGGTTGAGATCCAGGCGAGTTCTTTGGTTCAGATCCATTCGCGAGTTCTGGTAGACTTTGAAGTTCATTTTTTTATTTTTTTATTTCGGTGTTGCTGATTGTGAATTATGTGCCGTAGGATCATGTGTTATCCGCTCTCTGGTAATAATTTCGCACCACGATAGTCTATCCAGTTTTTGTTTAGGAACTGGATTAAGGCGCACGGTCTTCATTGGTTGCTATTGCT
Organism: Metrosideros polymorpha var. glaberrima; assembly: GCA_001662345.2. NCBI lineage: Eukaryota > Viridiplantae > Streptophyta > Magnoliopsida > Myrtales > Myrtaceae > Metrosideros > Metrosideros polymorpha. Next base: position 19,468,964 of record BCNH02000004.1, on the reverse strand, counting down.
AATGGAGATAATATGCGGATGCATTAATGAATTCCCCGGGGAAAATTAAATCCTGGAGAGGGGACTCTTAACTGGTTCATGAGACTGTTACCCATGTCGTAGAGAAGTGGTGTCATTTTTTCACATACAGGTTCCTCGATGTCCATGTAGATTGTCTTGTATGATTAAAACTTTAAGCTATCAAAGCACTTGGATATTTAGTCTGAACTAAAAATTTGTTCCAGTAGGAGACTGAGCAAATGGAAAGGTTGATTAAATGAATGTCCGGAATCAAGATTGATTCTATTCTTGCTTTTATGTGTCCTACTTTGTAAAGATGGCTTCTTTAATTCCATTTTTTTCTACCCTGTTCTCCATGAATGTAAGCTGAATTTATCGATAATAATGTTGTTATCCTTGAGTCCTTGTGGAATTCAGCATGTCATGGGCGCATCAATTGTATCTGATAATAACTTACTTGATTCCTTTCCATGACATTTTGTGATTTGCTTGTTAATCAATGGTGGAGATGGCTACGAGGCCTGATCAGCTTTGTTGAAATTGACATGTTTAAGTCTAGTGAGAGAGCATGTTGGGTTTAGCTTATTGATTTCATGCCTCCTCATGAGAGTATTATCTTTTCATTGTGCAATCACACGTTCTTAATCCAAACTACCACTTGCAAAAGCTGTAACTGTTCCATGATGCCATGTGCAGCGACTACCTATTTAAGCTGTTGCTCATCGGGGACTCTGGTGTTGGTAAATCGTGTCTCCTTCTGAGGTTTGCTGTAAGTTCATTAACCTTATTTGTTTGTTTCTCCTGCCCTTCCTCATGTTTATCATATATGTTTGAGACACATTTATGCATTTTGCCTGGTTCACCCAATTGACCATATGATTCTAGCGTATAGGCGGTCTGGACATATTCATTTGAACACAACGTTTTGAGGATCTCACCATGCATACAAGAAATTATCAGTAGCTTGTATAAGCTTCTGATAACTTCTTCTTCTTTTTTCCTTAAAAGATTAATCCCTGTTCTCTAAGCTTCGGAACTTTTCCAAATTATCTAAATATGATTGTTGATCATATCAAGTCTAGATGACATGCTTGAAATTTGAATGTCATCACATGGATATACCGAAAGTCGCATGCTCGTCTATGTGGTTTAATCTTGTCATGCTAGAGCCTCATCAAGTCTAGATGACATGCTTGAAATTTGAATGTCATCACATGGATATACCAAAAGTTGCATGCTTGTCTATGTGGATCTTGTCATTTCAGAGCTTCATTGCTGTTGAAGTTAACATTATTTTTATACCAACCAGGATGACTCATATCTGGAGAGCTACATTAGTACCATCGGCGTCGATTTTGTAAGCCACTGAATATCTAACAATTAAGTCCGTTTATTTTAATATTTATGTGTGCAGTCCTAATTTTTTTTTCACTTGTATGATTATGCAGAAAATCCGCACGGTGGAACAAGATGGGAAGACAATTAAACTACAGATTGTATGTTTTTATCTGATCTCTTGTTCTTTGTAATTACTTAATCTGATTTTAATCCGGTTACCTCAATGATAGTTAGAATTTCCTTAAGGAGAACTAGAACTAGAAAACTTGTTTTCCTGTGGGCAGTGACTGCTAGAAACATAACCAGGTCCACATAATATCCAGATTTTTTAAACCCAAATTGGCCATCAGATATTCTATAGCCTTCAGTGAAGAATAACTTGTGGGTTTGTGTTTCGGGAAACTATATATAGTATAACCCTCTTTAAGTTGCTTCTTATCGTTATAACTTTTCTCCATTCTTTCTTTGGATTCAGTGGGATACAGCTGGACAGGAACGTTTCAGAACTATCACCAGCAGCTACTATCGTGGTGCCCATGGCATTATTGTGAGTCCCAAACTCCTCTTACATCAAATATAGAATTGCTGTGTGTTTGACTTACCTCTTGCGTGACTTATTACTAATACGTTAATGACGGGTTGCAGGTTGTGTATGATGTGACAGACCAGGAGAGCTTCAACAATGTCAAGCAGTGGTTAAGTGAAATTGACCGATATGCTAGTGAAAACGTGAACAAGCTTCTAGTTGGAAACAAATGTGACCTGACGGCACAAAAGGTCGTGTCTACTGAAACAGCCAAGGTAATACTGTTGAGTTGTTGCACATTCTCTTCATGCTGACCTAGGTTGACTTAGTAGCTGAAAGTGATTGTGTAGGCATTTGCGGATGAGATTGGGATCCCGTTCATGGAGACAAGTGCCAAGGATGCCACCAATGTCGAGCAGGCTTTTATGGCCATGGCTGCTGCAATTAAGAATAGGTGTGCGATGTAGTTCTCATACTTGTGAATAGAACTAGTTAATTTTTTGTAGTAGCTCGTTTATTCAACGATCTTTTACTGTTGTGAAAATCCAAATGCAACTTGAATCTCTGAATTGCTGCAGATCTGACAGTTTATATTTTTCGTATTTGCAGGATGGCAAGCCAGCCTGCAATGAACAATGCTAGGCCTCCGACAGTGAATATTCGAGGACAACCTGTCAACCAAAAGGCGGGCTGCTGTTCTTCTTGAAGTCGGAGTTTCCTCGGCGGGCTTGTGATGTCAAAATCTGTTCTCTTTGGCTTATAGCATGTAAACCTAGTATCTCCGAAGTGATGCTCTGCTGTGAAGACAGTTCATTAAGATATGCATTTCATGGTTATTCTGGTACTTTGTTGCGATTTCCATTCTTTCTCATGTATTTGATTCTGAAACGTCTGTACAAATTAGGAATGTTGGTGAATATCAGTATTTGCCTCGTTGATCTGTCTTTACCAGTTTCTTAATCCCACTATTATTATTATGATAAGTGACGTGCCTACGATCTCTAGAGTGGCACTGAGGAGCGGTCTTTGTCAGTTAATAATTTGAAGGTTCTTCGATTTCATGCTCTTTGTGGAGCGATAAATGCTTGCATCAGCCTGACTTTTGGATGTGGCTTAAAAGTTGAAGACGCATTCATGAAGAAGTGGGCCTTGTTTGCTTAGTGTCCAGTGGTGCAACGAAAAGCACGGTGTTAATCATGGCGCATACCAAACCTTACATAAAGATAAAAATAAAAAGCTCTTTCTTTCACTCCTATCTTAGGAAAGAGCAGGAACTACACAAGTTAAAAGCAGTTCTTTCCAAGAAACTCGATTGCACTGAAAGCTGGTGTTGGCTTTGGAACAAGACTGTTACTTGGATATACTATCGACAGCTACGAGAGGCAAACATCACCGGTGATGGTGCTGAGACCCTTGAGAGCGAAAAATGGCGTGGCGGCTATGCCGATGCCTTCCGATGGCCGTGGCAAGCACGAGCCGCACAGGCTGGTGTACGGGTGGTGGCAACAGCCATCTGGTTTGATGGATCATGACAAGATATTTATTAAGAGACCTGACAGCTCGGAAGATGACAGTACTTGTGTAAAGGGTTTTAAAGCAAAGAATGCCTTAGAACAGAACACGACTTGTTGACATGTTCATCCTACTCGAAGCACCTACTTAATTAGCAGGCTAAAGAACGACTCTAGCGAGCTGCATCGAGCATCTTCTCCGTCACTCTTCGTGTTTCACCTCCGAGATTCTAAACCCTTTATTATCATTCCTCAGCACCACCTACCAACTTGGCAAGTGAGAAAAGACAACCATCTTGCCACGGAGAGTGAGTAGAAATGCTCAAGCAAATCGTCAAACTTCAATCCTAACATTGTCACAAAAATGTTCATTCACGTCCTTCCCGCCACCACCAGACCACTAAAGAGCGGCTACCATGTGATCATGGCTCGAAAATTATTAAGATGTGATTACTACTTGATATTTGATAAAAACAGTACAAACTTTACATGATTAAACTTTACTAGACAGTAAAATACACATCGAAAGACATCCACTTGATTAATCATAGCAGACACGGCATAGGAAATTAATTGGGGGGAGACTTGAAAAGATCTCCATCCACCGGCACCACAGATGACGATAAAACAGGGCTAATCTGCAATCAGTGATGAAACAGGATATGGAGCGATGGAGCATCTATCATTTCCTTCATAATCGCATGTATTATGACAAAAAAATTCAAATTAGAAAAAATAATTAAACTTGAAAGAAGCAAGAGACTTTAGAAAGACTTAATTCATTCTCTTCTAACACAATCAAAACTGATGTGAGTCAAAAGAAAAGCGAAGTAAATCCATGCAGAAACTAAAATTTACACTCAAAAAAGACGAATAACATTAAAGGTTTCTGTTACAGGAAAAATATCATTCCCGTTAATACCCGATTGTCCTGGAAGGTGGTCACAACTTCAAGCATGAAGTAACTCAGCTTGAAGTATGCAGTGGTAAAACCTCATTTCCCACCAAGGGAGGGGAACTGGCCAGGATCCTCAATCGAAGGAGCAGCTACATCTCTGGCATAGCCACCACCGTAACCACCTCTAATACCGCGTCCACGGCCTCGACCGCGACCACCCGGGTTATAGTATCTCTCCCCTTCAGCAGGCTTCAGAAACTCATTTATGCTGACAGACTACAGACAAAAGAACGCATGCATATGAGGAGCCACCAACGAGGAAGCACATGCACATATACAATTCAATCTTATGTGGAGACATGTATCCATGAAAAGAAGGTATCAATCAGACAACTAAGAAAATGAAGTAGATGCGAATCTCCAAAACTTAAGGAAAAAAGAAAATCAGACAAGCGCACCTTCTTGGCTTTCTCTTCTTTCTCAGCAGCCTCTTTGCGTTTGTCCTTCTCGGATCCCTACAAAAATGCTTGCTTAGTATTGATGTTTCTCAGCAAGCAATAATGAGAACATAAAACAGAATCAACTAGCAATTCTTAACTCTCACCAGCTTGATAAAGATGTCATTGTTTTCCTTCTTGTTAGAGAGTTGTTGCATGGCCTTCAACTCTTTGTCCACCTCCACTTTCCTTTCCTCAGCCTTCAATGCAAGCAATGCCTTCCTCTTCTCTTCGTAGACCTTTTCATACTCTTCTAATGTCATCTCCTACCATAAATTGGAAGGATACATGTCAAATAGGTCAAAACATCAAAGCCTGTCAATGACGATCTTGAAACACTGGTCCAAAAGGTGGCAGGTCACACAGATACTTCATATCCACTGTCCCACTAGCTAAGCAAACAGTGGCTACAATTTTCAAGAAATCTCGTCATCAAAGCCCGTCGATGACGATCTCGAAACACTGGTCCAAAAGGTGGCTGGTTGCACAGATACTTCCTTAATTACCTTCTCACTAGCTAAGCAAACATTGGCTACAATTCAAGAAACTTTGTCAATATTCCTTAGGCAAATTGGTCAATATTCCTTAGGCAGACACTCCTCAATCCTCAGCCAAAGCACTAGGCAATCTTGCAGCTCTAAACATCTCAACAACCTATATTCCAACAGAGAGAATATGCAGGGACTTGGATTCCCCTTCTAAGTATACGCCAGGAGTTTTTTTTTTTTTTGGCATGCCCAGCATAAATTGCCATGTCTGAACCAAAGGAAAAAAAGGTGAGCTATAAACTGTTCAGCACCATCCGTCACCAGGAATCATTCGGACGTTTTCGCTTATCATTGGCATCAGAGAAAAAAAAAATACAAGCCCCAAGGTAGGTAGTCAGAGATCTGGCGACAATTTAGCCACTTAGAAAAGTAGCAGCTACTATTAGTGCTTCAATTGACCGGGTGGAAGTGGAGAAACTAAGGAAAGTCAAAGCTAGAGGAGTAATTCCCTTATCAGGTGGCACTATTGCCCTAGCTTTTTTCGAAAAAGTGAATATAGCAAAGAGTCTTTCCACTATTGCCCCAATAATTGCCATTCTTGAGCTTTTTAGCCATGCAACAATCAGCTTTTTATGCATTCTCAAGTATTCTCGAAATATAGATAGATACATTCCACGCAACAAAGTCAAACACTCAATCCATCGTAATGAATAAAATGTGTATTTGGCAGTATTAAGCTTCGATCAACTGATTGAGTATGTTCTAGAAAGTAGAAACGGTTTTACCAAAACACCTGAGATAAGGCATCATAAGAAAAGGGTTGGATTTTCATTGGGTCACATAATAAAAGGTGCAGCCAAGAAGAGGACTATTGATCCACAAAGAATACCCACGACCACAAGATAAATTTACCTTATCTTCAGGCTCTTTTTCCTCTGGTTCATTCACAGGATTCTCCTTGCTAGCATCTGCACTATCCTCATCAACCAACTGCTTCTCAGATCCCACATTTTTCTCAACTTCAATGACAGGTTCTTCAGTCTCCCTGAGCACAGCAAAATAAAAATATCGACGGAATCGCCCAATGGTGAAAAAAAAATCAATAATAGCAAGATATCAAAGGTTAGCGAAAAAAAAATGCTTACGGAGCAATTTCATCAGTAGGAGTTCCCCAGTTTCCACGACCAGCTCCATCTCGTTTAAACTCATTTCTGAAGCAATATATTTGGGTCAGCATCAATAACAAGACATTGGCAGTGCATGTGGGTTGTCTTTTGCATGTATGCATGCATAATGTGGTAGGGCAAGCATTGAGTGTGAGATCAACTTCTAGGTTGCATTGGAAACATGCGCTTGTGCGTGCGCATGTGAGAGAGAGGAGGGGGGGGG
>BCNH02000004.1:19371889-19457141 GCA_001662345.2 Metrosideros polymorpha var. glaberrima | reverse complement strand
TTCTTGTTTTACCAAACGCATTTTTACTCCAGAAATCAACTTCTGGAGTAGAAGTAGAAAAATCAACTTCTAGCCAGAAGTTAATTTCTGGAGTAGAATGGTTATCATTCACCCCCTAAGCGATTAGGAATTACGTCTCACCTCCATGCCAATGCACTGATCGTGGAAGGTCAAGGGGCGGTGCTCCGGACACGTCAAATTTCTCCTCCTTGCAGATATAATGCAAACATGGCCATTACTTGGACCCCAATCTCGTTCATTTTCAATGTTGTCGTGTCTACAGACGTAATTTCTGGGGGCAGTGGTAAGAACCAGCTGCAGAGGCCAGTGTCACATGTTGGAAACAGCCATGTCTGTTTCATGGATCTCAGACAAGATAACAAATCTGTAAAACTCAGCTAGATGACAGTACTTGGAAAGAGAGCCTTCCTCCGCAGAACAGCTCGGATTAGAGGAGAGACTGCTAACATGTTCATCATTACTCGTAGCACCTACTTAATTAGTGGCTTTGACTTCTCTGTCACTCTGTGTCTAATCCTGTAGATTGTATAACATCTTGGCAAGTGAGAAAAGACGATCACCTTAGGGAAATTGAAATGCTCAAGCAAATCATCCAAATTTTCTCACCCTAGAGGGTTATCTAGTGAGCTGTGATGCTCATAAGCATCCCTGCTATCACAGATCACTAATGACCAAACAGGATGAAGCAGGATCTGGAGCAGCGGAGCAGATATCATTTACTTCGCGATCGCATGTATTGAGACAATAATATAATTCGACTTGAAAGAAACAATAGACACTTTAGAGACTAAATTCATCCTCTCATCTAACACAATCAAAACTGATTCCAGTCAAAAGAAAAGCGAAGTAAATCCATGGAGAAATTAAAATTTTTACACTCAAAAAGGCAAATAACGTCAAAGGTTTCTATTACAGGAAGAATATCTTTCCCATTAATACCCGACTGTCCTGGAAGGTCACAGCAACTTCAACCATGAAGTATCTCAGCCTGAAGTATGTGGTGGTAAAACCTCATTTTCCACCAAGGGAGGGGAACTGGCCAGGATCCTCGATCGAAGGAGCAGAGACATCTCTAGCATAGCCACCACCATAACCACCTCTGGAACCACGGCCGCGGCCTCGCCCACGACCACCCGGGTTGTAGTATCTCTCTCCTTCAGCAGGCTTCAGAAACTCATTTATGCTGACAGACTACAGACAAAAGAATACATGGATATGAGGAGACACCAATGATGAAGCAAAGCACGTATAACAGCCAATTCTTATGTGGAGACACGAATATATGAAAAGGAGGTATCTTCAATTAGATATTTAAGAACATGAAGTAAACTCAAATCTCTAACTTATTAAGGAAAAAGATAAGAGACAAGCAAACCTTCTTGGCTTTCTCTTCTTTCTCAGCAGCCTCTTTGCGTTTGTCTTTCTCAGATCCCTACAAAAAAATGCTTGGTTAGTATGATGTTTCTCAGCAACCATTAATGAAAATATGAAACAGAAACAACTAGCAATTATTCTCACCAGCTTGATAAAGATGTCCTTGTTATCCTTCTTGTTAGAAAGTTGCTGCATGGACTTCAATTCTTTATCCAACTCTACTTTCCTTTCCTCAGTCTTTAGTGCAAGCAACGCCTTCCTATTCTCTTCACGGACCTTTTCATACTCTTCTAATGTCATCTCCTAAATAAGTTGGAAAAATACATGTCAAATAGGTCAAAACATTAAAGGCTGTCAACAGAGATCTTACAACACAAATCCAAAGGATGGCTGATCAAACAGATAGACTGAGATAAAGCTTTTTCCAACAAAAATTTAAACAATCTTTTCAGTCTGTCTGGCCAATAATGTTACTTCGACCAACAAAGTAACAAATGCAGCTTCCTATCCTCCTTCCCACAAGCTAAGCAAACATTACCTACAACTTACAAAAGAAACCTGGTAATTTTCCTCAGGCAGATTGGTAAATAGATTCATATACAGAAATAGCAAACTATTCTTCAATCCTCAGCCAAAGTACTGCGGGATATTGCAATTCTAAACATCTCAACAACCTATAACAAATGCAGCTTCCTATCCTCCTTCCCACAAGCTAAGCAAACATTACCTACAATTTACAAAAGAAATCTTGTCAATTTTCCTCAGGCAGATTGGTAGATAGACTCGTATACAGAAATAGCAAACACTATTCTTCAATCCTCAGCCAAAGCACTGTGGTATATTGCAATTCTAAACACCTCAACAACCTATAACCCACATTATCAATCTCCAAGGACTTGAAGAATTCCTCTTCTAAGTGCATGCCAGGAGTTCTTTTGGCACGCCAGCATATATTTTTGATCTTAGGACAAAAGAAAAGAAAGGTGGAAAGCTATAAATTGTTCTGGATCATCCATCACAAGAATCATCCTAACATTTTCGCTTACTCATGATCATCAGAGAAAAAAAGAAAAATCCGCATGGGAGGTAGTCGGAGCACTTGCAACAATTCTGCTTCTTAGAAAAGTAGCCGCAGCTAAGATCAATACTTTGATCGACTGGGTGGAAGTGGAGAGAAACTAAGGAAGTTAAGCCTAGAAAAGTACTTCCCCAGGTGGTACTACTGCCCCAGAGTTTTCTAATAATGCGAATATAACAGAGGTTCCTTCCACCATTACCGTAATAATTGCCGCTCTTGAGCTTCTCAGCCATGTAACTTTCAGCTTTCTATGCATTCTCAAGTATTCTCGATATACAGATAGAAACACTTGGTACCACAAAGTCAAACAATTAACCCAACCCAAATGAATAAAATATGCATTTGGCCAATTCAAGCATCTCTCCACAGATTGAGCATGGTCTAGAAAGTAGAAACAGCTTATGAAAACAACTTAAGATAACATGATCATAAGAAAAGGGTTGGACCAGATATTGTCACAGAATACAGGGTGCAGCCTAGAAGAGAGAGGACTATAAAGATGATCCATGAGCACGATAGATTTACCTTATCTTCAGACTCCTTTTCTTCTGGTTCATTCACAGGATTCTCCTTGCTAGCATCTGCACCATCCTCACCAGCCAACTGCTTCTCAGATCCCACATTTTTCTCGACTTCAATGACAGGTTCTTCAGTCTCTCTGAGCGTCGCAAAGAAACAATAGCGATTGATCAAAAGAATCGTCCAAAGGAAAAAAAATCAATAATAGTTAGATATCATAAGTTAGCAAAAATAGGTCTTACGGAGCAATTTCATCAGTAGAAGTTCCCCAGTTTCCACGACCAGCTCCATCTCGTTTAGTCTCATTTCTGAAGCAATTATTTTGGATCAGCATTAATAGCAAAACTTTTGGCATTTTACATAGCAAGGGAGGGCGCATACTTGACTGTGTGATTAACTTCTTGGATGCGTTGGAAACGCACGCTCTTGTGCGCGTGCTTGTGAGTGTGACTGTGTGTGTGTGTGTGTCTGTGTGTGTGTGAGAGAGAGAGAGAGAGAGAGAGAGAAAGACTAAAATTGCTAAGATGTAACATTCTTGTCTACAATACCAACCCTCGCCCAGTGCCACTGCGGCGTTCAAATGTTCTTCTTGGACGCTCCCCCTCACCAGCTTCTCCATTGTTATAACCACCAGGGCGACTTCCACGAAAGAAACCACGACCACCCCTTTCAGATGGTTTTCCAGAATCTCCTTCCTCTGAGGCTCTATAACCCTCCGAGGCTCTATAACCCCCTGAAAAACCATTATTGCTGCCAGCTGGTCCCTCATTGTACCCTGAATCTTGGTCATATCCTCGACTGCCTCCACGGCCACGGCCACTGCCATAACCACGACCGCCTCCACGGCCACGACCACGCCCAGTGTCGCTCTTCGCTTCCCTCACTAAAATAGAATATCATCGTGAAGTTGGTCAATTTCCAAAAATAGTTTTGGAAAAAAATATCGCTGACTTAAGTCAGAAAAAGGAAAGACGGGCATACAAGTAACAGACCAATCAAGCAAAAGCTCCGATACCGTTTGATGCTAAGTAAATCAAGTATCGACTTAAGTAAATAGTATTTGAAGCACAAAACTATATTGGAAAAAAGAAGAGTTTTCTAAGCTTTGTTTTTAGTTCTTTGATCTCGCCCATATACAACACCAAACAGCTGGTCACAGAATGATCCGCTATAATACCAAAAGCCCGTACTGTAGCGTTGACAGTCAGCCATTTCAACTGAAGATACTCAGCACACATCCAGACCTATTTAATCCAACCCAGAAAGTCGTTCCTAAACAATCCCAACCGATTTGACTCGGGAATGCGGTCGGCCAAATTCTACAGATTCGACTACCATTTAATTCTTCCGGTAAAGCAAAGAAACTTGCAGCGCCTGAATTATTAATTGCGACTAAAGCTAAAGGAGCAAGAAAATCTTCATCACCAGGTGTGATACTTACAAGCCAACGCACTGAAGCTCAACAATAATACATACAGCAGAACATTAACTGAAAGGAAATTGCACTCCAGCTTTCTCGCACAGAGAGTCGAACCATGTTCGCCGGAAAATCACGAGACAATCATTCCAAATTTCCTCATACTTCACATCTGCGGGAACATCTTCTCGAATCGCTGCCTAAATACCCGCTCCATTCATTTCAACGTCTCGTATTTACAGGAGAAATAATGAAATTCTTTCTCCTCAAGCGAAAAGACTGACGATAAATATCGAGATCCCACACCCCCGAGAGCAACAAATCAATGCTGAAAAACCGAAACAGACTGCAGCAAAAGCTCGCTCACCAGCTTGAGCAGGTGGGAGCGGCTTGGCAGGCAGCTTGGCGGCCGGCTTGGACGGCGGGGCAGCCTGAGCCGGGGCCTTCTTCGGCTTCTCGACCGGCTTGGCAGCGGCGACGACCTGGCTGGGGTCCTCATTGTCGTCGTCGCCGAGGATGTCGAAAGGGTTCATGGTTGCCATCTCTCTCTCGGAGAGCTCTCGCCAATCTCTCTCGAGACAAGGAAAAGACCTCGAGTACCGCGCAACCGACACCAACCACGAAACCCTAGAGCGTGCCGCGAGCCATGTCAAAGCTTCTTAACTTAGGGATGGACCGAAGCCGATGCTCGAGAGAGAGAGAGGAAGAGAGACGTGTGCTGGAGAAATGTGGAGTTCACGAGCAGGGCAGATGACTGTAAACCCTAGCGATGGCGGCAGAGAAAGAAGATAACTTGCAAAAGGCTCGTCTCTTATAAAAGCCCTAGAAGGGGAATTCTCGGGCACGGGTGGGTTCATTGTAAAGAGATGCGCGCGCTTTTCGGATTGGTCGGACGAAGTGATGCCCAAGCCCATGATTTTCATGCCACGTCACTATAATAAAAAGAAAAGTATTTATTTTCAACTTTCAAAGAAATTTAGTCTGCGCATTCACAATTTCTATTCCAGAAATCATTCTGAAACAGGTTTGGAACAAAAATCCGTTTGATAACGCAATTTTATTTTTCTATTTCTGAAATAAATTCTTGTTTTAGATCATTCTGAAATAGAAATCAAAAATTAAAATTTTCAATATTTTGATTTCTGGAACAGAAATTAGAAATTTTCCTTCTTCTTTCTATCTTCACGATTTGCTCTCCTTTCTCTCCTAGCTCCTTGCTGATTGCCAATGCCACCCACCCGCCTACCCACCGATTGCCATCGCCCACCACTTGCCGATCGCCATTGATCGCCATCCACCTTTTGCCGCCGATCACCGTTGCCCTCATCACCTACTGCCCACCACTCATCACCGCCCACCTACCTATTGACCGCCTATCTCCATCGCCCGTTGGCCGTCACCGATCGCCCGCGCCACCCACTTTCCACCATCAATTGGTGCTGCTGACCATCGCTCGTCGACCACCACAGGTCGTCGTCACCCACCAATCACTACCATCCACAACCTTGCCAATCGCAACCATCCACCACCTCGCTAGTCGCTACTGCCCTCACCGCTCGCCACCCACCTTACGCCACTGTTTGCTAGCCGCCACCTTTGGTTGCCACTGCTGTCTGCCGCCCATCAATTGCCGTTGTCTATTGCCATTTAGGAAATAAAAATTTTATGTTGTTATCAAACTAATTTCTATTTCGAGAATATAAATTTTGTATCGTTATCAAACGCATTTCTCTGTTTAAAAATTAATTTCTAAAACAAAAATTGATTTTTGAAACAGAAATTTTGTCATGCGTGCCCTTAATGAGCGTGAAATAAAATATGTATGCTTCATACAATTTTACCTCTTCCAACGGCTCAAATTATCAAGAGCTTGTTCGGATAGACTTCTACATTTCCTCTTAATGACATTGCAGATGGAGATAAAAGTAAAAAATCTTTTTTTTTCTCATTAATCAGATGATCTCTCGATCACTTGTTCAATCTATCTTCCATCCCAATTTACGTGGCCACATGTACGCATCCATGTCTGTGTTCTTGGCTCGGATTTGAATTTGATTCACGACACTTCACAATTTAATAAGGTTACCATCAAAAGCACAGATCTGTGTACCGTAGTAATTACTAGCTGAATGCCTCCATCCTATCAAAGGTCAAAAAAAAATTTGACGTTTTAAGAGCTGAAGGCCATTTATTTATTTTGGTCGGAAAAGGCCATTTATGTCAGATGCATGCTTTCTAGGGCCCATCATGGGCAGGCCGACCAAGAATTTTTGGCCGGCCCATTATTACCAATTTCCACACGCACGGACACCCGAGTTTCGGTCTACTTGGACTTATAAATTTACACAGTAATTTCCTCCTAAGCAGTTCGTACATGGATCTTTCGGACAGGGGAACGGGTACTTATACCACCTTCCTACCGGACGATTTTTTTTTTTTGGTTGAAATTCCAACTAGACGTTTAACCACGCGGTGCGCGAGAGGTTTCGATCCGTTTTGGTTAGATATGTAAGCAACATCTTGATAGGTGCATTATAATTTTAACCATAAGCCTATTGGATATATAGTTAGTTACCATAGGAAGATATTATAAAGCGGAAGCTGAATCGAGGACATTTTACTGCCGAAGCTAAATTACCAAGAGCATTAATACGATGCCGTCTCCATTCTATTACCAAAGCTAGTGACGTCAACTGCTAAACCTAAATGGCAAATGGTTGAGTTCTAGCAATGCCTCGACATGGACTTTTGAAATACACAAACTCTCGAGTAGATTACAAAACTCTGGCATTCATACGTGAAAACGACGATAAATGATAAGGTTTCGGAATCTCGGAATGTAAGCTTCAAACGATGGAAAAATTGCCTGATCAGTCCTTAAACATATTGCACAGATGTTAATTCAACCAATTTTACAAATTTAGTGCTAAACATTTGTGTGAAATTCAATTATAGTCATTTCGGTCATTTTTTACCAAATATCGTTGATGTTGTAGCCCAATTGTTGCGAACCGTCCAACATGGCACACCGCCACACCGTCGATTTTCGAGCAAAAAATGGCTAGAAAGACTGCATTAAAATCTCAAGCGAAGGTGATTCGTACAATATTTTATGACAGAGAAGGTAATTTTCCCTTCAAATAATAGATGAGATGTTGCTTTCCAACGTGACATAACAAAGAGCCTATAAAGCAACTATCATGAAAATTTAGAAAATTTATACATACGTAACTAATTTTTTAACATAATGGCGGCCCATTAAACACTTCATCTCAACATTACATTAAACACTTCATCTCAACATTCCAAGCCTTAACAAATCAGCACTTTCGACTCCTATGTAGTGGAGTAGTACCTCTAAGAAGCAACGTGCATGCTCTTGGGATTTTTCTCATACGCATGTACGTAAATTGATCGAAGCAAAATTGTAATGTCCATCTTGCAAAAAAGCAACAAAACTAAATGTACCCTACACGCACGTAGAGCGCGACAAGGTAGACATCAGTCCGACTTGTTTGGACATTCAAATTGTCCGTGTTATGCCTCATTGATTCGCTCGTCACCCTTACAATCAATCGAAAACTAGTTGTGTGCCAGATTCGAGATGGGCTTGGATAATTTTCAATAGGGAACATGAATATGAATTGGAAAATTGTTAGGTGACCCGCCCGAGGATATCGAACTTCAATTTCTAACGATGCACGATGTTTTATTTTTATTCTTTTCTATATCAAGCTACGGTGTTTTGGTCATTTGAAAAGTATCACATCAAATTTGAAAACTGGGTTTTATAAATTCGACACCAATACGTGTGCTCCCTACACGAAATTGGTTGCAGCCTTGGAGGCATGCTAACCAACAGCGACGGGATACGTTGACATCGATGGTCCGAGGTAAATACCATTTCAACGACGGAGAACATGTCAACTATTTGGTATCTGTCAACCTTGAAGAACTTGTCTAACTTCTCCTCCTTTGGCTCGTCAGCTTCACCCTCTCTGTCACATGGCTACAAAACCACGAGACCTTTCAAGGTTGAAGTCAACACAACGCCGTCGGCGCATTAGTTTGAGCTTAAGCTCCACCGTCGAGCAATTCTCACCGCTGTCGGCGTCCATACGACCCGGTCGACGATTCAATACTACGAGCAGGGAATCAAAGTTTCGCGATTATTCTTTTTTAGGAAACACGAATGCTGTCTGAAAATTAGGAGGCAACTTTGTTAAGATGGGCTAGGCAAGCAGCTAGCCATGTTGGGAGGTCTAATTCCCTCCCTTTCTACATTCAAAGTCAAGGCATTGGCCTTGCTTGTGTACAGCTTCTTCATGTTAGTTCTTTGCTCGTTTAGCAACTTCACTAAACTCCTCTTCGCGTTCGCTCTGAAGGGGCAGTTCGAGGCCATGAACCCGTCCACCAGGTGTAAGTACGCCTCCAGGTCGTGGCAGCACGCGACGTCGGCGTCCGGCTTCAGATACGGCGACTTCCTCGTGTCGAGGCGCAGTTCTGTCCCTGCGTGCGAGTAGGAGTCCCATGGCATTTTGCCGTTTTCAACCGCGTCTTTCAATTTGTGCTCTAGATCTTTGCTTAGGAACACCCCGGGCACTCTGGTGATCACGTCCTGATCGTTCACAATCCTCAAGACCTTAATGTTCTTCGCACGGATTCGGTCCGCGAAAGCCCCGTTCCCGACCCGAGGTCCTCCAAAAGAGAACACCGCGAGGGATGGCAGCTCTGGCACGCGCATTGTTAGCTCGTCGGCCACTAATAATGCTAGCGCTGCGCCGAGGCTGTGACCCGTGATCGTGATGCTGAGTGTCTCGCCCTCGTAGAGTTCCACAAGCCGTCGGACTTCCTCAATGACCGACTCCGCCAAGCTTGGCACATGAGCTCCACGGGTTTTGAACAAGCTCAAGAACCCGGATCCGACCTTAGACTTCGGGTCATCGGTACTCGAGATCGGCACGAGCTTGGTCCGAAAGTTCTCGGCCCACTCGAGACACGTGGCGGTCCCTCGCAGGGCGATCACGATGTCCCTCCGCCCCATCCGCTGGATCTCCCTCCTGTCGTCGCACACCGCCACGTAACCGATCCAGCTTGACCGCTGCGTCATCCAGCCGAGGTCCGGAGCCACATTATCCACCCATTTGGGGAGCCCGACCGCCGAAGTGGCGTACAGGCTCTTCGTCACCTTATAAGACTTATCCCGCGGCGCCACGTGGTGCGGCATCGGCGCCTCCTCCGTCGGCATGGCGGGGTTCGAGTGGAACGCCTGGTAGGCTGCCTGTACGAGCTCCCCATACCGGATCACCTCTCGCCGGAGGTTCTCGTCAAGCGGATCGAGCAGGCCCGCCCATTCGTCGCAGCCATGGTACTGCCGCCACCGGCTGCCGAGGCCGTTCCTCGGGGAATACTCCGGCGTCTTCGACAAAAGCCGCCGGAGGCGGCGCGGGGACATCTCCTCCGCCGCCGCCTTAATTTCGGGCCAGATTCGACCCAAGTTCAAGCGTTCCAACAGTCTACTGCCCCTTTTCTCAGATGACGACGACGTGCCGACCCCAAAATCTGGCTCGTGAGTTGGTTCTTGCGGCCCTTGCGGGTGCGGTAGGGCCGGCAGAGATTCCTTCTGGAGGAGGCGGTCGAGGTTGGCAAGGTGTCTCCGAGTTGACTCGGTGGAGGTGATGGGCCTGACGGCGGTGGCCGAAGATGCCGAAGGGTTTAACGGTGAAAAGCGACGCTTGAAACTGGCTCCGCCACCACAAGCCTGGAACATGTGAAGATTGATAGCACCGATCGCCATTGAAGCGTTTGCTCGAGCTCCTGAGTGAGAGATAGAGAGAGAGAGAGAGAGAGAGGTCCGAGTTGAAACCGAGTGGCCTTCAACGGATGAATTTGCGTCTATATAGTCCACCATATAAACTCTTTACCCTGCCCTTTGGCTCATAATTACGATTTGAACCCGCTTAGATTAGCGGGGCGTAGGTGTAGTGCGAATCGCAATTTAAGTTAAGGAGGGGCAAAAAAGGAAGAGCGATTGCGACGTTCCCCACTTCGAGGAAGGATCCGCAATGGCGTTTACAGAAAAGTCAAGAGAGCAGCGTAAAACGCTTTCCGCTGCTCGATAGGATTTGACAGAAATGCCCCCTCAAAGAAGACCTCAGGAGATGACGTGGCGCTGCGCTTTCCCCCTTCTCCCCTCTTGCGGCCCTAGCCAGCGAGTTAGTTGACAACAGGTCGTCAAAAGTTAATGCTTAAAAGTTTTTTTCTTTATTTTCAATTTTTTTTAATCTACGTGGACTTTTCGCCGTTACGACTTGCTATACGTCGATCTTATTCAATCATCTGACATATATTTTGAGGTCCAATGTGACTGTATGTAATCAGAAATTGGCATACAATTGCAAAATTTTGACCATTGTAAATATAAGGTCACGGATCAATATTATATATCCAGAATTTATTATACGATGCGTTTTTCCGATTCACGAGACTGACGAATAACCATAACAGTCAGCACATACACCTACCAAACAAATTAAAAACTTGATTTACGTTCGAATCAATAGGTTGATCTCGAGTAGCATTTGATCCGGCGATCTTTCTTTTCCGAGGTCAGTCTTAGTTTTTCTTTTCCTTTTTTGGTCGGAGAGGTAGGTCTAAGTTTGATCGGTTCAATCTCTGAGTGATATCCGATCGCCCAAGTCATCTAACTTTGGACGAGTCCATGTACACACGTTCCACGACCGTGCGCTGAAAAGTGTTCGGATTAAACGGGCCGACATATGCTGCTTTAATAATCAATCTGCCAAGCATCGCGTGTTCCTTCAAAGTCCATCGTACTCCTTTTTTCTAATCATCGACCCTTGCCAGTAGTTCTCATTCCTAAGCTTGGAAGAGGAAAATCGAGTTAACGAGTCTTGATATTTGAACGAGTTTTCGGACGGAACGTTTCCAGTCAAGAACAAGTTTCGTCAACATCAGTTTGCTACGACAACATACGTTTTTTTTATTTTATTTCCCCACATCTCCTATGTTTCTCTAAGCTCCCAGCACGAAAATGTGAACCAACCCACTGATCAACCATGTTCACATACACCGTCTTGCTCCTAAAATTGATGGGTTATATCTTGAATTGAAACAGAACAATCACACAAAAATAAAATTAACACACGAGTTTATCCAAGTTCATCCCAAAATAGGGTTACGTCATGCAAATGGATTCAACTATGATATTTAGATTTTTTTACAAGCACATCTGCTCACACATGAGTAAAATATATATAAGATTTAAAATGAGCCCAAAGCCAAAGCCTATCCAAATTCCTTTGGTCTCACAACAAACGAAAAAAGAAAAAACCGATGTTGTTTCAGGGGCGCTACCCCCGAGCTCCCACCTGATCACTGGCGAGCGGGGCCGCTGTCCGCTCACTAGGGAACGGAACCCCCGCCTACTGTCCGGCAGCGAGACCCCTGACATTTTGTGCATAGAGGTCATATATCATCGGTTCATACTTCGATTTTCCTAAGCTCAGATGGGCATGCCCGGTATGAGAAACAAGGATCTCCGAAGTATTCGCTAACTCCAATAAAAATAACCTAAAATAGACTTTAGGAACATGTCGACCCCGAAGTGGGGAATTCAACCGGGACAAAGTCAGCATTTTAATTCCGACCACAGTGTAGACATTGAGCAATCATGTTCAATTGGGAAAATGACCAAAAAAATATGTTAAGAAAGAAACTACGACATCGACGGGACACTAAAGTGAGAAGGCCTTGTATAAAAAAGGAGAAAGGATAACAGTGCCGTCAGTTTGGAAAAATATCGGCCAGCCCTCAGCCATAGCCACACATTTTCATTGCGAGAGAGAGAGAGAGAGAGAGAGAGAGAGGCCCGTGTTTTGCTCAGTGTGGGTCCTAGCAACACTCTCAAACTTGTATTGGAGAGATGAAAGTGGCCGATCTCCGATCATGAGACGGTCAGGCTAGCAACGCTGTATTAGAAACCCTAAAAATAAATAAACGAACGAGCAAACTGGGACACTGCACTAGCTTGCGTTCCGGTCGTTTCTGGGTGCCGTGTAAATTTGAGAAATACCCATCAGCCAGAGATCATTGCGGCATCGTTCTGCCCCAGCTGGATACAAGCTGGCGTTAGTTGCATGGGGAACGAAACTGAATTCGTCCTCCTCGGATCCGCCCTTCACGGTATCTTTCGCTCGGAGATTCATGCTGGCTCGTTTTGTCCGCTTGTGCTTGGCTCTATTACGGTCCCGACGACTGAGATCGAAATGGAAAAACGACGTCGCCACCCAATCATATATGCGAGATGAGGCCGCTCGTGCTTGGCTCCACCGGGCTGAAGCACTTCGCTTTGATAAAAAGGAAGAGCGTGCATCACGTTGGATCGCGATCACGTTGGATCGAATTAATAAAGGCAGAGGTACGCGCGTGGGAAATTCATTACAGATCAGAATGCAGCGAGCACAGACACGTTTTTTTTTTTTTGGTAAGGGAGCACCGACACGTTTTGGCTTTGTTTTTTTCTTAAAGTTCGTCTTTGGATTGCGATCGATCGCGTCACCCGTGCACTGGACACGGAGGATGAAGATCTCACCACGAGCATCACGTTGGATCGAGATCGCGCAAGCTTCGGCGTAGGTGAAGCGTGACTCGTTTCTGTTCTTCTCTTGCTCTTGTTTTCTTCTGCCTTCGGCATATAATTGATCGTGACAGGTTCCTTCGGGTATCTGTTCGTTCGGGTGTCGGATCTCACCGACGGTCCTTCATAATCTCGAGCTTAATGATTGATTTCTTCTTCTTTTTAAAATCGGGAGCTCCGGAGAACATCGTGTTTGAGGGGCTAATTAAATGCTCCAGAAGAAGCTAAATAGAGAATGAGCAGAAAATGCAGGGATCGGGAGGGATGCTCGAGGTCCGGAGAAGTGGGCGGACGAGCGGATCGAGTCGTTTTGAATGAGAGTATCTTCCTACGAATTAGTGAATTACTTCGGTTTCTATTTTGCGCCTTGTTTTAAATGGATTTTATGTCAAAGTGCTCGACAAGTTATTGGACCTCCTTTTCTTTTTTTCTTTTCTTCAGAGACCTAAGACTGGATGGATGTTAAGGCCATGTTTGGTAACGTTTCTAATTTTTTTTTTTCTGTTATTTTGTTTCCTGAAACAGAAAAAGAGCAAAAACCTATTTGGTAACGTCACTTATAATTTCTATTTCCGGAACAAAAAATGTTGTCGAGAATAGATTTGGAACATAAACAAAAGGTAAAAAAAATTGCTTTTTTATTCTCGAGAACAAAATGAAAAATAATGTCGTTTTAGAGAAAAAAGCTTAGTGTAACATAATACTTGTTTTTACACTCATGAGTCCACCCACTGTCGGTCATTGCTGCCGCTATTGCCTCCACCTTCGATGACTAATCACCATGGCCAATCGCCGCTCACTGTCGCCGCCTCCAATCGCTAATCACAATCGTCCGTGGCCATCGGTTGCCGGCCACCACCCACCGTCGGTCACCACCCACCGCTGATCACCAATTGTCGACCACCACCCATCGCCACCGTCTCTGGTTATTGGCCACCATTGCCCCCACCTCCGGTGGCTAGTCGTCGCGGCTGCTAGTTGCTGATGCCTTTGATCGCCAATTGCCGGCCACCACCACCCGTTGCCGCAGTCGCTTGTCGTCGGTTACCGGCCACCACCTATCGCCTTCAATTGCCGGTCACCGCAGCTGCCGATTGCCACCGCCAGCCACTAATCAAAAGCACTAAATCAGGAAATTTGGATTATAAATTTTTAGAGTCATACCAATAGCATTTCTATTTTTTTCTATTCTGGGAATAAAAATTTTGTGCAGTTATCAAACGCGTTACTATGCTTAGAAACTCATTCTTTGAATAAAAATAGAAAAAACTATTTCTGAATAGAAATTATTCCCGATAACAAAAACGTTACCAAACGCACCCTAAGTAAGAAGTCATTCTCGGTGCATGGAGAAATCTAATTTGAGAAGATTTGACCGTGACATTTAACTAATGCAAATTACCATAAAAAGGTTTGAGAATCGAATGGTCACGGGCGAAACACGAGATGTGGGCCTTACAAATGAATAGCAACAGATGGAATGTTGGGACTTGAACACTTGATCTGATTTCATGTCAAGGTAGTATTGGTATTCGTTTCTTCTGAAAATAAACTTTAGCTGGTTGTCCAGAATTTCAATTCACATTTACTTCTTGAAGAAGTATTTCAATGTGAGAAATTTACCGAGAGAAAACCCGAATATAAAACGATCACAAACACATTTGATTTGCAATTGACATGATTCGATACCTTTTAAGATGGCTAAGGGAGAATTTCGTTGAATGAAAAAAGACGAGATTAGGAAGACATACTTTTAGATTTGATATTTCCAAGAACCAAACATTTCTCATATTCATTAGTGTTGAACTTCCGTAGCAATTAATGACGTATATTAGTTTAGGGAGGGGTTAGACTAATTGTCACTCAATGACAGTGTGACAGTGCCATGCCGGTTACAAATTCTTTTTTGTCCAGCATATAAAATAAAAAAGGAATTTGGCAGTTTTTGTGATTTGCATAACACAATCACCGTGATGCAAGCATTTCTCATTAGCTTATGCCGATGGATATAATAAGCTATCCTCGTCGAGGATCGAAGCCTAAAGGCCAAAAAATCGTGGACTTTAGGACATAACGGTTCTCCCCTCTTCTCTCACTCCACCTTTGCGTTTTTTTTTTTTTTTTTAGTGTTTGCGAGATTTTGTGGAGCAAATTGTTCTCAAAAATTAAACTATTA
Organism: Metrosideros polymorpha var. glaberrima; assembly: GCA_001662345.2. Classification (NCBI taxonomy): domain Eukaryota; kingdom Viridiplantae; phylum Streptophyta; class Magnoliopsida; order Myrtales; family Myrtaceae; genus Metrosideros; species Metrosideros polymorpha. The sequence goes on along the minus strand of BCNH02000004.1, from coordinate 19,441,897 downwards.
AATAAATGGTGCAGTTTGATATTTAAATATTCTATCACTAAGCGTGAAAATATGAAATTAGAAGAGGCAAATAGGGATTTGGACAGATTTGAACTCGAAACCCTGTGTTCTACACGCTAAATATTGTTGGGTGACTGCAAACTGTTTGGAAAAGTTTAAACTGTTAGGTGAATGTGCTTTTTTATTTCTAGAAATTCTATTGCTGCTGGCTGATAACGAAAACGACTCGATTTCACAAAATTGGGGAGCAAAGAGAACGACTTTGCACCATGGAGGACCAAATTGCACAAATAGTCATACGAAGGGGACCAAACCTCTAATTTACACGACAAAAGGGGAAATCGGGGGCGCACCAATATTTAAACATTTGGCGCCAATTGCGTTTTTTTTTTTCCCGACAAAACCCAAAAATTTAAACAGCGAGTGCAATCGCCAGCGAAGAACAGACGAACCCAGCTCGAATGAAGCCCGACGCTCCTTTCAGCGCGCGCGATTCACAGGTACGAACTCGCGCTTCATCTTCTTCGTCGCAGTTGCGATTTCCCAGATGCTAACCCCGCATTCGGGTTCTCAGATCTCGGCTTCTTCTTCCTGCTCGCTCTCGCTCCTCTCCGGTGTGTGGTGCTCGCACCTCTTTCGTCTTTTTGAGCGCTTGACTGTCGACGGGGGGAACCTGATCCTTTTTTTTTTTGCTTGATACGTTACGTGCAGAGCCTCCCGATATTGGGCAATGGTTCTCTAGCTATGTGTATGAATCGCCTTCGCTGGGTACAGCTGAGGGCTTCCTGGGTTCTATTCTTGACGAAGGTGAACGCGAGAACAATGGGTGTGTTGTTGGCGATAGGAAAAAGGAAGGAGAAGTAGAGGCGGCTTCGCGAGACTCGATTCCCATCAGAGGCAGAGACCAGGTGGGCGCTCTAGAGTTCGCCAGTAATTTTGGGAGCAATAAGCTTGAAGAGGAGTCTTCAACAGAGGTGATTTGCTGGATACAGTTTTGTGTAATTAGTGAGTCAATTTCGTCTTGCTCACTGAATGGCTTCATGGAATCAAAAAGTTGATTTTTTTTTGGGGGGGTGTTCGTGTTTCATGTTGTGCTATAAGCTCTTGCAGAAAAACTTTCGATGAAGCTAATGCCCTTTTACATTTCTCTTTTTGTAGGTTCCAGATTCCTTGGAGTCCTCTTTGCAAATTTCAGGTTTGTATCGATTTGCTAAGGTTCTGATTTATCAATCTCCCGGTATTATGCAGAACGGAATCAATTTTCCATTTGTGCAAGCGGTAAAAGGATTTCTACTTTTAATCTGATACTCATACCGATTCTTGCTTGATTGATACAGAACCTCCTGATGTCAGAGAATGGTTTTCGAGCTATGTGTATGAGTCGCCTGAGTTGAGTGAACACAGCAGAGAATTTGTCTCCATAGAAAGTGAATGCAAGAAAGAAGGGCCGGTTACTGGTGAGAGCAAGAAAGAGCATGAAAAGTTAGGGGAAGTTACCAAAGTGAAATATGGTGATGTTGCTAGTGCCAGCGTGGTACCACACACCAATGGACTTGTGTATAATGGTGGTGGCTCATTCGTGGATCAGGATCGCGAAAATAAAACTCTGACCAAGGTATTGTTGTGCATCCTCTTGTGTTTAGAATTGGGTTTGGCCTGGCATAATCCTCATGCGTTTTGATGAAAAACCCACTTTGTGATCATATGGTAAATGATCACCGTGGGTCTTCCATAACACTGACTTTTGTTCTTGTAATCAGCTTTCTCCTCTGTGTTTCTTCAATGGTTTTCGTACAACTAAATCTATGATTTCAAAGCTCAGTATTCATTCTTAATGACATGTTTTTTTCCCCTTCTTTTGCAGATAGCAGATTCTATAAGCCCACCTTTGCTACTCTCTGGTTGGTATAGCTTCTTTCTTATATTAAAGGCACCGTTGTTTCACTTCTTTGAAGCTGTTAAGATTTCTAAGGGGCTACACATGAGTGATGAAACTTGGTAGTTACTCATTTGTAGGTCTCCCAGCAGTCTGATACACCAGACTGTGTGACGTGTGCGTGTCTACGTGGGTTACATATATCTAGATGTTCTAAAATGAGTTATTTCCTGTTTGTCAGAGCCTCCTGACATAACAAATTGGTTCTCAAGCTATGTCTACGAATCTCCAGAATTAAGCACATTCCCAGGATCTCCTGTTGAGGAAAAGGGTGATGGGAAAGATGATTTGATTCTTAAAAAGGTTATTGGAGAAAAAGAAGACAATCAGCAGAACTCTTCAGGTAATAGAATAGATGGTGACAAGGGTATCAGTGAACGGTTGAACTCTGCCCTCTGTAGCAGCTCTCATGAAGATCTCGAGCGTGAATATCGGCACACTCAGGATGAGGTAATCTTTGTTTGTTCCCTTGTTCCTTCAGTATGGATGCTTAGGAAGTAAAGCTTACTATTGATAAAGGCTAGCATAGTTAGCCAAGTTCTTGGTGGTTTCAAATATGTTTCTCTGTTTAAACAGAATAGTTGTTGTACAACAAGATACTTAAGTTTCTCCTAGCAAAAAAAGAAAAAAAGAAGAAAAAGAAAAGCAAGATACTTGAGTTTCTAAATCCATGAAAATGATAAAAATTACAGGTTGGCAATAAATGTAAAGAGGACAAACATCTTTTCCCTCAGATTCCTTGCCCTGAAATTGTTGATGGAAGAATGGAATTCAAAGCATTGCTTGACAATGACCGGGATTGTAAAAGTAAGAGGCCGAAGCAACTTCATTCTGAAGAAGCCATCCGTTTTCACTCCAATATCAACGAGAACTCAACCAATGGTAAAAGAAAACCTCGTAGAGTTTTGATTGGTAGGTTTGAAGAGGGCTCAGGAGTGAAGGCCCAGAGTAGGGAAGCTGCTCACACACTGCTTGAAGGCGATTTGGCCTTATCTCCAGTTGATCAAGCTTCAATGAGAAGATCAACTCACGGAGGCCACGACAAAGAAAACAATCAAAGAGACAATGGCAGTACTGATTTTGTTTCCATAAGGAGGAAGGAAACTACAAGTGCAAGTGATGAATTGATGAGGCCGCAGAGGGCTTTGCACCGGTGCTCACATGCTAAAGGAAATGTTTCGTCAGCTGCCGTAGAGGACCAAGCCAAGATGAAGCCATTATCGGAAATAACTAATTTCCAGAGCAATTTTGATGTGCAGGAGTCCGCCGGGAAATGGAAGTGTCCTCAGAAAAGAAAACCCATTCTTGGACCTCCAATGAAGCAGCTAAGACTTGAACGATGGATCAATAGGATCTGAACACAGTATTCATAAAGTGGTGAAGAGAAATATGATATTCAATGCCAGAGTATTCATAATGAAATTCGTGTTAGCTACTTTCTTCACATCACAAGACAATGCCTTACCTTGACAAGTCGTAGCTTTGCATTTTTGAGTTTTATTATTTGTATGACCCCGATCACAATCATCGGAGTGATTATCACCTTCTCAACTGCTTGAGCTTAAGTACACTATCTTCTCCTTTTCTATTCCTCAGTGAGTAAGCCCATGTTACAGCCTTCAAGAACTTAGTTTCCTGAAAATGTTTGGGGCATACTGAGGTCACATCTGATACGGAGGTGATGTAGCTGGATTCAGAATCCATGAAATTGTCGACAGTGGTATATAAAGCATCAAGGAGAAGTCTTTATTATGAAAATCGGGCGGGTTTGTTTCTGTGGTACTCTTTTCATCTCCTCTTTTTGAATGAGAGTACCTGCACTTAAATATGTATATTTTGAATGCAAGTTGAAGCACCAGTATTATCATACCCTTCTCTTGTTGTTTCATTACACAAGTAAACTTCTTCAGTGTTCATCAAAGATGCTTGGAAGACAAGTCATCGACATATCAGGACTTCTGTTATAACGAGGCATTATAATAAATTAGAAGCTACTTGGCAAGATTATGGATTGGGCCAACACCGAAAAGAACACCTTTTCTTTCAGATCAATTATAGTCTCAAGTGCTAAGAGATCATGTTGGTACCTGTTCTAGTCTGAGGTCTTTCAATATGAGAACTTTCTTTTCCCTGAAAATAAGTCTGATGTCGGGTTTAGCAGATCAAGTGTTAAAAAAAACTTAGCATTTGGTGGTACAAGGAGATTCATTTGCCTACAGTCTTCACCATGTGAGAATGGCTTGGATAAGCCAAGTACTGAATTCACCTTTGGTCACTTCTTCTTTTTTCTCAATCTGACAAAAATGAAAACCCTTTCTCAAGATCTGACAATCCACCAAGATCAAATTTCTTTCAACACTGACAGTTAAGGGTTGATCGAAAAACCAAAACTTGCAAAGCATGACCAGGGTGATCTATTTACTTTGCAATGGAATAGCTATGAAAACGGAAAGCAAACTGATACCTTGAATAGATCATGATCCGACCTAGTGAAATAAATCATATGTTGTTATGACATGTTGCAACAGCAACAACATCCCATCATTCGCATAAACAGCTCTTGCATCTCCTGAATCACATTCGAGTCAATCAAGAATGACAGGATTGTGCAGGTTTGTCGAATGCAGGTTCAGATATGAAAACTGTAGTCAATTTAAATTCGGGTAAGGCGTAAAGAACTGATATTGAGTGACAAGAAAAGGAATTTGAGTGGGAAATGCATTCTGGGGAAGTGAGTTTTCAGCTGGTGTGATGGTTGATTGGAGCCCGGGTTCTTTATCTTTGTGACTCCTAAGGTTTCTTTAAATGGCTCAATTGATGGAGTTCAATCCTCATAAATCTTAACGCTTAGGATTGTATTTGCTAACGACCTTTCATTCAAACAGTGTATGGAGGGTAATTGATATTGAGTATATATGTAGGACAATTAATCTTCATTAGGGCTAATGCCTGTTCAGTACAGGAAGGTCGAGGAAGTGAGCGACCTTATAAAAGGTTATTAAAGCATGCACAGATCTCGGACCGAACGAAAATTAGCTCACCATGAAATGTTCAACTTTAATAGTTTGGGGTGCACATATAACCATTATATTTCTCTATTTATGTTCCGAAAATAGTTCTGGAATAGATTTGTAATGTAATTCCGTCTGCTAATAGCTATTTTTGATTTCCCAATGAAATTATCTTTTGATTATTACTCATCTTTCAGTTGATGGCAAAAGTAACTCTGCAACCTCTAGTTGGATTTTAATTTTCCCCTTTCGGCCAGTTTTAGTATAAAGTTTTTGACGTACCTAGCTAGTCGACATCACCCGCCTTGTCGCGTTCCATCGATTTTCAATTGAGATACAAAAACAAGAATAGAGTCGTAAACGTGAAACTGATTATCAAATTGCCAAGGCAATTGATGATAGGCGAAGACACCCCTCTCTCTCTCTCCTCGTGTGAGTACAGACTTAGTATGTTCCATGATAAAGACGACATGAAATGCCAACTACAATTTATATCAATCCAATTTGCCAAATGTGGCCCAAGTGTTATGAATTACAGAGTTCAACACCGTTCTTTTTTTAATTCGAGAAAATCTACATAACATTCAAACAAACAAGTGAGTTGCGGCCTTACAGAATATCGATCTAGCCTAAAAAGCTGAGGTATCTAATTGAACAAAATAATTTGAGATACTCGATTGAATAATGAGCAAAATTTAGATATTCATAATACCATTATCTTGGAATTAATGAAGCGAATGATCGTCACTTTTCGAAATAATTTTCAATTGCTAAGACAAGAATTTATGTTTCCGATATGCTTATCTGTAATAGCGAATTAAAATGAAATCTCCCCACGAATCCAAACCACAGGCCGTTTGACACCACAGCAGGCTCTGCCTCTTCAAGCTCCGATTGCGGATTCACTGCCGATTCCGGAACTGATCCGGAAGAGAAGAAATGGCGAGCCTTTCACGCCTCCGAGCCATCGCCAGATCGCTGAAACGAAACCCACTACCTTATTCCTCGACCAAGCTCATCAATCCGCGCGCAGCCATCCAGCTCGCGTCGAGCTCGAGAACGATAGCATCCCCACAATGTTTCCCTTCCGTACCCGGAAGTTGGCAGCTCCAAACTCGGCGGACCCTCATTTTGGAGTCGGCTGCACCTGCGTCGGAGTCGGTGCAACTGAACAGGCTCTCCGATTCCGATTCCGGTACTTCACATCTGCATACGCAGTCTCTCTTGCTGGTTGAGTTTGTGAAGTCTAGTTTTTGGTTAGACATGTGCTCTACGATGTGCGCGAATGGGGTAAATATCAGTCTTGAGGGTTTCAGAGAAAGAGCGCGTTTTGGAGATTTTGACGTGATGGGTGTTCTTGGGTAAGCAGAGAAAAAGCTTGATAATCGGTTCACTTGAAGAAAGTGAGTGGTTTTCTCATTAGTTCTTTATAGTCTGAATTGACTTCAATAGCGAAGTTTGCGAGTTAGGATTTACGCTTCCATGGACACCAGAGTAAAACAAGAGTGGCCACAACTGAAGGTTGTTCTGGTATTCTTGGTAGAGATAACGACTTAAAAAACTGAAAGGCAGTTCTTCAATTTCTTATGGTGATTGGGTACAAGGAGCAATGTTTGAATCTGGTATGATTCGATTTAATAAGGAATTTTCTTGAGAAGGATTCATTGCAATCTTCAGGTATAGTTGAGGTCTGTTTGGAGAGACCTGGAACTAAGAATGCGATAGGGAAGGATATGTTGAGAGGGTTGCAGAATGCGTTTGAAGCTGTGAAGGAGGATGCTTCGGTGAACGTTTTGATGATCTGCAGTGCGGTGCCGAGAGTGTTCTGCGCTGGTGCTGATTTGAAGGTATTATCATCATAATACTAAGATTTTAGGCCGAATGCCTTTTTCCATCGGATGTATGTTCTTGGCTATGTGCGGCTGTTTTTGGAATTGTAGTAGATGACTTTCTAGTGGGAGTACTAAAATGCCGATTGCTTTTCTGGTAGATAACTCTTATTGACAGGCTAATGTGCTTCTAGAATGCATGCCGCTTCTTGTACATTGGATTATTGACGTTGGTTGCACTTCTTCCTCCCTCTATTACTTTTTTAAAAGCATGTTTCCCATATTCAATTACTTCATTGTTTCCCTCGTCTTTCTTTGAGTTGGCAGGAGCGCAAGACAATGAGCCCATCTGAAGTTCAGTTTTTTGTGAATTCACTACGTTTGACATTCTCCTCATTGGAGGTGGGTTTTTGTCCTCCTCTGTTTTCCTACCAGATTAATTTGCTTGCTGCCGGCATTGCCCACTTAGGAGCTATTACTGTTTTATTGCCTCTAGAGCTCTTAGCGGCAGGGTACATCGCAAGGCTTTTGCTCAACACAGTATGGTCTATGGTACACTAGTTTTCTGTAAAGTTTGGAGCTTGAAGTAAGATTAACCTCTAGATACTTATCCACTTCAGTATTACAAATTCTTTCATCTTTCTTGTATGCACACTATTTGTATCTGCTTATTTTATTCCTGTATGATATAATCAAAATTAATCAAAATTTAGCTGTGTAAGTCAAAAGAAGTTGCCATTTTCAAAGAACCATCAATGACAAGCCCAAGACATTTTTTGTGTTAGTGATATACTTGCAATAGTTTGTCTGTAAGACCTTATGGATGACTCTGACCAATCTTGCTGCTGTAAATTCATGGATTGCATTGTGGATCTGCATTCTAGTTTGAGTTGTGCCTTTTCTAAAAAGACTGGAGAGCTGAGAGCTTAGACAAGTTTTTATGCTATCAACTATGGATATCGTTATGCAGAATAACATCGCATTAACCTACTCTTGTACACTGTTTCATGAACTCCTTTTTACCTCCTAACCTACAACACTATGTTCTGACCAAAAAAAAAAAACCTACAACACTATGTTATGGCCACTTGACACTTTTCGGATTGGCTTCTAGTATCTTGTTGGCCTTTCTGATTCATTTAGATGTTCCTTAGTGGATCCCTCTGTTTTAGTGCGTCAAGCTATAATGCTAGTTATGTTTCATTGCTTACATGGATTACTTGAATGTGGAATTTAGGATCTCCGTATTCCTACTATTGCTGTTATTGAGGGAGTAGCATTAGGAGGAGGGCTTGAATTGGCCCTATCCTGTGACCTTCGAATTTGTGGTATTAGCTCTTCATCTACCTTACAAGTCAAACCTCATTTTACTTTAGAATTGGTTCCTCATATCTCTCAAATGTCCTTGCTTTTGCCACTTATTGACAGGAGATGATGCGGTTCTGGGCTTGCCTGAAACAGGACTCGCCATAATTCCAGGGTATTCCACAATTTTGTTAACTGTATCATTCATCTTTTTCTAATGGCACTGCTTTTCCTTATGAATCATATCTATTTTCTTGGTGATTAATCAAATAAATGACAATCAAGGACTATAAAATAAGAATTGGAAATTGGTAGGCAGGACTTGGACTGGCAAGGCAGGTCATCATCTCAATATTTGTGACATAATGTAGATATTCTTGGGCAAATTATCTAACTAAAAAGTGGCTCTCCACAGTTAGGAATTGGATGATTTTATTCCAGCTCTTGCCGATTTTCTTCAGTACTTTAAGAACCAAGTCTTTTCTCCATTTCTTACATATCTGTGCTTTATATGTTGAGCTCATTGAATAAAGTCTGACGCAATTATTTCTTCCGCATTTGCATTATTGCTTCCTTGTTGTCTTCGTTCAAAGCACCTTACTCATGAACAGCAATCATTGGTTATACTTTGTTATGAGTGCTGCAGAAGATCTTATTTTTCAGAGATCAGATTAAAAGTAGGGAATAAGCGGTGTTGCATATTTTTCTTTCTGTGTAAATGAATTTCATCAAGAGTCAAGTCTCCTGTTAATAAGTGTGCAATATGCAAGAGGACTGGAATATGCGGCATCTCTTTGTTGTCATCTCTAAGTGCTAGAGTGGTTAGATCTTCCTTCTATAGGGAAATCACTTCTCCCTTGGTATGTTGCTTTGCAGAGCAGGCGGTACACAGAGGCTTCCTAGATTAGTGGGAAAATCTTTGGCAAAGGAACTCATATTCACAGGCCGGAGAGTTGGAGGCAAAGATGCAAAATCTATGGGTACATTTATGTGGTTCATGGTGTTGTCCCTTTGATGAGAAGGGAGGAGGAAGTTGCTACTCATACTGTAGTGGTTCACATTGGCTATGTTGCAGGTCTTGTCAATCACAGTGTTGCCTCTGGTGAAGCTCATCTAAAGGCACTTGAGATTGCGAGGGATATCAATCATAAGGTATAACATCCATTTTTGCTATTTTTCACGTGCAGAAGATATACATGGAAAACAATGGTGTGGCAACCAGATAATCCCATGACATATGGTCACGATATTTTATCCGGCTGTCAAGAGCAAGGAATTGATCCATCGAGTGGAAATGAGTTCTTGAGAGATGCTTTATCCCGCTTATCATGAAATTATTATTATTTGTTTTTTCAGTTTCAGATTACTGCTCATAGATGCACTAAAACTAAAGGGTCGATAAGGGATCAATCAGTGGAAGGATTGCTAGGCTGTTCATCAACTTAAAACATCTGTTTGACTGTATGAGGAATTTAACAAAATGTTTTCCCCTTTAAGGAGTGCGGAGAAGCTTGTCACAAATGTGAGGCTTATGATGGTGCCTTGTTTTGTTGACAGGGTTGGCAATCATCGTATTTTCCCTAAAAAATACGTTTTCGTATTTTCCCTAAAAAATACTGTAACATCAACCTTCTGAGAATTTTCATTCAGAACTTCAAGGAGCCAAGCTGTTATCTTTACCAAAAGCATGGCATAGCGAGTTTATATTTGATTACCCACTACTAAGCATAGCAAGCTCTGTGATTTTAGTTCCTGAATAACGGCAACAACCATGTTGCCCATGATACTTTTCCCTTGAGATTGTCGACACTTCTTGATCACCAAGAACATGCCCCCTATTACTTCAAAGATTTAAATCGTTTCTCTGATAACAACATGTATAGAAGGTTCAGGTGAAATTTTCCATCAACTTGTCGTGTCGAAGCATCTATCATCTTTCATTCCACACATGTTTGAAGTATTTCCTATTATTTTTCAGGGTCCATTAGCCCTCAAGATGGCTAAGAGAGCTATTAACAAGGGATTAGAGTTGGACATGGTAGCAGCACTTGAGTTGGAGGAGGATTGTTATGAGCAGCTATTGAACACAGAAGATCGCTTGGAAGGTTTAGCGGCATTTGCCGAGAAGAGGAAACCCAAGTATACCGGTCAATAGCAGACGCATGCGGCTTCCAGATCCATTAGATCCCGGTTGGTGTCAGCTTCATTTTAAGCTGTGGCGGTGGTAAGTAACAAGTATCTATCCGATCGCCTCAAGTGCTACGCCAGTTTGCTGATGTACCATTCGGTAGCTAATTATATGTATCATGGACGACCCAATTCGGAAAATGAACCGTGGCGACGCCACTTCACCTTGAATTTGCCTCGCAGTGCAAATGACCTTGTACAACATCGATTCAAATGAACCCTAATTGTTTTTTTTTTTTTCCTTTTAAGTTGTTGAGCGGATCAATGAGGCCTTTGGTCATGTTCGTTTCCTCTTTGAATGTGAAGTTGAATGTCAACTCACATCGAACAAGTCCAGTCAAAATTTGAAAAAGTCAACAAATGGATAAGTGATTTGTAGGCGGGGGGCTATTTATATTCTAGTTCCCGAGAGCACGTGCACTTCTTTATTCTTATTTGTCTGAGCTTTTTGGTCCGCTGCTCAGGTGTTCACATTCGAGACAGGTGGGAACAGACTTCCAACTATTTTGTCTGAGCGAAAAATGAATACACGCATGCTTGGAAAGTTAAAACTTTAGAGCGTTTGATTTTTCTCTACATCTTAGGGTGGGTTTGGTTCAGCATTTGAAAGGAGCTTTCGGCTTGAATGCTCCTTTGCGAAATGCTAAACTATTTGACAAGTTTTTTTAATGGAACATTCAATCAAATGCTGGCCTTGGGAATGTTGAAATGCTCAATACTGGAGGGATTAGCATTTAGCATTTTAGCCTTTTCAAGGCTAACATTTGGCCGAATGTTCTATTGGAATAACTTGCCGAACAGTTCAGCATTTTACAAAGAAGCATTCAGGCCGAAAGCTCCTTCCAAATGCTGAACCAAACTCACTCTTAAAGCTTTTCAATTTTCTTGACACGAATCCTTTGGTTCTCCTGTGCAAATTCTGATTCTTGCTGAACATTGTTGAAGTAATTAAAAAAAAAAATTTGTTCTTCACCTATTTGAAAACCGACCAAAGGTGAAACCTTTGCCCGGTAGCCCCGGAGGGAAGGCCAGGGAAAATGTTTTCTTCTATAACAGCAACTAAAGTTCTTGCGAAACAGAGCACGTTTTCTAAATATTTGTAACCTTGTTCGAATATCTTTGAATATTTAAGTAATAACCCATTAAAAAAATTAATATTTGAGAAGTAACCAATTAAGGAAATTGCTTAACAAGACCCGTGTTTTCTACGCAAGAGGGAGATTGCCAAGTGCTAAGATCCATTTCCCACTTCTTTGTTATTGCTGCTAGATGTGAATTGGTAATTTGAACATGGATAGATTTGGCACTTCGAACACTTATATCGCGGCTTCCACAAAATTTCTCAATCATGCATTAACAAATCCCGTATTCACAAATTCAAGGAAAATAAAAGAAAAATAAGGGGGAAAATCTTCCCTTGCATTCACTCTCATAGATATTATTTGGAATAATTTCTTCCCCAATTTAACTCCCAAAAAATTCCAAAGAATTTATATTCCAGCGCAACCGTCCTTGGAGCTTTTATCACACTGTCCTCGTCCCTCAAATGCTTTCACATTTCACTGTCTGTCGGCATCCACTGACCAGTAGCTGCTGGCCACTTGTCCACCTTGCCACTTGATGTCCAACTTGCAAAGATCCATTCACAGCATCACCATTCCCCACTTGCACCGACCCGGCTTGAGCCGTCGCCCGAACCGCCCGCCCGGCTGCCTTCTTCCTCCTCTTCGAGGCCTCGTTCTCCGACGAGGAGGAGGAGGAGGAGGAGGAGGAGGAGGAGGGTGATGAGGATGATGGCTCTGGCGATGACCGCTTCGACGTCACTCTGACCGGGTCGGGCTCGCCCGAATTGACCCGGAGCGGGAAATTCAGCAGCGCCCGCGAGCCCCGCATGCGGTAAGCGGCACGGTCGTAAGCCAGCGCGGCGTCCTCCGCCGTCTCATAGGTCCCGAGCCAAACCCGAGCTCCGTTTTTAGCGGGGTCGCGAATCTCCGCCGCGAACTTCCCCCACGGCCGCTGTCTCACCCCTCTGTAGTGCTTCCCCTTCGCCGGGACCGCCGCCTCAGCCGCCTTCTCCATGGGAGGGGCTGCGGCGCAATCCGGCGAAGAAGCCAGCGCCGGCAAGGAATCCAGCTCCTGCTTAACCCCCTGGGTCGCCCCGAACCCGGCACGGCTGGCATCGGGCGGCCCGTTCGGCTGAAACGGCGCCCAACCGACGGTGACCGCGTCGCGGAGGACGCCGTAGAGGACCATGTCTTCGGGGTCATCTTCTTTGAGTGGCAATTCACCCCAGTTTTCAGTCAGACACGGGTCCAGGCTGCTGAAGCTGGAGCTCCGGCGGAACGCCGGCGCCGCAGCGCCGCCCCAGGAGTTTCGGGTCGGCTCACACGGCCGGCACTCGAAGTCCTCCGACAGGTACCGCCGGATGGACTCGAGGAATGCTAAATCCGGTTCTTGAAACATCTCCACCGCCATGTGATCGTGCGAGAAAGGAACCCTCAATCGGAAAACTCGAACTTCCGGGTATCTTGGGGCAGTGATCTGGGTTTCGAGCGTGGCTAAAGCAGGAAAAGATCCGATCTTTGGCAGGAGTTCTTGGAGATTGAAGAGCAGCGAAGCATATATAGGCCCGAGAGATGCATGCACCTTCGCAAACAGATATTTCCTCTTTTTTCCCCCATTGGATTTTCTTCTTTATTCTCAGCTTCTTTGAAAGTTCGCGGGCAGCCAAAAACACGTGCTCAATTCCGGGTTTTCTTATTGCAGGGGCGAGGCCGACGACGTCATCGGCATTGCCGAATGTGCTTTGTCGTTTTGCTGGTCGCTTGCCCGCTGAGTTGTCGCTTTCTCCTTGTCCTATAACGTTAATCGCCTACTTGCCCAACTTGTTCCGGAGGGGGTCCCGTTCCATTCGTTCCCACCACTTTTAAAACCCTATCACCACGTTATGATTTTAAAAAAATAATACCATTTTGGATATTTAAACCCATCGGAACAAAAAATAGAAGAAGAAGAAGAATACAAGAATGCAACGTCAAACCTCCTATGGGATAAATAGAGTTTAAAACGATCAATTAAGACGTCTGATTGGTATTCATTTCAGTTTCGAATTGCGACACGTCAATAGATTTCGATCTTTTCCGTCCAGTCGCGATCCTTCGTGATTAGGGTGTCCGACTTAATTCCTAACTAGTACGATGCAAACTATTAAAAGGGTCACGGACCGAATGAAGAGACAACATTTCGAGCTTCGAGCAACCGGAGAAAAACTATATTTAGTACGATGTTTATTTATTGCAAGAAATAGAAAAAAGGGTCTCGATGAATGTTTCGGGGAGAAGGCCATTCCTGTAAAAAATGTGGTGTTACTTTTTGAAGTGATAAATGTCATATTTTTAGCACACGCAATAAACTTATATTGGTGGTTTTAATTTAGCTGGGCAGTAAAAAGACACGTGTTAAAAAATGAAGGGGTGGATGGAGATTAGACCAAAGTACATTGCCTAGACATGTCTGAGGGACAAAGTCTATGGGCAAAGTCAAACTGTCCATTTCACTTCTTAATGTTATCAACGTGTCACGCCTAGTGGTGACCCACCACTCATCTCAATTCGAGCTTATCTCCTTTCGTATAGTCGGTCCCCTTTCGAGGAAGGCGATCCACTTGTCTTCTTTGCCTTTCCCATTTGCGATTACATCCCCAAAAAAGGAAAGAACGCGACGTGATTTCGATCCGTTCGTTTCGCAAGCATATTCTCGAAAATGATCATTTGAAACAATTGACAGCAAATGATATTCTCATTATTAATAATAATTTATGTTTAAACGATTTTGTGAACTATGAAAATATTTTTCATTGACTCGTTTTTACAGGCGATTGTTTTTAGAAATTTTTTTCCTTGATCATTCATTTTTCGTAAATCAAATAGATCTTTGATAGGGGTGAGTAAAGTGGATTGGGACTGTCCGGACTGGACCAGGATCAGACTAAACTAGCCAGATTGGTCCGGTCCTTAAGGTTATCGGTCCGGTCCCCGATTCCAAGGCGGATGGGACCAGACTAGACCGCTCGGATCGGACTGGTCCAAAATATTGCAGACATGTACAAAGCATGGATTGAAATCAGACATGGACATCTTTTGCATTATTGAACAACACCAACCAACCTTTAACTCTTTACATCACACCCTTCACTATACAAACATTTGACCCTCCCAAATATCCTTGTCTCGTCAATTCTTCTCTCCTATACTCGGTCGAGAGTGATGCTTGGGGCTTGCTAATAGAATTTGACAAGATTTGAGTACAACATGATAAGATCTTTTATTATTTCAGGATGATTAGCCACATGTTTGTGAGAGATATTGTGGATGACATTTCCTCGTGATTTAGGGAGTCAATGTCGACCAAGTTATCTTATTCATAAATCTTTCGATCTTATTAGACTTCATTTTTAGAGAAAGTCGATCTCGAGTGAATGAGATAGAAAAATATAGGGGATGAATAAGTCAAAGATTGATATAGGAAGTAGAATTTTTGTGCTTTATCTCTTTTCGAAACGTCTAAACGGATGTATGTTAGTGCGTGTATGTAATTTTTTGAAATAAGTAGTTGGTGTTTACCGGTCTGATTGGAACCGGACTGGATCAGACCGTACCAGGATGGTACGGTCCGATTTGGTCCTCGATCATGAAAATTTGGGTACTGGGACTACTGGTCCAGTCCCCGATTTCATGTGGGGATCGGACCAACCCGGGCTATGCACACCTCTAATCCTTGAAATCCATTTCTTTTGTCCGATTAAATTCTGCATTTTCTTTTATCCTAATTTCATGTGAATTTTCGTTTTCCAAGTCACGTTGGTGCTTGTATGGAGCTTCCACTCGCCAGTTGCCGACAACGATCCCTTTCGTTGTTTATGTGTGTGGATGCTGCCGTGGTCTCTCATTCATTCCATTTGGGAGCGGACACATCGTAATTTTGACGTGTGTCGTGACGTCATACATGACAAAGTTCATAAATTTTATGACAGCTTAAAGGGGTTCATTAGAGTGTAATAAACTTCGATATTCCCAAGAGATTAGGGTTTCTGCCACTAGACCTGAACAAACCCTAATCTGTCTCGTTGCTGAAGGAAAGCAGTTTCCATTTAAAGTAGCCGAAAAATACAAGTGGGGGACGCTGGAAACGACGCCGAAAGTTGCCGGGTCATGGTAAAAAAAAAAAACAAATCAAATCGCGCTCTTCCCTCGTGCTTGAAGTGCCGAAATACACTTCGAACCCGTCGGAAATGATATCAATATAATATTCACTGAATCGCCGAACATAGCATCAACTATCGACCTCGTTCGTGACTTATTTTCCAAGCGAGATATTACGTCGCGATCACTTTTACGATGATCGACCATGTAAAAGTGAGCGCCGATCGACCCTCGTCGGCCACTAGGCGAGGAAACCTGCCCTCACCCAAATCCCATATCTCGCCAGGCTTGAAAGAAAAAAGAAAAAAAAACGTAGAAATTTTTGAAAATTTATAAAAATTATCTATGTTAGCAATTTTCGGATAAAATTTGTCTGATGGACTCATTTGGAAAAACATAAAAAAATTTAGGACTCAATTGACATAATTAATATGTTAAGGATTAATTTGATCAAAATGTAATAGATTTAAAATTTTTTTGACAATTTTGCCCCCCACAAACATACGAGGGGTATACCCTTCAAAAGTTGAGTGTCTTGTACGCAACTAGCCAAAAAATCTGAGGAAGCCCAGAGATATTCTCTCCTAATTAAATTTTCCATTTCCAATGTATTCTTTCTGACTTTGACGAAGAACAGTCGGTCAACTCAAGACTCGACCCTGCCCGAGCCAAGCCCTAACACGTGCGCTCCACCGCCGTGAAATATAAATATTCCGAGTCCAACATTATTATTACACAAAAAATCAAGACAGAAGAAGATGGACACAACATGGACCCACCAACCACGAAATAATTTGCTCATGCGAAGACTTGAATAACGAAAAAGATGCACATAAAAATCAATGTTACCAGCACGTTTTTCGAAAGTGGACGATGGTTCCTGCGACCTTCTTGGCTTTGCTTTCTCTAATTAAAAAGGGAAAGAATATAAGGAAACATAAAATTAAAAAATAATTTTATTTATTTATTTTGTTTTATCTAACCACCGAGATATAATGATTTATTTCCTTTTGAAATGTCGTGATGTTGAAGGGGATTCCAATCAAAACACGCCACTATATTTTATGATTATCTTATTTTGTCCTTACTTTTCAGCCTAGTTGGTCACAGCTTGCAGTATGTTGGCATCTTGGGCCGTCATCGGCATTAATTTTATCAATTAATGTTAATCAATGCTTTCATTTTCCTTATCCTCGATGATTTGCCCCGCATTATGGATTTAATCTAAAAGGTTCGAGTTCTTTAATCAACTGGAATTTCCATGGTTACGAGATAATCACGATAGAGCGCGAGATAAGTAGGCGTGTAAACACAGTCGGATTCGAATTAAGATAGTTTGAAAATATTGATAATCGAAATCCAGGCGGCTTGAATAAGTAGTTTTCTAGGAGGAATCTTGAGGGCCTGTATTAAATTGGAAAATGATTGAAAATGATGCCAAATTGGAAATATTGTGGTCTCGTGCATAATTTATTTGGATGTCGCAATTAGGTGTTAACCTAAGTCGATTATTGCATACTAGATCAAGCTCATCTCCTGAAGTATGGTAAAGAATTGGTTTCTTTACATTCGATAGATCGATTTATCGTAATTTGATCATGAGAATCTATGGCAAATGGAAATAAAACGCGAGACTTCATATTTTTATTTATTTTTAGAATATTACATAGACCATAATTGGGATGATATGCTACACATTCCTCTGGGTTCAACCCTCTTCTACTTCAACTCTATTGAGATTCAACAGTTGGAAAGTTCAATTACTTAGATTGAATGATTGGTTCAAAATTTGAATTCAACCCCAAATTTAGGCAGAACCTAAATGTCCAAAACTGAACAACATGACAAATGTTGACCTTGATTATTCACCATTCCTCCTTTCCACTTGCCCTTTTTCGTTTTCGTTTAAGACCAGAGAAGATCTTCATTGCTTCAAAGGAAAAACTAGCAAAGTCCATGGGGGCATTGCCTTAACATCAGAAGGAGGTAGAAATGAAAGGAAGATGGAGTGAGGTCACCCAATTGCTAGGACACATCTTCCGGTGCCTCTCTTTTTAACTAGGTTTAAACTTACGGCTGTCGAATTGCATCCTTAAAATCCCGTTTGTATCTTGAAGATGATAAAACGTTCTCCATGTAACGATATATGTATTTAAGTGTGAAGATGGAATATCCGCTACCTACACAAGTTCATGTGCAGATGTGTTAACAACGGGACGTCTGTGCTGGTGGAGAGCTTCCTTACTCTCTGCAAATGGAAAAGCAAGATATCGAGTGGAAAGTGTTGGAGTTGGAAGGACCTTTCGATTTTGGTGAACCGGTGAAACGTGAGATCGTCGAGGTGGTCGGATGGACCATATAGTAAAAGAACGATTTGCATAACATAAACGCATCGATATGCTTGAAAGGATCCATGTGCGGAAACTGAACAGATGGGGATCGGGAAGGATCATGCAGTTACTCGAGTTCTAGGGAGGAACAGACTCTTCCAAGCAACATTCACAAGGCCTCCATCTCTCTCTCTCTCTC
Organism: Metrosideros polymorpha var. glaberrima; assembly: GCA_001662345.2. NCBI lineage: Eukaryota > Viridiplantae > Streptophyta > Magnoliopsida > Myrtales > Myrtaceae > Metrosideros > Metrosideros polymorpha. The sequence continues at coordinate 19,423,899 of BCNH02000004.1, read as the reverse complement.
TCTCTCTTTCTCATATAGGTCTATCCTCTCTGTTGTTACACCGGGTGAATCTCTGCCCCTTGAAGCCAAGATCTATTAAGGCAGTATCAAATAACATGTTGTTAAAGCCATCTATGCTTCTGGCAGACTTCATATTGCCTTTGCCTCTACTCTTTCAGGAGTGTTCCTCACATCATTAAGGTCACCAACGTGAAGCCATGGGTGATGATTTGACACTGCTGTCTCCCTCGGCTGCACCCAATTTCTTCTGTCTTTCATGGGAATCAGGGTTGCCATGTACTCAGGTTATTCTCACCTCCCTTCCCCTTCACTTGCTCTTCTTGGAATGGGGAAAAATAGCTATGAGGACATCCATCAAATGCTGGAATCTGGCAATTGACTTTGAATTTCATATCCATTAGAAACATTGCTCACAAACCGCAATTCACCAAATCATTGATGCAAACAGAGGCAATAGAACAAAAAGCCACCTATTTATATATCCGGGGCTTTTATTTGGTGTATCGGCGACGTAAAAATAATTACATTAGTAGGGTGTAGGTGCTTACACATTATTATGTATTTGATTTGAGTAAATGAGTTCATTCCATTTGTAGATAAAGTTTCCATTTTATGACTACTAGTCTAAAAAATACTTTGTATTGGTGGTGTACCATATGTTTATGTCAGAAATGTGGCAGATTGATGCAATTCAATGGTCTTATGTGACTTGATTTCGGTGCATCATCGACTTCAATCGACAAAACCGATTGACCATAGTAAGGCACATCGCCTGCTGGATGTGATATTGATACAGATTGTAGTGAGACGTGCACCATGTTCCTCTAATCAGCTTCTCACTGTCAATAAGATTCACAGTTGACTCATAATAGAACCTGCAAATGCCCGAAGAGTTTAGATGAGAGCATATATCGCCTTAGGGGAGAGATGCTAAAGCTCCGAGGAGATTCGGCAGCGGAATTTGTGACGTGGCATTGCCGGGCCTTTGAGAAATATACGATACAGTTCTGGTCTTGGATCAATGACATCCTTGCAAGGGAATAAACACCATTCTGTTAGTTCATTACTGGGATTCCTGTTGGAGTATCAGAGAGAGGCCCAAGAATTTTCATGGTACTGAAAATCCATGGACTCTCGCTTTGATCAACATGAATGAACGAACAAAATCCACAACCAACTACTACTGTCACTACCTTAAATAAGGGCGTGCTGCTGATCGAATTCACTGTCCAAGAACTCATTTTCTTATCGACAGATGGGAAGGAAACGACATAAGAAAATGACCCAGTTAGATTAACTAGTTTCGTAACGTACCCTTGAGTGAACCGCCGATGAAAATGGAGCTGTTGAATGGGATGTGCTTGTCATCTGACTTGGATTGGCATGTTAATGTCTCCAGTTATGCATCCTGTGGGCTAAAGTGAAGCCCCATTCAATGAGATTACAAAACTTCAAGTGGGTTCTGCATTACAGAAAACATGGGCCTCGGAGCAGATGAGGTCCCATAAAAATTCTTAGGGGATTAGAAATCCAAGCGCTAGGGAGAGAATTTCGCCTATGGGCCTCAGAGATCCAGTCGGCTACTTGATTTGCTTCCCTAGAGCAATGGGCTTTGCTGGTGTTCTTAAACTGGCCAGCTGAAGTTTGCAGGAGAAAGTTAATCAAGCTCTTGTTTGCCGAAACATGGATACGCTCTAGGAAAGAAATCAGACAGCTTTTCATTTCCCAGTCTTTCTCAATCTGTTTGCATCTATCCGTATTTTTCTGAATTGAAATCACAGTAGGAGGCGGCGAGACGAGACCGACCTGCAAATGGATCAAGATGATTTTGGCAATGCTAGAGAATATGGATGTGGAACGAGCACTAATTGAGCGACCAAGGGCTCACATCTTATATCTCTACCGATCTTTAAAATCTCATACAAGCTCCAGAATGTAAGTAAGGGCAAAACGCTTCTATTTTGCCATCCTAATCTGTCGAGAATTTCCCCTCCTCTCTTTCTAAAGTATGTGCAGCCATGTCATTGTTTATCCACAATGCAAATTCACAGTAGTTTGCACAGAAATTAAAAGCATGACAGAACCATGCGCAATTCCGAACCGGATTCATAGTCATAGATGGAACTTAGTTTCCTCTCGGCTCTGCATCTTGGAACTAAGTCGCGTGAAGAAGACCCGAGGGCATAGAACCGAGTCGACCGAATTCGCTCAAACGGTTCAAGCTAGTACTACTTTCCTTGGTTCCTCATGCACACAAAAGTCTGCTATGAGCAAATGAAGAAACCGGAACGTTTGACCGGCAATTGGTTAACCAGAAAAGAAAGCAACACATACTACTGGATGATGGACACCAAGGACTGTTTGTTCAGACAATTTTTGAACCCATAAAGTTGCCAGTGCAGCCCATTCTATCTTTCATTACAAATCTCAAACCCCAGACAAGATTTTACTTCTACTGCAATAACTTCCGCAATCTCAACCCGTGCTGATTACTTGACAGATCTGATTTTAAACAGAAAAATGGAATGCGAGATTAAAGGCGGTATTTACTTATCAAATTGTTACCCTATATCCAAACACTGACTAAGGTTACAGCAAGGAAAAAGCCGCATCTACATGAATCACGTCATTGCAAATTGAGAATTTTCTCATGGGTCGCATTTCAGCAAAGTCGCAAGAATGGAGAAAAGCACAGCCTTCCAATTCAACAACTTGAAGCAGACTTCCTGCCATGGGGAACTAATCTGCAGGTTCTGTCTGCTGCTAAATAGAGACTAAACAGATCGAGGAACCAGCAAACTAATCAACCAAGCAACACAGTTGCTAAGGACTGGCCTGGCTCTTGGACTGGGTTCATCCAAGAACTTCAGCTGTTTTCGTTTACCCCTAATGACTACTGTCTCTGCATTTAATGTGGGGGGTGGGGGAGTAGTTGAGTAAAGTGGATGTCCGAAAATGGACCGAAGACTGCGACAATATAATACAAGCCGAGACCTTTGACCGCTTCTCCCCTGTCCCCGCGCGTCAAACGCGGAGCACGAGCAAGCCCAACGAGGAAATGAGACTTGAAATCTGCCATTTTCTTTGTGGGGTGTTATGCTAAAAGGGATTAGAATCATTCTTTTGCCACCAACTTATTCCAGCAGAGGAAACCGTCGTCTTTGTCTCGATTTGTTTAAGATAAAAATTGTGTTCAACACCACCATTCTCTAAACGGCTTAAGTTTTTGTACACTCTATCTTGATTTTATATGGTCGACGTTTTTGTTAGATTTTGGCGGACTTCGAATCGGCAGAGATGCGCGTCCATTCGAATCCTCTGCGTCGGGGCAAGAACCAAGTTGGAAGATCTGGTCTTCCACAACATTGATTTGCCATCTCTTTCAAGAATTTATAAACACATTGGAAACTTGATAAGCACGATCACCATTCCACACTTCATACAATTTTTTTTTTTTTTTTTGTGGTCCTGTTTTGGTCGCGGAGGCTTTCTTCCAACTTCCACATCTTTACCCTGCAGCTCGACAGATGTTCCATGGGAATAATTCTGCTTAAACGCTAAAAAAGTCTCTGGACTCTCAGGGCGCGCATGACAACCATTCTGGAACAGAATTTTTGTTTCAGAAATAGGTTTGGAACAGAAATCCGTTTGATAACGCAATTTCATTTTTCTATTTCTAAAACAAATTTCTCTTCTAGAAGTAGAAATGGACCAGAAATCAGAAGTAAACATTTTCTATTTCTCTATTTCTGTCCAGAAATTGATTTTTGAAACAGAATGATTGTCATGCGCGCCCTCAAACTCTCGATGGAAAATAGGCAATCCTTCTCTCTCGTTTCGTTTCACATCGGACGAATCGAACCCCACGTTCCCAAGAGTCCCATGTTCACATTTTCTCTCGGGCAAAGAGTACGGCTCGCAAAAATGTCAATAGGGTGAAGACGAAGCCTCGACGACCCTCGAACGTTACCTGCTACAATGGAGTCCATCCCCATTGAAACATCAGTAACAAGACAAAACCCATCATCCAACCAACCTCCCATTGGCTTTCTTGATGTTCTAGAGGACTTGTCTACGGAAGAAGGACATGGATGGATAGCTTTGATACTAAGGCAGGTTACCTTGCGAACCGAAAAACCCCTCCTTTACGACCAAATCCTACGTTCCCATCCTCGACTTTTTGTCTCCACTGTCCTCGTCCACATAGAATGCATCGTCGGCCAATGTTTATCGATTCCCCTCCAATAAAAAAACATTGTCCATTGGATAAGCCTTGCCCCTTCTTCTCGGGGGAGGAGTTTCCACGAAAACATGTGAGTACGGAGATGCAGGAGACCCGTAAAATAGAAACTTTGTGCAAGAAAGGGACAAACCAGAGGTTATTATCTGCTCCCAACAAATCAGACCAGACCCATCGAGGGTTCCCTTTTGACTTTCAACAGTGAGAACGATCCAACGGTCCAGATGGGGAATAGTATGAATGAAGAGATAGCCCAACACACTCTCGAGCAGATAAGGAAATACTACAGAGCTCGGAAATCGTTTTGATCTATAGAAATCAAGTCATATATAGGGTGATTTTTACTGGTGTATTGATATAGACCGGTAGAACTTAGTTTTTGACCCGGCAGTACATTCGGATTTCAAAGTCTTGTGAATGCCACAAGTTAATATTGAAACGTAGATAATTATACGTCGGGATGCTTCGAGATTGTTCAATATAAGCTTTGTTTCGAAAGTTAGGGCTGCGATCTTAACTAATTGTTTTAGCGTTTCCTCGGTCGCAACAACCGTTTGGAAAAAAGCTTCTTCATCCAACTTCGACGTAACGTGATTTCTAACATAAGGATTGCGAATGCATCGAGTTGAAAAACTATGCAAAACTTCTTCAACACATCGCGATATAGTGCAATAATCTTTTTTGGTACCGGAATTACGACAAAGTCCATCGCCACGGATCGCATTAAAGATTCGAAACAAAAAAAAAGAATTTGGGGGATTTAATAATGTTGGAAGGAAGAAGGGGGAACTGAAAGCAGTGCCTTTGCTCACATCAGAGTGGGAACCAACCGGGAAAGTCACTGTTCAAATGGGAAATCGAGTCTCTCTATAAATACCCTCCTTCCAAAGCTTCCATTGGCAAATTCCAAAAGCTTCTCCGAAGAAGAAGAGAATCCAAACCAGAAGGTCTCAAGTTCATCACTCTCTCTCTCTCTCTCTCTCTCTCTCTCGCACTCCATCAAGCGAGCGCACAGCTTTACATCGAGAAAAATGGAATCGTCGTCGTCGTCATCCGCCGCGTCGAACGAGGTCTCAAACAAGCTCCAGCTCATCAAGCAGCTCCTGCTCGGTGAGTCCTCCCCGGTCGCGAACGCTTACCCCGGCGGCTTCCTCGACTGCGCCGATGCTCATTGGGTCAATGGAGCTGGCAAGCAACCTGAGGTCGGGTACTCGCGATCGGACTCCGTTCGCACGCAGAACTCGACCTCCCAGTCGACCATCGCCATCTCGGAGCTCGATTGCTTCCCCGGCTCTGATATCTTCAACTTCGATCTGAGTTCCGTTCCAATTCAAAACCCCACCGACCTCTTCGAGTTCGAGGCCAAACCTCAGATCATCGACCTCACTGCCCCGGAATCGTTTTCGAGCTTTTCCTCGAACCGGGAGTCGAGTGGCTTCTTCGAGTTCGAGTCGAAGCCTTTGGTTTCGACCGCCAGCAGCTCGCGGCAGGGCGGCTCGAGTCAAGCGAACCGGAAGCCGTCGTTGAAGATCTCGCTCCCTAACAAGGTGGAGTGGCTCCAGTTCAGCAATGGGGACGACCGAGCGCCGGCGGAGGTCAACGCGCCCGCGCCGGAGGAGGACCACCGCCACTACAGGGGAGTCCGCCAGAGGCCGTGGGGGAAGTTCGCGGCGGAGATCCGGGACCCGAAGCGCAAGGGCTCGCGCGTCTGGCTCGGCACCTACGACACCGCTGTCGAGGCGGCGAGGGCATACGACAGAGCCGCCTTCAGGCTCCGCGGCTCCAAGGCGATCCTCAACTTCCCGCTCGAAGCCGGCAAGTCTGAGCCCATGGCTTCCAGGGATCGCAAGAAGAGGCGCCGCGAGGAGGAGGCCGAAGCCGTTGCGAAGAGAGAGAAGCTGGCGCCAAGATCCGGCGAGCACGGTCACCGCATGGAGGAGCCGCCGACGCCATCGAACTGGACGTCGTTCTTGGAGGGAGACATGAAGGAGATACTCAACTTCCCCCCGCTATCGCCGTTGTCTCCGCACCCGCCGTTCGGGTTCCCGCGGCTGACCGTTATTTGAGGGATTAATTTAATTAATTTGCACCCTCCCTTTATTTTGGATTTTTTTTAGGGAGCGTATAATATTGTGCATAGGTCGAAAAAAAAAAATGGGCAGATTCAATAGATTTGTTCAAATGATTGCGAAATAAAACTACTCGTTTCATCTTTTTTTTATTTTATTTTATGTATTAGTAGCTAAACAGGTTGCCAATGACTTGGTGCGACATATAATTTATGTAGCAGAAAGTACGTGGCAACATTTGGAATCGGTCAACTCAGCGAGATAAAGCAAATTGCTTCGTGACAAGGTCAGCCTCGTCATTTGGGAAGAGTAACAACGTCCTGTACTCACGTATTGAAACAATCTACATTGTAGTGGACATGAATTTCGACAAGACTATCAAACATTATTGATCAGCTCTCGCTATATAGTTTGAATCGGTAAATGGCGGAGTATGTGTAAATGATTCAACGTGCTCCGAATTCACATCGACGACACATATCGAAGATCCATATTGTGGTAGCTATTCGATGGCTTAAGCTTTAGGTTCATGCTTCCTATTTTTTTCAACTTGAATATTTTACGCAAAAAGATAGCTCGTGTGGACTTACATGTAGTGTTTGTTGTCCTCTATTTCTTATCGAAGAATTGCTAATTGGATATTTACCTTATGGATTATCAATATGGACATCGTCCATTTTTCAGTGATATTCAATGTCTATGGCCACCAATCAAAAGCCAGATTCGTCCAATCGGGGATGAGCGAAAATGCCGTTAAATTTCTTTTTTCTGAATACTTTTCATCTCTCATGCGGGCGTGTGCCGGTATGTTATAGTATCATGATTTGTTCATTTTCTTAATGATTAGTCGAAGATATTTGACAATGAATAATATGGCAAATTCATAACGGTGTGGATGTGCAATCTATCTCCAGCCAAATTAAAGACATGATTTCCTTTTGACCACTTCAACTATATATATGTCCAAAAGCCTTTCGTGTAAGGAGTCTCTCTGCAATCTCATTTTCACTTAGCTTATCCTCGGAGAATCCGAGGATCAAAGTCGATTGTTTATTTGCATATCCGAAACCCTTTTCTTTGGCAGCGCATTTGATCTTCCAGGCCATAGAAAGCACTAAATGAGCAGCATACCATGCATTATCCATGCTCCATTTACATAAAGTTTGGAAAGATAGTGACAGAAAGCTTATCATCCATCTTCCACAATCTTCACTAGCATTTTACAAAGAGAAAAAAAGTAAATATTTCGAACATTAGCAAGTCCTTAAAAAGCTACATTTGCGTCTTTGTCCGAAACTTGGGATCATCTAGATGTAATAATAATTAGAGGGTATTGTTGGGAAATAGGGCAAAAAAAAAGATACTGTACTGATTGAGGGGACTTGGGTGTGCGAGCACCAACATATTAAAGTAAGGAATGCATCAATGGAGCTTGCCCGGTTTTAGAACAGGCCGCAGATTTAATCATTGGGTGTAGCCAATTATTTAAAAGTATATACCGCTAGACATATTTTAACGCCCTCTTCCACACGAGAAGACCGATAAGACATGGAAAGCCTAAACTCAGGAAAACCTAAATAAGAAAAAGGAGTTGCACAAAGAGTTGAACGAGGAACCCTAAGATTATTAGTTGTTGACCAGAGGTTTCTTGACCACAAATTAGGCTTTTTGTGACCAAAGATTACCAAAAATGACTAGAGCACACTTCACTCGTATATAGATCAATCTATATATCTCACCAATTCATCCCAATGGCCGGCGTCACCTTGATCTTATTAGTGGTTGATAGACATATACTCGATCGATCGAGTCTTGGAAACAGCCAGAAGAAGTTCAATCGTCGTCCTCTTCTTCTACATTGCCGTCTCTACGAGTCTAGTCGTCGGATGGTTTACCACGCGCATGTCATCACATTTTTCTCCACCGTTGTCCTGATGATAGGCCTCATACTGTTCAAAGTCTCCCGGTCTTGGACTGACCAAGGAAAAAGTTGGAGTTCGGTTTGCTGATACTTTCTCCTGGTCTGAGAGCATAAAGAAGCTCGTCTTGATCAAGCGTGGAAAGATTGGCTTTAGAAAAAATAAGAGAATCATCACCAAGTAGTGAGCTTCTGCGTGGAGCCAGAGGAGCTGCTTCTGATGGCGATGTAGTAAACCCCGGGGAAGGTGCTTCGTTGCCTAAGAGACCAGCTCACTTGCACGTTCACGGAACTTTGTAAGATGAATTTAGGTTAGATTATCTGCTATTTGTCGATGACAAACAATCAAACAAACAAAGGGGTGAGTACAAGATGACATTTTTATATGCTATTTGTTCATCCATATCATGCCGATTGTAAAGATATCTAATGTCTATATATAATCCGTTGATCGTCGATCGAAATTGAACTTTTTTTTTTCTAACGATGAAGTGTTCCTTTTATGGTAGCGCTTGTTTAAGTCATTTGAAAAGGCAGTCACACGGTATCGGTATTCATACTTTTTTTTGTTTGGTCCAATTGGTATTCATACTTGGACGGTGCTAAAGTTAGGGAAAGTCTTTCATGTAACCATAATACCTTGTGAAGAAAAAGAGGCAGTAATATACATGAGGGTCACTTTTTTTATACTGCATATTTGAAAAATTTGCAACCAATGTGATATAATAGAGGCGACAATTTAAATTTGATGTGTCACGTCTGCGTTGTGTTTAAGCTACGTTAATACTATTAGATAGACCTATATGGAAAAAGTGTGGCTTGTTTAACATGAACACAGTAGCTTCTTTAGTATTACATTTATTTTTGCGGGGCCTTCGTTCACAAAATTCACTTGCTATATGTGATTATTTACATTAAATAAAGCAATTTCAGGGGGAAAGTAAGAAAACGAGGAAAATTCATCTTTTTATTTACTTAATGAAATATCTAAAGTTTGAAATTTTTTTGAGTTACATAAGTTAAAATAAGATTTATCAGTATATTATATCCATGTGAACTATCCTCATCTTTGGAAAAAAAAAAGAAAAAGGGACTATCCTCGTCTATATTAGAGGAAAAAAAGTTGCAGGTCAAAGTAAATTAGTCAATATAGGTCATGTCACAATCGATCAGGCCCGCACGACTCATATAATTAGACAAGTCCTATGAGCAATTAATTCGAAAACCCGAACACTAGCAATCAGACACAACAATGACCTTGAACGTGTTTAAACTGAAGGGTCTTGTTAATAAGTATTCTTAGGACACTAGTTAAGTTAATTATAAGTGGAAATAAGAATTTTCATGACCCTTACAAATGGAAGAATTACACGTTTTTAATCAAGCCACTTATTTCAAATCGTAAATTTTAAATTATTAGAGCATACTTGATAAGACTTAACAAGTGTCCGAAGACGGTCGTTTCAAGAAATCTTCCTAAAATGAATTTAAACCAGCAAATGGCTTCTAGTGGAATTCACTAAATGGAGTGGATCCTATCTATACGATCCCCATGGACCTAAGTATCAAGACTAGAAAATTCAATGCACGCCAGAAATTTCTCGTAGACGGAGTCAAAGAGGGTTGGAATATGAACTACAAAGACAAGCCGGATTTTTAGAATGTGGAGAAAGGGATTGTTCTTTTTTCCTGTTTCCCAGTAAATGGTTTCTGCCACACCCTCAAGGTGACGCTGACGTCGCAATGAATTGCAAGCTACAATTCAAATTAGTCAAAGTCTTCTCTTCAAACAAACAAAGTCTCCTCCCTCTTTTGACGAAGAATTTTTTTTTTAAAAACATGTCTTAAACTTATTACATTGATGCCCATTCAATTATAAATCTTTTAATTAGATTAATTTAGTTCCTAACATTTTATTTTTGCGCTAATTCAATCCATTTAACCAATTTTGATCGAAAATCGCTAACATGAACTCCAGCTAGCTTACGTGGTACAATTGGCCATGATATGGGTATTTTTAAAGAACTTTTTAATTTTTTATATAGTTGTTTTCTTTTCTTTTCTTTTATGTTTTTTTTCATTCTTTTTTTCTTGGCGAGGGTTGCAGTCCTCGCCCAGAGCCTGCGAAGCCGCAAGCCCCTTGCTTGTTGGCCGGTGAGGGCCACAAGCCTCTCGCCTGAGAAAAAGAAAAAAAAAGGAAAGGAAAAGAAAAGAAAAGAAAAAAAAGCTGAAAAGTATTAAAATATGTTAGCGTCGGTGTGTTACGGAGGATAGCCGGAGTCCATTCCAGTGTGAAAAAGTGTAGGATTAAATTGGCATAATTAAAAGATTTAGGATCGAATTAACAAAAGTGTAATAAGTTTAGGACTTTTTCACAAATTTCTCCATTGGCCATCATAGTTTATCACATATAACGTAGGAAACAGTGGTAGGAGGCAATCAATACCGACAACCCCAATGGCTGTTATCATAGGAGTTCCAAAACTGGGGAAGGATGTATGATCTGGATTATATTTACTGTCCGCGGAGGCGAGACCTTGGGGATGGACAACCTATCTTCGCAACACTATCGAATGTCATTGCGAAAGAGATCCCTTTGAACAACATCGAGTTTCAAAGTCTTGCTCTTGCCGGTCGCTTCGATCTCGAGACCATTGGAGAAGGATGAGAAACTCGCACATCAACCTCTACCAACAAGCACAACCATACTTTGAGGGGCCAAATTCCCTAAAAAATTTAAAATTTTAGGTCCAGTCCCAAATCTGTCCTGAACTATTTTTTTGTCTTAGAAAAAGTCCCAAATTTTAGGTCCAATTCCAAATCTATCCCAAATCTACCCCAAATTTTGTTTTGTAAAAAAAATAATAATTAACTTTCAATCTATCTTCAAATCTACCTGGTGGTCAAGTTCTTACTTGATGTGGCATTTTACATCGATAACAAATCCATATGAACAAGGTGACATTAAAAAATGTCTCCAAAATAAAACAATTCTAGGATACGAAAATTAGGAATGACTAATGTGGGTAGTTTTTGGACTAGAGTAAAAATTGGTGATTTTTCTCTTAAACAAAAAAAAAGTTTGGCTTAAATTTGGGATTGAACCTAAAGTTTATGATTTTTTCTAAGAAAAAAAAAGTACAAGATAGGTTTGGGAATGAATCTAAAGTTTAAGATTTTTTTCTAAGACAAAAAAAAGTTCAAGGCAAATTTGCGACTAAGCCTAAAGTTTGGGGGTTTTTTTTTTATAGAAAAAAAGAAGTTCGAGGCAAAATTGAGACTAAACCTAAAGTTGATGGTTATTTATGGAATTAGGCCTACTTCGAGGATTAAACCTTATGTATTTGAATGTATATATTCAATGAAAATCATCAATAGCCTAGATTAATATTTAAGGTAACCTTCTTATACTATTCTTTGAAAATCATTGATGACCTAGATCAATGTTGATTTGATGCACATGGCCTCTAGACAAACGAAGTGTCGATTTAGTGATTGAGGAATGAATGAGTGGGCGGACGATAGAGGTCATTCCCGGTCCACGAGTTGGCTTGCTCATGGGCTATTTTGCAAGCTGAGAGTGAACCCAAGTAAATACTCATGGCAATTTCGTTATTCTTTTCTTTGAAAATTATTGCTGGTATTATGGGTAGATCATACCTAGGCGACGGTATCTTAGTGATAAATGAAAGCATATGCTAACGTGGACTAGGTGCACGGAATAAGCCTTGCCTGGCGAAAAGTCTACTAGACTATTTTATAAGTTACCAGTTTATTGAATTAAACTGAATTTTCTACTCACGAGAAGGAAAAAGAAAAATCGGAATAATCGGTTTTATTGCAGCTTTCTTTTGAATGGGACAAGACTAAACAGTTTTACCAATACTAATGTCAAAATTAATGGCCGAAGACCACGTCAACCACCATTTTCGAGGAGATAAAGGGGGGGTGGGACAATGGAGGAAGTCGATGTGGCAACTTAAGTTTAGGGTTTGTCTCTTTCTTTTCCTCGTAATATTTTACTCTGTACGCCAGCCACGTCACACTTGCCCGGTGTTGACTACTATCGTGTGAAAGTAGGATGATTTGATAACTTTTCATTTTCTTTTTTATTAATCCTAATGGCATCTGTTATCAGTTAACTTTCAGAAAATGCGTGATTCTTGCCCAATTTTATATATGATTAATATCACAAAAAATCATAAATTGATATACATATGATAAATTTATCCCAAATTAATTTTTTTACCACGAAAAATCCTAAATTAGTATACTTGTGACAAATTTATCTAAAACAATTAATTTAGGGTAAATTTATTATAGGTGTACAAATTTAGAATTTTTATTGGTATTAATCCTTTTATATATAGCGTTACCGGTTTTGGGCGAACGATACAACAAAATCTCATCAAGGATTCAAAGTGGTAACATTTCAATGAATTTTCAGAAATTAAAATAATTCTTGACATTACAACAATTAATTACAAACTAGCTGAAATCCTTGTGTGTTGATAGGTCATGGTTGAATTTAGTCCACTTAATGGATTCATATACTAAAAATTTACCTTGTTAAGGAACGGGTGGTGGATAATGTAGTTATACCGTATTAATGAACAAGATTTATATCGATAGTATAATGTTTTAACTAAGGATGAATAAATGAAAAGTCCGTATGATAACGATTCTATCATCTATTTTAGCCAGAAGTTTCCGTTGAGTCAAAGTCCACGGCAATATCCTCCTGACCGTAGTCAGTAGAACGAAAATTAATTGTGTCTCGTGCTGTTAAGTCAAAGTCATCATGACAATCATCTTATTTTTTACAGAAGAAACTAAAGGGAAGTCATCGGTCATCGGTCATCGGTCATCGGTCATCCGACATGACAGCCCATTTCATAAAATTGGGACTAACTTTTTTCACACATCTAGACCCTGAAGAATGTATTGAAAAAGCACATAATCTTATGTCCGTGGAGTGCGGTTGTGCACAATGCACGTGTGTGAGGTTCTACTGTCAAGAGGCAGTGGCATCAGATGCATGTTTACCAACTTTTGCAATGCAAAACCATGAGAATTTCACTAATTAAATTGAAAGGCGACCCTTCTCTTGTTGATCTTTATGTCAAGAGTTAAAGATTAGTGCCGTTTTTTTTTTATTTTATTTACAAAATTTAAAATTGTTAAACCTGGATTCACAATGTACATAGTGAATTTTGATGGGAATATCAGACCTTATTTATTAGCTCGCTATTTAAGCCGATTTGGCAAAATGGATGAGTTCCTTCTACTTAGATATTTCCACGGAAAGGATCGCTCGCATTTGTATGTAATGTTATGTTTTCCGCTATCTTTGACCAGAAAATCTCAGATCGGACTTTAATCCATAAGTTATGGATATGGACATCGCCCATTTTTTATTTTTTTTAGTGATGTTCAATATCTACCAACCAAAAGTCAGATTCCTCCAATCAAGGATGAACGAAGACGCGGTGAAATTTCTTTTCCAAATTTTTACATCTTCCATGTGTGTGCGTACGCTGATATGTTATAATATCACGACGTTCACGTTCCTAATAGTCGGTCGAAGAAATTTGACTATGAATAATATACAAATTCGTATCAATGTATTAAGAGGTAAAACGTTTACTAAATCTATGCCTAGTGTTGTAATAAAAACATGTGTCTCACCTCTCACTCCTCTGATATGGGGAAAATTACCAAAAAACTCATATACATATTGCATTTGTGTCAATTCAGTCATAAACTTTTTAATTTAAGCAATTTAATTCAAAATATTTTGACAATTTTCGAATTGCATCATTATGGTTAGAAATTGCTGATGTAGACAATTTTTTTGTAATTTAAAAAAAATTGAATTTTCTTCATTGTGCCGGCGAGGGTCGTCGGTGACCCTCGCCGGCACAATAAGAAAAAAAAAGCAAAGGAAAAAAAGAAAAGAAAAATTAAAAAAAAACTTTATTTTTTTTAAATGTACAAATATTGTCCACGTCAGCGCCGATTGTGCCACGTAGGACAGTCGGTGTCCATATCAGCAATTTCCGATCAAAATTAGCCGGAATAACTCAATTGGCAAATTGTCAAAAGGTTTAGAACTAAATTGGCCAAATTGAAAGATTTATGACTGAATTGACACAAATACAATATGGCTTTTTTAGTAATTTTCTTGTGATACATGACTACCCACGTTTGAAGCTGTATTTCTTTTTTATTTTTTGAAAGCTCGTTCTCTTCCTCAACACATAACCATCCCGATTTGCAATCTATCTCCAACCAAATTCATGACACGATTTCCTTTTGACCACGTCAACTATATATATACGTCCAAAAGCCTTTCATCTTAGGAGTTTCCTTGCAATCACATTCTCACTAGCTATCCTCGGAGAATTGAACGAGAGACCCCGGACGATTAGTTGTTGACCAGAGGTTTCTTGACCCCAATTTAGGCTTTTTGTGCTCCAAAATGGAAATTGAACAATTTTATGACCGGAGTACACATAACGTATTCCACTCATATATTCACCAATATCTATTTCACCATTTCATCCCAATGGCCGGCGTCACCTTGATCTTTATTAGTGGTTGATAGATATATATGCTCGATCGATCGAGTCTTGGAACGACCATAAGTTCAGTCGTCGTCCCCTTTGTCCACATTGCCGTCTCGGCGAGTCTAGTCGTCGTATGGGTTACCATGCGCATGTCATCATCTCTTCCCCACCTTGTCCTGATGATTGGCTTCGCACTGTTCAAAGTTTCCTTCTCTTGGGTTGACCAGGAAAAGTTGGGGGTCTGCTGCAAATACCTTCTCCTGGTCTGGGGAGCAAGAAGAAGGTCGTCTCGATCACTGGTGTGGAAAGATTTGGAAGAGAAGCTGTTTTTGACGGTGATGTAGTAGTAAACCCGCCGATGGTGCTTCGTTGCTCAAGAGACCAGCTCACTTGCAATGTTCACGGAACTTGTAAGATCATTAGGTTAGATTATCTGCTTTTTGTCGATGACAAACAAACAAAAGGGCGAGTACAAGATGACATTTCATTAATTGTGCATCCTTATCATAAAGATAATTATCGTGCAAAGAAACCATTGATCTTCAATTGAAATTTAACTTCTTCTTTTTACTAACGATGAAGTGTCCGTTTTATTTGGCACTTGTTTATGTCATTTGAAACGGCAATCGCATGGTATTATCGGTATTCATTCTGGGACGATGGTAAAATTAGGGAAAGTCTTTCATATGAGTTTATACCTTATGATGAAACATAGGGGGTAATTTACATCAGGGCCACTTTCTTTGTACTGCAACTAATTTTAGGGGAATAGTAAGAAAGCTAATAATTTTTTCTTCGTTTAATTTATGAAAATATCTAAAGTTAGTAAATTTTTCGAGTTACTTAAGTTAAAATAATTTGTCAGTATATTATATCCATTCGTGCTATCGTCATAAATATTTAAGGGAAAAAAAGTTGCGGCTCAAAGTAAATTAATCTGTATAGACCGTGTCATGATTGATCAAGTCCGCACGACTCGTTTAATTAAACAAGTCGCATGCGCAACCAATTCGGCAATGCGCAAACACCTGCAATTCGTTAATATCAAGGGTAGAGACAATAATGAACTTGAACTATAAAGAAGAAAGTGCCCTTAGGGCACTAGTTACATTAATTAAAAGTGGAAATAAGGATTTTCAAGACCCTTTAAAAAAAATTTGTTGACTAAGTGTTTAAATTTCTCGTAGACAGAGTCAAAGAGGGATAGGAGGCGAATATAAACTATGAAGACAAGCAAGATCTTTAGAATCTCGCGGATGGGGTTTTTATTATTATTTAATTTTCCCCACTAAATGGTTTCTCCCAAACCAGGAAGTTAATGCAAATTTCAGATTTCGCAATTACTTACAAGCTACAATCCAAATTAGTCAAAGTCTTCTCTTTAAACAAAGTATCCTCCCAGACCAAAAAAAAAAAAACAAAGTATCCTCCCTCATTTGTCTCTCTCTCTCTCAACTGTACTTACTAGGTTGCTTGTTGCTTGTTGTTTGATGCCAAACGGCATTATAATGAATGAACCCTAGTTCTCTATATTATCTATCTTGGCGCGATCGATGAGACCAGATCGTGCATGTTGGATGTTTCACATGCAGTCCGCACTAGAAGTTAAACTTGAGGTTATATTGTATAATCATATGTTGTTGTTCGTATATGGTATATATGAAAAATAGGATAATGCTCATGTGACGGTCCGTTACTTTTTTAAAGAGTGACAGTGCGTTTTGCATCACTAATTTCCCTTGTGGCTACTGGTTAACGTGTTTAATTGGTTCCCAAGCATTTTGATATTAGGAGGAAAAAAAGAAGGCAGAAGGGTGAATGATTGTGAATGCCGATTGCTTTTTCATGTAAAGTGAAATTTGTGGCTGCCCTTGGTTGGAGTGTTGGAAGATTTTTAGTTTAGAACTTAAACACGACAATACTGTTAAGTCTCCTTGTAAAAGAGAAAGTTCGATTGAAATGAAATACAAAAAAGGAAAAGAAGTTGCAAAGAACGGTGTCGTTGTGGTTAACACTAAAAGCTGTTCTGCAATACTCAGAATCTCTAGAAGCCTCTTCTAGTGGCACGTGTCGAGACAAGATTTGCTCACTCTACAACCGTTTTAATACACTGAAGGATGAGGAATGTTTTGTGAAGAAAAATGCGTGAGATCACCAGATGATTCTTCTATTTCCCTTTTTATTTTTTGAGTATGAGCTGTAAATTAGCCATTGGTCATTTTAGATCTAACATGATGGTATAAATAGGATGTGAGAAAATGGAGATGACGGGCTTTTAGATGAATTTTTACAGAGTATGAAGAAATGACTATGGTGATGAGGTTTTCTACTGATCTGATTCTTGTGTAGTTTCATTTCTTCATTACTTTGTCACCTTCTTCTCACCACCTATATGGATTATAGATCTGAACTTAACTGGTTATGGGGCTTGTAGAGTGTCTCATGGGCGTGAATTATGAGAAAAATAAAAGATAGATATCAGGGGCTTTAAGGATTGTGGTATGAGCTCATTTTCTTGGGAAAGATAGTTCACTTGCGTGGAAACTTTCTCCCCCCTTTTTTCCGTCCTCGAAGGGTTTGGAAAGTTATTGGCTCTGGATGAAAATATCATCCAGCATTTTAAGGCATATTTTCCTCCATCCATTATTAGAGAATACATATTTCCGATTGAACATAGACATTGCTCACACACGTCTTTGATTAAGTTCACATGTACAAGATGATAATATTTGCAACCCACTAGGTCGGGGTTCCATTACCAAGAGATTTCTCTCAATTAGGGATGAAGGAAAATACGGCCGTAATATTTACAGGCAAACAATATTTGACTCCAAATCTGGAAAGGAACTGTTTGGCCATCACGACTACGTGATCTATTCTATGTTCATTGAAAAATTTTGTTTATACTCGTGCTAATTTACAAACTTTAGTTAAATGCGCTTCTGTTTGTTGCATAACAAGACAAAGTTCATTTACATGTGCACTTTGACTTCACATTGGTCCATCGTAGTTTATCACATGGAAAGTAGGAAACAGAGGTGAGAGGCAATCGGTATTAGCATCATATTTATTGTCTGCGGAGGGGGAGACTTTAACCCTATCTCCACTACAACACTATCGAAATGTTAGTGGCGGACGAGAGGCCAACCGTGCTTCGAGGGTAAAGCCTAGTACATTTCAACGTATACACTCAATGAAAATCATAATAGCCTAGATTAATATTTAAGGTAATCATCTTGTATTATTCTTTGAGATTCACCGATGACCTAGATCAATGTTGATCTAATGCGTATGTCCACTAGACGAACAAACTGTCGTTGTAGTGATTGAGGAATGAACATGTGGGCAGACGACGTAGGTCATACCGGTCCATAAGTTAACTTGCTTATGCTTTATTGTGTAAGCTTAGAGTAGCCCTAAGTAAATACTTATGGTAATTTCGTTATACTTTTCTTTGAAAATAATTTTTGGTCGAAGGTTTCTTAGTGATTACTGAAAGAATATGTTAATGTGGAGTAGGTGCACAAATGAGTCTTACCTGGCATGGAGCTGCTAAAATTCTGAATGATTGGTTTATGCGACTTTGTTTTGAATGGACAAGACTAAACAGTTTAAGAATATACTAATGTCGAGAATTAGTGGCCAAAAGACATGGTCAACCACAATGGTCGAGGATATAAAGGGGTGGGACAACAATGGAAGACATCGTGGCAACTTAAGTTTAGGGATTCTCTCTCGTATGCTTGCCTAATGTTGACTATAATCATATAGAAGAACGATGGATTAATAACTTTCTTATCTTAATTTATCCTAACAGCATATGTTCATTTGCCCGTTAAATATATCAATCAACTCTCAGAAACTGCGTGCTCCTTGGTTCTTGTTTATGGTGTGACCACATTTGAGTGACCAATATGATAAAACCTCGTCAAGGTATCAAAGTGTTGACACTTCACCGAACTTGCAGAAATTAAAATAGTTCATACTATTACAACCACTATATAAAAACTAGCTGACCCTAATGTTATTTTTGTATAGACTCCATCTAGGAATACTCTGCTCGGTAAACGAGGAATACCGAAGACTTAGAATGTATAGTCGAACTAGAACGAGAGTCGCCTCTAACAAGAAAAAGTGTGACTTGAAATATGGTGCAACACGCGCATTTATACCATCTTTACTTTTATTTTCTCCGATGGGCCATGCTTGCATTTGATGTACTTAATAGAATCATGTTCTACCGATCAAACGAAAAAATTGGAGTCTTCACGTACAAGGAAGATCGTTGATTTATTATGTAGCCCCTCCTAATTAAATTCTTATGCAAAAGGCAACTTGAGACATCACAAGTGAGATTTATATTTTCCTGGGGAGACGAGAATTTTGTCAAAAGGACCTGACTTCATACAACGATCCATTACTAAAGCAAATGCATCTATTAAAGCATAAGGGAGACATTTGACTAACCCAGGATGTTAATCGATCAAATCAGACAACTTTTGCGGAGATAGAGTAGCCGTGTCCTTTGGCAATTATGTTTTCTAATTGCAATCGGTCTAAAGAGTTATTTTCTCGTGTGAGTTGTTAGCGCAAGTTTTTCTTGATAGAAAAATTTCGTTAGACAAACAATTCCTATTAAAGTGCAACATAACTTTTGAAAAGAAAATCACTTTGTTGATCGACTTGCTAATCTTGAAATCGATAAGCGTTTGGACACTAGTTTCTTTTCATTACCTCCTAAGGAGCTATTTCATGTTTTATTATGTGATAAAACATAAATAGTAGATTTATGACATTAATTTTTTGTATTCGACTTTAGCCCTCTTTCATACAAAAAAAAATTATTTAGAAAAAAGGGGCAATAACGAGCAAAAATTTATACTGTATTAATGAAAAGTTTTAATACCACCGATATAATTGTTTAACTAAGGATGAATAGGATAATAAAAAGTCAGTATGACAATGACTATATCATCTATTGCTGTCAGAAGTTTCCGTGAGAAATGTGTCTCTTGACTTTGCAACAATATCCTCCCGATCGTCGTCTGTAAAAGGAAAATTAATTATGTCTCGTGCTGCTAAGTCAAAGTCATCATGGCAATCCTCCTTTTTTTGTACAAAAGATACTTAAAGGAAGTCATCGGTCATTGGTCGTCCGTCATCTCAGCCTATTTCTTACAGCTTTGGACCAACATATTTTACACATCCCCCGTGGAGTGCCGTTGATGTAGGGTTTTGATGACTTCTTGGTGATGCTAAGGTCATTGCTTGAAGGAACAGAAACATCTTGAGGGATCACACGCATCTAACAAACGACCATGAAGGGAGCTTGATTTTATATTAGGGTTATAGTAAAAAAAAATATTAGGGTTACAATAAATCGGTGAAGTTCAAAACTATCGAGTAAAGAAGCAATGACATCACATGAATGTTTACCAACTTTTACCAAGCAAGAGCGCGAGACTTTCGCCAACCAAACTCGAAAGTTTTCTTTGGACAAACACGAGCCTTCCCTCGTTGATCTCTGAGTCAAGAGTTAGAATTTAACCTCTAGAGTACCATCTTTTTCAAAAGTATAATTTGTTAAACGTGGATTCGCGATGTATATAGTGCACACGGCATTGTCGACCCCTGCATATAGAATTGGTCTTGATCATAGCGAGCGAGCGAATCAAAATTGATTTTTCTTCAAAGGGCTGAAATAAGATAAATAATGTGAATTTAATATCGTACTTGTACCTACTTGATTACCAACCTATACTCAAAATAAATATGATAGGGATTCATGATTTGATAAGACAATGCATGTCCATTAATCCACACACTGAATTTTGGCCTATGACTTAGCATGAGGATATATAATAAAGAAGAAAAAAAAAAGGAAAATTCGAACTCAGAATATTTATTAGATGAATGCGCCATTAATATTCAAATATTCTAATGACCGACACGTTTCTCAATATATATTTTTGCCAGTAGAATTCTTCCCAAGTTCGTAACTCACCAAGGTCAGTCCAACTCCAGAGTTTTGGCCAAAAAGGAAAAGTTCCAACGCTAAAGAGTCATCTTTTAATTCAAACCAGAAAAAGAAGGCAGAGATAAGTCTAAGAAATAAATAAATATCGATTTCGATTTCGATCTGTTTTCATATATTCCACCTTCGATTGTCAAATACCTCAGATGCTGGTTGACCCAAAAGAGCTAAACTTGACTAAGTAGAAAAACAAAAAGTGAATAAAGCCTGTCCAATTTAGAACTACATAGATAAATGACCTTACTAGATGGGTTCGATCAGAAATTAAATTTGTTAGTTCCTGGTTACAAGTAAGAACATGCAATTTTTTATTAGGAAAAATTGTCACGTACACCGTCAGCGTCAAACAATTTTATAAGCTATCGATTTTAAAAAGTAGGCAATTATAATTCTAAAGTCAAGGATGGACAAAGCTAATCATGTAAAATATCCTTTGTGCTAATAGTGTATGTTCTATATTTGGTTTTTTTTTATAAGATAACGTAGCACATAAGCGGAAAGACCAAATCGGTGGTTGAATCCATATTAAATGGCACTTGATTAGTGCCACTCGTGCGAGTCACTTTTTGTGCTCGTCACATTGTATTATAATGTCTACATCAATATAGGGGAGAATTACCCATAAAGTCCAAAATCTATTATAATTATACCAATTTTTTTTTTTGCTAATTAAGTCATAAACCTTTTGTATATATGTCAAATCAATCTATCTAGCCAATTTTGTTCAGCCAGTGCTGACATGACACAACCGATACTAACGTGGATAAAATTAATAATATTTTAATATTTTTTCAGATTATTTATATATTTATTCATTTTCATTTCTTTTTCTCTTTTTTTTTTCTTCACTTCTTTCTTCCTCCAGTTGGCTGCCGAACCTCGGCGACATGCTAGAGGCGAGGTCCGGCAAGGTTGACCTCACCTCCTCTAGCAAAGCTCACCACCGCTTCAATTACTATGACTAATTAAAAGATATAGCTTATTTCTTCCTAATCTGGGTTAATTTCATATTTTCGCTAAATACATTGGACTAAGTATTTGAAAAGAATCTGTTTTAATTCTTCACTAAATATGTAAAGGTTATCCATAGAAGATTTTGCAAAGATGGGGTTTTTAACTTTTCCACCACTAGAGGATTTGAATAAATTTTCTAGGCCGGCTAGGTTAATGAGCGTTTTATATATAATCATCCATCTAATCAACCTGAAAGTACTAATCTAATTTCCCTTTTGTCTTATTATCGATACAATTACTTATTCGAATCATGCGCATTTCACGCGGTAGCTGGAAAATCATACAATATGGTTTATCCTTTTTCCCATCAAACCGATAGGAAACATTTACATAGGACAGGACTTGCCAAAATATCATTTTTTCTTATCAAAATGAATTTCAATTACCTTTTAATTAATCGATCAATTCAATATGATTATCCTACGGCTGACCACTTGGATGTGTGCTGACTTGGAAAGTTGAGTCGTCGATCCATCGATTTCAAACTTTAAGGAATTTTCATGCAAGTAGGCCACTGGATACAAACCTCAATCGATACCAATCACTAGTCAAAATCATCAAATTCGAATTCCGTTGACCAAAAGAAGGGATGACAATTGTCTATCAACTTTAACCGGCCACCCAATTGGGCCACTGACTCGTAAACACAGGCCTTGGTAAAAAGTCCACTAGTGTTTATTTGGGCCGGGTTTCATAATTCGACCAGGATAATTATTAGGAGCATCAGAAAAAAAAAATCCCCCAATGTGGTGTTAAGATCGTACTTCTTTATTATTTTATAACATTGAAACTTATTTTCCATTTTAACAACATATTGCAATGTCATCTCTTCAATGTTTGTTTAGTCATAGTTTGTCTTTCTCCATCGAAAGCATATTTCACTATAGATCGAATCTCGATGAGGCTCGTAATTGGTCATAATCAAGCTACCTATGCTAAAGATTGGTGAAATATTTCACTTGTCGTGATTTATGCATAGTTTTATTAGGGATAGTTTAATTCATTTCATTTTCTAGATTTTCTTTAGAGTACATATATAATATTTTCTCAGTTAAATGTTAGTTATAATCTTATGTTTACTCATTTTTACATTTTTAAGGAACGTTTATAGTATTTTTAAATTTTAATTATGATTTATAATTTAGTTTCTAATTATTATTTGCTTGATTATGCTTTTAGTATGATATTTTCAATTTTCAATTTTAATAGTTCAATTGCTTGATTATGCTTTAATTTTCCAATATTAATTATGCTAATAGTTTTATTATTTTCTCTTCATAAATTTGCTTGCAACTCCTTAATAGGGAAAATTATCCAAAAAAGTTCTAAGCCTATTGTATGGCGGCCAATTCAGTCCTAAACTTTTTAATTTTATTAATTTAGTCCTAAACCTTTTGAAAATTTGCCAATTTAGTCCTAAAATTTTTCACGATTTACCAATTTAGTCTTTATAAACAATTTTGGTCAGAAATCGCTGACGTAAACAACTTTTTATATATTTTTTAATTTTGTTCTTTTTCTTTTCTTTCTTTTTTTTTCATTCCTTCTTCCCTCTAGTTGGGCCTCAGCGATGACCGACGAGGCCGACTTTGGGCGAGGTGGACCTCGCTCTCACTATCGCTGGGTGAAGCTAGTGTCTGGGCAAGGTTGGCCCTCACTAGATTTGGCAAATGTCAAGCCTTGCCAATAGCTGGGTGAGGCTCGACCTCGTTGACCATCGCTGAGGCTCGATGATCGGCCAAAAGTCCAGCCTCGGGCGAGGTCAACCTCGCCCTCACTATTGCTAGGCAAAGTCGACGTCACCAATGGCTGGGCAAGGTTGGCCCTCGCCAAATTTGGCAAATGTTGAGCCTCGCCAATAGCTGGGTGAGGCTCGACGTCACTGGCCATTGCTGAGGCTTGACGATCGGCCATAAGAAGTAATGAAAACAAGAAAGAAAAATCAAAAAAATATAATAAAAAAATCAGAAAATCAGAAAAATTAAAAAAATATATAAATTTTTTTTGTCCATGTCAACCAGCCATTGCTGCGGTGCAACGTAGGATGGCTGGCACTAACTAAGCCGCCATGTCAGTAATTTCCGACCAAAATTGTCTATAAGGATTAAATTGACAATTTGTTAAAATGTTTAGAACTAAATTAACAAATTATCAAAATGTTTAGGACTAAATTGGTAAGTTGTCAAAAGGGTTAGGTCCAAATTTGCAAAATTGAAAAGTTTAGGACTAAATTGGCTTCCGTATAATAGGTTTATGGCTTTTTGAACAATTTTTCCCTTCCAAATACAAGGGGATGACATGATGCAACTTCTGCTTAACGACTTGATCCTCCTCATGCTTTCCGATTGGGATTCTGGGACGTCCGGTTATTTCGCAAGCTGTAAATCGATATTAAAGACGCGACGACCCGGATCTGTTTGACTTATCTGGAGAAAAAGCCAATAATGTTGCGTTGTTTGTACGATCAATTAGACTTGGAATTGCCAAAGCTCTAAGGACAGCCAGATTCTTGAACGCGATTCCAAGGGGTTAAGACCAAAAGAAAGATCTCAATGATTCCGATTTCTGTCCGTGTTCTTACAGAACTCTGTTCATCCTATCCAACACCCTTTCTCTTGTATTATCTTGGGTCAACGTTACATAATCGCTTCCATCTTCCTCATGATAAGCCAAAGAGTGGAAGGAAGCAAGAGATTTTGATTTGTCCAATGACATTGGTGCTGTCGCAGGGAAAATTATGAAAACTCCAGACAGAAAAACAAGGAACTCATGCATTTTGCCTTCTTTGTTACCAGCAAAAGTGCCAAGAACATAAGATATAATTTATCATTGTGAGAACAAACATTCCCCAAATTATTCTGAAATGCATTATCCAACCGTGCGCTTCTGTAACAAGCAATATCTAAATAGCTCGAGAATTTATCCAATTGAGAAGAAGGTACACGATTAGTAAGAATTATGATCCAAATCCATGTCGATTCCCTAAAAATACTAGTCGAACGATTGTAATGTCGATGAGCGCCCATGTAGATGGGAAGGTGTATGCAAATGTGTATATGAAAGATGCATACTGTGACTACTCAAACCACACAATATGAATCCTTTTACGGGAAACTAAAGTCTTAGTAAACATGCCAGCGACGCGTTTAGCGTGCTCTGGCTGCTCAAGTTTTATTGAAAATGTTCGATGTCATGCATTAAAATGATTTAGATATACTGGTTGATCTACTAAAAAGGAAACGTTAGACATGAAATCCAACGATTTTTTGGGGAAGAAAAAAAACTGGGCTGCCTTGGTAAAAGGATGAATCCATGACCCTCCTTCAACAATGTTCAAACTCTAGGCCAAAAACCACAAAAATTTAAACTAGACTGGCTTGGCACAAGACCATACGAGCTCTGTCGTTGACATGACATGTAAGGGTGTATTTGATAACCCTTCAGAATTTTTATTTCTTTTCTAGAAGTAATTTTGGAATAGAAATGCGTTTGGTAAAAAATGACTTTTGAAACAGTTTTCTATTTCTGAATGAGAATTGTGATTGGTAAAAAATTGATTCTCTAGAGCCATAATCAATTCTTGCCAGAATCATATATTTTTTATTTTCATTTCTCATTTTCCTTCTCCCGCTCGTAGGCTGCCGTCGCTGTCGATCCCCAGGCACTGTTTGGTAAACTTGTCAAAAACAAAAGTAGAATGAATGTACTTTTGATAAACATAATTTCTCATTCTCTTCAAGAATTGATTCTGCCATAATCAAAATTTTGAAAGAGAATGATTTTCAAACGCCCCTAAGTTAACAAGCAGAGGCCACAGAAGATTCAAGAATTTTGTTTCTTGCTTCAGGACTTTCTTGCGTACTTGTGAAGGGTAATGGAAACCCGTATGAAAGATCTGCATTGTGAGCATCAGGAAGCCATTGGAAACAACCCCTTATGCTCTGTGACGGAGTTGCACAAGCTTCGTTGATGTCTTGTTCCTCATGGACGTTACTCTCTTCGCATCTCTCCTCTGTGCACTTTGCTGTACCTTCCTTATTCTCACTGGCATATGGAATTTTTTCTTCTTGTTTTTTTTTTTTCCTGTGACACTTTCTTTGTTCTTGCAGTATGTACATATATCAACTCATTCCATGCCTTTCGATCGCAAGCACTCGCTCTCTCTCTCCCCCCACCAACCTTGCAGGAGCCACGCTTTGTGGCTCTTGCTCTCACACAAAGAACTTGGCCTCTGGTGGCCATTTCAAGAGTTTTCCAAGGTAAAAGACTTATTTCCCTTCTCATAATTATGAGGATCTGGTTTTATACTTGTACTGTTTCCTTGTGTGGGATTTCAGTGTTTGCTTGATTTTAATTTCTTTCATGCAGTTTTAGTGGGTGGGTTTAGGATGTTTTGTCTGACTTGGGAATGAGGAGACATGTATATCGATTGTAGCATGAGCTCAATCTGATGACACCAAAACTATGTGCATGATAGGGGTTCTCGAGGCTCGTGAGTCATTCGATGATCAAAAGTGGGAGTGGGCAACGATTTTTATTTTCTTCGAGCTAAAACAAACTTGCCCTGATGCATTTACTAATAGATAGATTATGTATTTGCCGGAATGACACAATGAGAATCCATTTCGATTTTGCTGATTTGTGGAACTGATGAACCGCCACGAACTCTTCACTACTTTCTTCCTGCATAGTATGCATTCTCTTTGCCGGGTGATGCTTTTGTTCATTTTGAACAATTTTAGTAATTGGTGGAGGACTCATATTACCTTTTCCACGCAGTTCGTCCTTTTGTTTGTAGATTAAGATTGAGCGGTCATTAGTCCTTGGGGTTGCAAATGGCTTTATATGATCAGATGATGAACTGTAATCGGCAGGTTGAAGCCGAATCAGGGTTTGCACAATGGATAAGACTACAATCGCACTCGAAGCTATCAGCAAGGAAACCGTTGATCTGGTGAGTGTCAATATCGTCTGGGATCTGTATTATTGAAATAGATCAGTGTTTCGGGTCTTCTTTGTTTGTCGAAAATGGCCAAAGGCAAACTAGTTTGTGGTTCAGTGGTTGTGCTGACATTCATGTGTTTCTCGATAGTCATATTGATTTGCAACACGAATATCATGTGTCACTTCATGTAAGAGCCCTCTGCAAAAGTTTTATAGTATGCTATAACACTCAGATTTCAACTCTTCCCAGGCTTAAATATCTCTTCAGTAGATAATGTCTAGTTTGATGATATACGAGATATTCTATTATGCAACAACCACGCAAAAATTCTCATTAGAAACCTGTGTTAGAGATGCCCAGCAGCTAATGGCCAATCCACATTGGGCAGGAGAACATCCCCGTGGAAGAAGTCTTTGAAAAGTTGAAGTGCACAAAAGAAGGTCTTAGCTCCGATGAGGTTCAAGCACGGCTTGAGGTGTTTGGATATAACAAACTTGAAGAGAAAGAGGTCCTTTTCTTTTGCCTCTGTGTTTCTCTAACTTAACAACTTAAGATCATTTACTAGTGGGTTCTTTTTTTTTATTTCATGCCTTGGTTTTATGAACTACCTCTACAGGAAAGTAAATTTCTGAAGTTCTTGGGCTTTATGTGGAATCCTCTATCATGGGTCATGGAAGCTGCCGCAATTATGGCCATAGCAATGGCACATGGAGGGGTATGTCCATAGAATCTTTGAAATTGCGTACACAATCAATAAAGGTAGACAAATTTTTCTGACTCTTCGAGTTTCATTCTTAATGCAGAAAAAGGGTTGGGATTACCCTGATTTTCTGGGCATCATTGCTCTGCTCATAATCAACTCAACAATCAGCTTTATGGAAGAAAATAATGCTGGAAATGCTGCCGCAGCCCTTATGGCTCGGTTGGCTCCGAAAGCAAAGGTTTTTATTCTCCCTTTTATCATGAAATCTTAATAACAAACTGTCCACTGACTTTTCCACAGTATTTTTTCCTTGTTACTCAAACCTGGCTGTCTCCTTCAGGTTTTAAGAGATGGAAAATGGAGTGAAGAAGATGCCTCAGTGTTGGTTCCAGGGGATGTTGTTAGTATCAAGCTTGGTGACATCATCCCTGCTGATGCTCGATTGCTTGAAGGAGACCCTTTGAAGATTGATCAGGTAAAAAGCCATCTTTATGTTGCCATGGTTATAAGAAGAAACTATTCTGGAGTGCTCCACAGTCCACAAAAGAAAGTTATTATTAACAAATGGCTAGCATTAGAAAAGGATGCACCTAAAGTTGTTTCATCTTGATAGAAATTCAAAATATGGGAACAAAGTAATCTTCAGTTGTTTACTAAGGTGGGGTAATTCATTGCATAAACTCTCTTTCAGTCCGCTCTCACGGGAGAGTCACTTCCAGTGACAAAACATCCCGGTGATGGAGTTTACTCCGGTTCAACCTGCAAACAAGGTGAGATTGAAGCGGTTGTCATAGCCACCGGAGTGCATACCTTCTTCGGCAAGGCAGCTCATCTTGTTGAAACCACAACACATGTTGGCCACTTTCAGCAGGTTTGTGCCGGAAGCTTTTGGCTCATTATAGTACTTAATGTGTTATTGGTTGCAAGGAAACTGACCAAGATTATACACCGTGCATGATGAAACCTTTACTATAAGTACAAGTTAAATAAATTCACATTGATTGAACCATTTGGAACATCTGTTCGCAGAAGGCCACGATTAATTGATGAGAAGTTTGCACTTTGTTTTTGTAATAAGACTTTGTTTCTGTGATTTCAGGTTCTGACAGCGATCGGAAACTTCTGCATTTGCTCGATCGCTGTGGGGATGTTCATTGAAATCGTCGTAATATTTGGGCTTCAAGATAGAGGATTCCGTGATGGTGTCGATAACCTCCTCGTTCTACTTATTGGTGGGATCCC
The DNA here is from genome assembly GCA_001662345.2 of Metrosideros polymorpha var. glaberrima. Classification (NCBI taxonomy): domain Eukaryota; kingdom Viridiplantae; phylum Streptophyta; class Magnoliopsida; order Myrtales; family Myrtaceae; genus Metrosideros; species Metrosideros polymorpha. The sequence goes on along the minus strand of BCNH02000004.1, from coordinate 19,395,165 downwards.
AATTGCTATGCCAACTGTTCTCTCTGTCACTATGGCCATCGGTTCTCATCGCCTATCTCAACAGGTTTGTAAAACATTGAGCGATCATATTTGTATGTGATATTTAAGCTAATAACTGTTCTCGCATTTAAGTTAATTGCTTCGGTCACTTGTAGGGTGCCATTACAAAGAGAATGACAGCCATTGAAGAAATGGCTGGGATGGATGTGCTTTGCAGTGACAAAACTGGCACTCTCACACTCAACAAACTTACAGTGGACAAGAATTTGATAGAGGTACTACATTTGCGACTTCAAATTTTCATAGGTTGTTCTTCCTAGGTTCTGATGCTCAAGGCATGCGCTTCTTTTGGAAGATTCCACTACTAAACTGATTGCATTTTGTGCAGGTTTTTGCTAAAGATGTTGACAAGGATATGGTTATGTTGATGGCTGCTAGAGCTTCAAGGCTGGAGAATCAAGATGCTATTGATGCCGCGATTGTGTCGATGTTGGCTGATCCAAAGGAGGTATTTGGGGCTAATTGCCTAATAACTCATGCAATGACTCGCTTATTGTTCCTGTAGGCATGTCCTACCATCGCACTCTTTCTCTGTAGTGAAAGTTACATTCTTGTAAGCATCTTGTACTTCAAAAGAGGGCTTTATCAATGTAAATCTGATCGAGCCCTTTCTTCTCATTAATAAGGCACGAGCCGGAATCACAGAAGTCCACTTTCTTCCGTTCAATCCAACCGATAAGAGGACAGCACTTACATACATTGATAAGAGTGATAAAATGCACCGGGTGAGCAAAGGTGCCCCAGAACAGGTACGTCGTATATGACAATTTCTCTTCTGAATCTAGGTTTAAAAGAGTTCTATGTCTATGCTGTTAACAATGAGTTTCTTTTTTGTGTGAAAATTTAGATTCTCAACCTGGCATGGAACAAACCCGAGATTGAGAAAAGGGTCCACTCAATAATCGATAAATTTGCAGAACGCGGGCTTCGGTCCCTTGCCGTTGCTCGTCAGGTGATTGTGCTTGGAATGAACTCTATCGTGCTTACTTGAGTTCCCATTTCCCAATTCCTTATTGACGGATTGAAGTTGTCTTGTTCCACAGGAAGTACCTGCTGGTACCAAAGATAGCCCTGGGGGGCCCTGGGAATTTGTCGGTCTCCTCCCCCTCTTTGATCCGCCACGCCATGACAGTGCTGAAACTATCAGACGAGCACTAGATCTTGGTGTTAGTGTTAAGATGATTACAGGTCTTCACCATGACCTTTTTCTTTTTCTCCAGGCCAAGTTTGTGATCCAATATACATTTATTAAGCCTACTTTATTCAACAAAAGTTCTCTAGTTAGTAGTTACAACCGCTATATGTTTTCAGAAATCAATGATTTTCTTACTCATAAATGCAGATAAATAGCTTGATTGATGCTTCTCTTCTTTGTTTCAGGTGACCAACTTGCAATTGCTAAAGAGACAGGAAGACGTCTCGGCATGGGCACAAATATGTATCCTTCTTCATCTTTGCTCGGTGAAAATAAGGATATTTCATTTCAGGTTGATGAGCTCATTGAGAAAGCTGACGGTTTTGCTGGTGTATTTCCTGGTAAACACATCACATCACATCATGTTACAAATTTAATAGGACAATCCCAAGCTTAGCATATGTTGCTCTGTGCAGAGCACAAATATGAGATCGTGAAGCGATTACAAGCGAAGAAGCACATTGTTGGAATGACAGGCGATGGGGTCAACGACGCACCTGCACTGAAAATAGCAGATATAGGCATTGCTGTTGCTGATTCAACTGATGCTGCTCGCAGTGCTTCTGATATAGTTCTCACAGAGCCTGGACTCAGTGTCATTATTAGTGCTGTCTTAACTAGTCGTGCAATCTTTCAGCGCATGAAGAATTACACGGTAAGGAAATCTTTTTTTCGGGAACTGGATCAACTCTTTCGATCCCCACTTTATTTAACAACTTTTGATTTTGGCTCAAGGTATCCAATCACTTCTAATGCCTTCATGTTTGTTTTGCTTTTCCTCTCATTTCAGATATATGCAGTGTCTATCACTGTCCGTATTGTTGTAAGTTGTCCTATCCTGCTTGGTTTCCAAATGCTGCTTCCACAAAACCCTATCGTCTTTTTTTACTGACCAGTGGGCTTATCTAACAGCTTGGATTTATGTTACTCAATGTGTTCTGGAGGTTCAGTTTCCCACCTTTCATGGTTCTCATCATTGCCATCCTCAACGATGGTAAGAACTATCGCTCTTTTAGCTTCTCCTCTCCATCTGCTCAATGCCTACAATGCAGGCAGTTATCTTCATTATAGTCTTCTAATATGTGCATGGCATCTTCTATTAGGTACGATAATGACCATATCCAAAGACAGAGTCAAGCCATCACCGATTCCAGATAGCTGGAAGCTGAGTGAAATTTTCGCTACTGGAATCGTCATAGGCGGTTACCTTGCCATCATGACTGTAGTATTCTTCTATATGGCCTCTGATACTAACTTTTTTGCGGTACGCTTCCTGCGTAGAAACTTTTGTTTCATCTACTAATTGAGGCGCATGATTATGAAAAAACAATTTGATACGTTAAGCTAAAATAATTCATGTTTTGGTGCTCCTAATCAAAAAACCAGTGACTGATGCTTTCCATCTTCTTTCTGACAGAAAAATTTCGGTGTGAAGAACTTCCACAAGGACCACTTCAATACATCCGACACTCATGTGTCCAAGGCAAGAAATGAACAGCTAGCATCTGCTGTATATCTCCAAGTCAGCACCATCAGCCAAGCTCTCATTTTTGTGACTCGCTCCAGGGGATGGTCTTTCACAGAAAGACCCGGTCTTCTTCTTGTTGCTGCATTTATCATAGCTCAACTGGTAATGATCACATTGCTTTTTTCAAGAAGATGTGGGCTTTATCCTTATGTCTAAGCAGTGGCCCTTTCACTAGCTCCAATATGAGTATATATAGCAACAAAGAAACGACTGAACTGGGAATTCCGTGGCTCGATTCTTTGATCTTACAGGTAGCAACTAGTCTCTCTGCTGTAGCAACATGGGAATTTGCTGGAATCAGTAAGATCGGGTGGAAGTGGACTGGTGTCATCTGGCTATACAACATTGTAACCTACATGCTGCTCGATCCTATCAAATTCGCTGTTCGGTATGCACTAAGTGGAAAAGCATGGGGTTTGGTATACAACAAAAGGGTGAGTGAAATGATCATTAAACTCTCTGTAGGAATCACTGGATTAGGCATTAGTTTAGCTTCCCTCCATTATTATTTATGGCCAGATTGGTTAGCCATGCTTTGAAATTGACCAACTGCATTCCTCATTGATGAACAATCTGATTGAATTTCTTTGCAGACGGCGCTGACCACACAAAAGGACTTTGGTAAGGAAGCACGTGAGGCTGCCTGGGCTGCCGAGCAGCGCACAATACATGGCCTCTCGTCCACAGAGAATAAAGCGATGTATGAGAAGCACACATCCGGGGACACTAGCGTCATGGCCGAAGAAGCCAGGAGACGCGCGGAAATCTCAAGGTTAGACTCATTGACACCATAATGCTCAGCATTGCCAATACGAAAGCGGGCTCATGTTTTACTTCTGATCCAAGTCATATCAGAACTAATGCGTACCGTCATACAATAACATCTGTATCTGCAACTAATCATTCAAACATTTTTTTCTGTAGAAGCCCTCTGAATGTAATTAAACTGAGCTGGCCATCATGATGTTTAACGAGATTAATTTTCTCACAAAATGCAGGCTCAGGGAACTTCACACTCTGAAGGGCAAGGTGGAGTCATTTGCAAAACTGAGGGGTCTAGACATTGATGTCAATCCTCACTACACCGTCTGAAGCCGCAAAGTTACGGGGTTCGCTTCATTTTCGCAAGCTTATTCGCCCCCACTGTTCACCGTTTCTCTCCATATTATCCGACATGTTTATGTGCTTGATGATGCTTAGCCATGTAACACGAACTATACCCAATAAGAGCTCAAAACGCACACGACTACGATGATCCAGAAATCGCATCATCGTATTCGCGACAATGTAGTATCATCCTCAATGATTTAAAAGTCTATGTTCTTGTGGGAATTGATTAATTTCTTTCGATGAACACATAATATGTTTTTTGGTTTTGCTCGAAGTTGGTCATATATTCATGGCCCATCTTCAGTCTAATAAGATCTCAATCTGCTCTGTTAGTCTTTCTTACACACAAGTACATGTTTCTCTCCCAAAATTCTCAACCACACATATAATGAATTATGAGCCCTATGACAAGCTATTGTAATGTCCTGATGATCCATGTGTAGTGACATTTCATCGTTCAACGTGTATAATCTTTTATAGAAATATGAAATTTCTTTCCCTTTCTGTGATCCTATGAGAGCCTAAGTTGTTGCTCAAACCAACTAATCACAAAGTATTTAAGCGAAACAAGAAGGAAATTAGAAGCTTTATGCTCCTCCTCTCCATTATATGCAAAATCGAAATTTGCACAAAATGTATGAGCTGAAATCACATATTATTTCTATCTCTATTTAGTAATTTTAGTAGGTCATGGTAATTTCTCAGATATGTCGGTAACTTCACGCCAGTAAATTCCAATTCTTAATAGATACGACCTCTGAAATAATCACTGGCCGAAGTAATGAAATTCGAAATTAAGTAAATAAAAAATAGCCATAAATAAAATATCCATCCCAATAATTTTTTTATAATTATCCATCCGAATTCTAATAAATAAAATATAATAATCATTTATTAGTGTCAAATATGGTCCACGGGTACGCCAAAATCGCGCACCCGCACATGAGTATTGTGGGGTCAACCGACGCTAAGTTTCACTGTACATAGCGATGGAGGGTTGACCTAGTTGAGGCGTTCGCTCTTGTTTGACGTTTTAGATCTGGACAATGTATGCCCAAACCCAACACCGTCGAGTCCGGGTTAAATATGTAATAAATAACAAGATATATCTCGATTTTGCAAAGTACGGATTAAGTGTAAGGAGAGAAAAAAATAATCACTTCGATTCTAGCGGATGTTTCTTATTGCTACTTAGCAATAAGTTTACTGGGCACTCTCTAAGAGATTTGATCGTTATTGTAAATGCCAAATCTCGGAGAAATATTAGTCACTTCCTCATTTTCTTCGTTTAGCTGAACTAATGGAGCAGAAATCTCTTTCTTTCTTTTTTTCCTTTTTCTATCGATACGAGTATGAGATATTGCGGGACTATTGCCGACTGTTCTAAAAGCTTAAGTTGCTAGATGAAGGCGTGGTTCGAAATTTAATTATTCTATCGCTTCCCCTCGTGCTTAGTTTGGTCTTCTTGCTTAGTGCTGAGCGTGGAACTATCTAGTTGGAGAGGCAGATAGAAGTCTGGAAAAAATCTGAACTTGAGACCTCCTATTCTCGTGAGGTTTTGAGAGATCGCTGCCAGCTGTTCTAAAATGAAGACGTGGTTTAATATCGTCGCTCGCTCGTCAGCATCTAGCATAAAATGAAAGGAAAGAGCAACGCGTTTCACACCACGAATCAGTAAGTAATGTACCCACCATTTGAATAGTATTTATCAGTATTCCTGGATAAGATGTCCCTCCCCGTTCCCCACCACCTTAATCATTCTTGTAGTAGCCTCTTGTACTTCGCATTGTGCGAACTCTCTCTGGTCCCTCTTTTTCTCTTCGTTGATACCGAAGGACGTTGAGCCCAAAGTGAGTTTCTTGTTCTTGATCGAGACGGGTCTTCGGGATCTTGATTGGACATAAAAGTCGACGCCTTCGGGTTCCAACTTCAACTGGAGTCGCTCAGGTCTCAAAAAGGGTTGTCCTTGATGGAGCTGAAACTGTTTGATTCGTCGCAGGCTGTCGCATTAGCCCACATGGGAAGATTGTACTCGACCCCGGTCATGAACTGGAGGGACGCTCCGAGTGTCGGGGTCTCTCGCTTGTTCTTTTCTTGCAGAGGTAAATGCTCTCTAAAGATGCCATTCTTATTGCCAAGCAAAAAAATGCAGAGACTCGGAAATGGAATTATGAATGCAGAAAGATTTGCCGACTTGATGTATATTTACTTTAATTCCCATTTGAGAATGTTGTTTTCTCATTGCTTAGGATCTTCAGTTAGAGCTGCTTTGTCAAGTACATCAAACGGTGCTCAAGCTACTTCAAATGCGGCATTGAGTTCATCTGGCCAAGGGGTGACAGGATCTTGTTTGCATCATACTAGCGGCAGGACGAAGGGCATGAACTCGAGTGTTTATTCAAGAGATCTGAGAGTGCTTGATGGCTACGACGATGAATATGGAGGATTTGTGGTCGACCCGGACAAACTACCCGCCAATCAAAATGCCTTCGCTCTGATGCTTCGTTCCTCTCTTTCGCATTGGAAAATGAAGGTGGAGTGTCTTCTTATGCAGTGAGTTTCATTCAAGCTATGGTGTGATTTTGGTTCTATGCCCAAGAGTGTTCAATAACTTATAATCCCCTGTGTTGAAATATCCGCGCTTACAATTCTTTTCATTCGGAAACATCCTCTCGAGCTTTCATTGGAGGCAGTAATGAGCTTTCCCGACGAATTGATCCTAATTATAAAAAAAAAGCAATGTAATATCCTGTTTGCAATGTTAGACCATTTTGTCTGAACCTGTAGACACCGGTTCATGAGGGAATTCTTCTAGGAGACATCAACATTTAGACTGACAAATATATTGAATGTGACGATGGCTGCTCCTAACCTAGTTTCAGACTAATGCTAATTTCACAATTATCTTGATAGCAAGGGCTTAAAGCCTATATCATATAACTGCAGGGAAAGAAGGGAATATGGCTCAAGTTGCCTCTGCAATTGTCTGAGCTTGTTCCAATTGCTGTGAAGGTACTTTGCTATTCCTTTATCATACATAGCTTACTTAATTTCCACCACCAAACCGAAAATATTTCACACGAACTTTACTCTGTGAATGGCCCCTGCAGATTCTTATATATATATATATATATATGTAACCCTGATAGATTATTTAGTTCAAAAGTAGTGATATCGCCACTGACAACGCATTTTTACTCCTCTTACGTGTGATTGAAGGAAGGTTTCAGATACCACCATGCAGAAATAAATTACGCGATGTTGACGTACTGGTTACCGGAAGGGCCATGCATGCTTCCTGGCAACGCTTCTCATCAAGTTGGCGTTGCAGGCCTCGTCATCAATGACAAGGGCGAGGTACAACGTGTTTTCTCCGATAAATTGAAAGAGTAGATGATGCTAATGCTACCAAATTCATGGAATCACTGCTGAACTCACAGTGAACTTGTCCTGGCGACTGTCATGCTCATGTACTACTTATGTTGATATGACATTAACTTTTGTTAAGGTTTTTCTGGCAACATCTCGTGCTGATGGGCTGTATCCTTCAATAAAATTAACTTTTAGACAGTAGGTATGTGAACCAGCTCTGGAGCTTGAATGAAAACCAGGCAGTCAGAAACTGACTGTAATTCCCTCAAATGGATGGGGCTTAAGTATAACACATACAAAATATGCTTCATTCTTGCTCTGTCGACATTCATCAACGCCAATGCATCTTATGGACTGAGCCTCCAATGGCGAAATTGTGACCGGCTTAGACTCTAGTCGTTTCTTTCTAAATGTTGCTTTTCTTAACCTTTTGCCAAAGTCTGGTCCTACAGTCCCGCAATGACTGACAAGTGCCAACAGGTTCTTGTAGTGCAAGAAAGAAACTGTTCTCCAGCATGTGTTGGTCTCTGGAAATTACCAACTGGATTCATTGCTGAGGTATCTGATTGAATATGCAAGATAGGTTAACTTGAGTTGTCTTTTCTTTTTTCCTCTCATTGTCATTATATTACTCTTTTAATTTGCAGTCAGAGGAGATATCTGAAGGAGTTGTAAGAGAAGTCAACGAAGAAACCGGTGTAAGCATCTCTTTTTCATAATATATTCGCTCTTTTTGCATTACTTATACATCGGTGACGGGATCAACAAGCAGTTATAAGTTCTTAATTTGTTCAAATTCTTTCCTAATACGAGCTTTTTCCTTATTTCATGTTCCAGATAGATACTGAGTTTATAGAAATAATCGGGTTCAGGTAATGACAAGAACTCTTTTTCCTATAATTTGCCTTGTGGTTGACAGAATCTTCTTAGAAGTAAATCGAATATCATGCAATGGTACTTTTGCCGTATCTCTCATGGATTATAATTCATTATCTCTTCTTTTCCTTAATTCAATTCCAGGCATGCGCACAATGTAGCTTTCAACAAGTCAGATTTGTTCTTCATTTGCATTTTGAGACCCCTTTCTACTCAAATAAGGATCGATGATGTCGAAATTCAAGCGGCCAAGGTAGTCCTTGCCTCCATAGAGTGGCAAAGCTTTCTCTGTGAGAATTCTTGTTGTTAAATGTAGAAAATTAAAAGCAAATCAGCAATACTTTCGGTGATGCTCGAACAAGGATGTACAAAAGCGCATCATTCACTACTTTGTCACAGTTTTCACTGAAAAAACGAGCTGAATTTTTTATGCAGTGGATGCCTGTGGTCGATTTTGTCGAGCACCAACTCATCCAAGGCGACAGAATGTTCAAGAAAGTAATTGATATTTACATCGCTCGACTGAGGAAACAGTATTGCGGATTGTCTGCTCATCAATCAGCCTCCAAGTTCGACGGAAAAGAATCAACCCTCTACTACCATGTAATTGACTCCCAAGATGATGGTGAAGCCTGCTCAGGCTAGCAGGTCCACCTCTAGGAAGTAGCCAATGTGCCTTGCTCATTGATGATTTTCCGATCATGTAGCATCTCTAGCTTTCAATGTCCGAGCATGAAATAATTTCTTTGCCATTCGAGACGTCTCAGAGGGATATAATTAACAAGGTATCCATGTGAGGTAATTCTTTCTTCTCATGCGTCATGCCTCTATAGTTACATCGGGAAAGTCGTGCATCTTCTGTTACTTTAGACGCGTCCATATGTTCCTCCATGTATACACCAGAATGTCGAGTGCGAAGTTGAAATGGTTTCCCTTCACTAGATGAGACATTACTCAGTGTTAAAAAGACCCTGGAAAGGATTGGCGGTAAGCGAGTTAAAACAAAGACAACTGGGAAGCTGATGGGTATTTGCTTCAGTGCTTGAACCAGTTCAGCAATAAATTTCAAAAGTGATTGACCCTTTAGCTGTGACATCTCTTGAGAGAGAAAGGCAGATGATCCTCTACAGGGCTTTGCATAATCTTGATGGTGAGGTTGGGGATGATGAGACAAACAGAAGATGCTAGGAATCAAGACAATGGCTCAAATCAGGCGTTAGCTTATTGGTTAGGAAACTTAGTCCGGTCCATTAAAGCTGGCCTCTGATCGCGATTTCGACTTGGAAAATAGGCGATGACTTTGGTCAAGTGTTCCCTTCCGCAAATCTCTTAGAGAAAGTAAACCATTTTCCGGTGTTTGTTCATGCCGAAAACAAGTTGAATATTTGGTTTCATGGTATTTGATAACGAGTGAATCGCTAAATCCAGCTTGCATCGTTTAAAGATGATATGTAATGACTAAGAAATCAGGATCGATGTCTTCTTTATATATCCAATAATCCGTCAAAATAATGAGAATTATAAAGAAATCAAGAAAAAAATTATGAAATCATATGTGTAAAATATTATACACAACGATACTTTTTCGCAAAAGCAGAAGAACGAGAGCATTAATGAAGTGTACTCAAGAGATGATAGAAAAGATCTTTGAAAAGACTTCTAAGAAAATCAATCATTCAAGTGATATCGACCACTAGCATTAATAAAAAAATCTTATGAAGCATTATTTTAGAATAAATAATCTCGCTCTCGTCGAAGATGTCAAGATATTCGAGATACACAGATCCAACAACATCGCTTGGCATATCAAATTTGCCCCAACTTTAAAAATCAAGTTCAGCTTGCTCTATAAACCAAACACAAAATACAAAATTCTTGCTCCTACTTGAGAAATTAGGTTTAATTTGTTTTCCCAAAAACCCTAGCCTCAAATTCTAATTTCAATTCGAAAGGACTGTCTAGCAAGGAAGACTTAGAGAGAGAGAGAGAGAGAGGGAGAGAGATGGTGATGGTGATGGTGATGGTGATGGTGATGGTGAATGGCGCCTCATTCTCCTGTTCTAATAGTCAGACGTGTGGAAGCGGTCTCTTCAGGAGTTGAAAATTCAATGAGGAAGACCCAAGAAAGACCCGAAACATTCCCGCCAACTAGCCGACAAAAGATGGAATTTTTGGCAGAAACAGAGGGCGGTCGAAGCCAATGAAATCCCAGAAAGAGGAAGTAAACAATTCGGACAAAGATGCGAAAGCTTCCACCACTTGACAGGAAGTTCCGGACGGAGGAAAGACGATGAATTCCCGGTCTAGACTCGACAGAAAAGAAGCCAAATGCGTGCACCGCAGATGATGATAAAACCCCCTCGTTGATCTGCAACTATATTATAATTGCTGGGATGGGGTTCTGCTGCAAGTTTTCTCTGACTTTTCAACCTGGAAGTTTCAAAGAAGTGAACGCTCTGCACGACTTGACTCTGCTTTTTTGTAATTTCCATGGCGTCTTCGCGTCAAGTGGGAACTTTAATTAAAAGACCAAGAAGGGGTCTCCTCTTCCGTGTTCTTGCAGTTGACCTGAGCTTGTTTAACACTTCCACGGCACTGGCTTCGTTATATCTAACTGGGAATTTTTCTCGCCAAAGTTGCCCAGGAAAAAAAAATTATCTAGCAGCAATCTCGCCGATGGAATCCGTTTTCTTGGTTATGATCTCCTTATCCTCCATCTTTATAGCTACCGAAGCTCATAGGTCTAATTCCAGAACTATGCAGTGCAGCCATGGAGGTCCTGAAATTCAGTTCCCTTTCTGGGTGAAATTTCGGCAACCCCACGACTGCAACTCTCCTGGGTTCGAGCTGATTTGTAGAGAGAACGCCACCGCAATTCGCTTCCCGTCTTACGGGGACTTGGTGGTGAAATCCATTCTTTACAACACTAGGAAGCTCAACCTCATTGACCCTAAGAGTTGTGTCCATGAAGTCTTTCTCAATCTCAACCTCTCCCTCACCCCCTTCCGTTACTATTATGTTGTTAGGAACTACACTTACCTCAACTGCTCGGCGCCTCTTTCGAATCCTTTCACAGAGATTCCGTGCTTGAGCGGCGTCGGGTTTCACATTTATACCGTCGAATCTTCTCTTCCCATACCAGGTTCTTGCGAGAAGATTAAAACAGTTGCAATCCCGTTCTCTTATAGTCCTTACATATCTGACAACACGTTTGGTCTCGAGTTGACATGGGACCTGCCTGGTCGTGAAAGGTTCGCCGCAAAAGGTCGTCCCCATATCTTGTCTATCGACAGAGGAAATGGCAAAGGTGACTTTTCATCGCCCTGTCTACTTCTGCAAATATAAATTAATGGCGATAGCTTCTGCATAAAGTTTTTTTTTTTTTTCATTGTGGCCACTATGGTATTTATTACATGCATGACTTGAGGTCAAAAGTGTAAGCACAATCGTGAGTATCAAGTTAATCCAGAATATTTCGAGTTCTTTAGCAGGTTGAGCTGAATAGTGACAGCAAAGCTTGATTACACTCGACTGAAAATCCTAGTACCAATATTTTAAGTAGAGTTTACGCAGATTGTTGTCTGGGCTCAGCTTGATTATTGCCGTGAGACTGTTGAAGTAGATGCGAGCATTGGCAGGTGTGATCAAAACGACCTCGGAAGAGGCTCGCCCTTAAAAATTTTGTAGGCCGAATGGTTAGATTGGGTGGCAGGGCTTCAATCAGGCCTAAAATCACCAACCATTCCAAACAATCAAACAAGAAGCTTTCGAAAATAATGAGCAAGATCAAAGATTGGATGGAAGGGGTGATCATACAGCCTCAACCTGCCTGCAATTTATATCAAAAACAACCTCGGCCAACTGGACACGACAGATCAAAAGTAATGCTTGTGCCCAGCTAGATAGCCCAAATGAACCATTGGTCTATGATCAAGTCTATTTAGTCGACTCTTTTCCTAGTCAGAAGCACGCACGCAGTGAAGCTTTTGGCATATTTTATCTTACATGTTCCTGTCCAGGTTTTTTACCTTTTTAACTGCTCAGAGATCCATGTGATTTTCATATATACTCACCGAATTGAATCAGTCATGTATTCTGCGGCTCTAAGCTCTTTATGTTTTCCCTGAAGCAGCAGTTCTAAGCATCGGAATTGTTATTGTCGGACTTGTTGCGCTGGTAAGAATTAAAATTTACCGGTCGAGAGAGCTGCAGAAGCTGAAAAAGGAGCAGGAGCTTGAAGCCCGTAAATTATTAGCAGACTCTCCGAAGCAAAAATTGATTGCTGGTATTTAAGACTTGAATCATGTAAAAATAAATTTGTCATGAAGACCCATCTCAAAACCATCAGCCAGAGATTCAGAATCAGATGCTCTGTTAGTACTATAGAAAGAAAACTGTACTCTTCGATTCTCTTCTGATTCTAGTCTCAGATCATTACAACCCAACAGGAGAACAAGCATGTAACTTAAATAGTTATGATATTTTAGATTCTGCATAAAGTATACTTGCTAATCTTGGACTCTTATTATGCACCATGCAATCATAAGAGAGGGCATCCTCTGTCAGAAGGCCCAGTTGATTGGATTAAAGTAGCTCTGCTTTCCATCAGAATAGACCACACTGCAACACATCTTCTTCTCTGTGTTTTTGTTCTTTGGTCAGACTTTTTCTCTCGTTCTTGATCGGCGAAATTCATCACTAACTGTCAGGAACATCCTTGTCAAATACATCAAGCTCAGACTATTAAACATCTTTCATGTCCCCTTCAGCTTTTCCCCTTTGCAAGAGAAAACCAACCAGATGCAGGAGGAAGTATTTCCAGCCAAAAGTAGAGTAACACGTAGGTTTCCATCTGGGATTTTCTCCACAGTTTAAGGGTAACCAAGATGATGCAAATTGGTTTGATTCAGGAATTGAAGGTTATTTTACATGCCCAGCTTGTTCTGCTTGGATGATGCACTGTATTTTGGCAATTACGTCCTTTCCCCTATCATATTCCAACTATTTGAAATGTCACAATCCATGAGGGGGAAAAATTACATGGTCTTCACTGAAACAACAGTGGATGGAATCCAGTTTGTGTATTCGAACTTGTTGGTGTAGCAAGTTAGAGCTTCTCAAAGGTAGGTTAGGGGCAGGGGATACAAGAAATTTGCATGGACAGAATAAGACAGAATAAGATTGGATCAAAGAGAGAATTTAAGACCTACTAGTATTCAGGAGAGCAGAAGTCAAACGAAACACAATCTTAAGTGTGCTTGTCATCTTATGGAGATGAATAGTGCATACAAACACCTTCCACAATGCAATAAGATGAAAATGGAAAGGAAGTTCATGATCGATGATCGTTACCCAGAAAGAAGAAGGGCCACATCTTCTAAGATGTTCTTTCACTCTGTGCCATGGGGTGACAGGACATGCTTGTAGCTTTCTGCACTTTCCCCCCTTCCAATAGAAATATCACCAACTTAGCTTTCTCCACAAGGAGCAGCAAGTTCATTAAATCTTACCATCTCACACGCAGGCACATATGTACAATATGTACAATGACATTAACTTTACCTGGAACTGAAATCAGAAGGAATACAGTCAAACCTTCCGAAAAATTCCCAAAAGACGAGACCTTTAAAAGAAAGAGCCGTTAGTCGTACTCCGAGCTTGCTCAGACCTTGTGACTACTAGGGTTCATGCTTCTGATGTTAATTCTTGTAACTCCTCCTTCAGCCACACTCCATTTTCGTCGCATGGGAACAATGTGAGCCTTGGGCAATCAACCATCTGCAAGCAGACTAAATCTGGAAATGATTGCCGCAATTCTCTCCAATTCATTGCCAACTCTTTCAAAAACTTCAAACGCATAGTCTTGACATTCCACTTCTCATCTTCTTGAGCCCGGCAAAAATGCTGGAGATAGCCTCCTCTGACATAAAGAGATCTTAGGTTCACAAGCTTCCCAGGCATTAGCCATTTACGTGCTGTTGTCCAAGGGTAACAAAGCAGGTCTAGTTTCTCCAAATTTTTAGGAAGTTTCAGGTCGTCAGTTGTTGATTTCTGGGTAGTGCGTCTCTTGAATCGAAGTGATCCCGCGATGCCTCTGCTTTTGGTTGGTTCATAAACGGCTGACCCTGCACCTTTATCCTTTTCTGAAATAGAACTCCCACCCCATGCAATTGTCAATTTGCGAAGCATTTCAAATTTTTGAAGTGTCATCAACTCCTCATCTGTTGGGAAAGACTTCCTGGTTGTGCTAATGCCCAATTTCCTGAGTTTCTTGAGTTTGGCCAAGTCATTGAGAGTACAGTAGCTTCCACTCTTGAGATCACTAACCACAAACCCCATGAGCACTTCAAGCTTAGAAAGCGAATCAAGCCCTTTGGGCATATATTCAAGCAAGTAGCACCCAGAAACATCCAGGTTTATGAGCTCCTTAAGGGAACATATCTCATCGGGAAGCGACTCGAGGTTGTGACAAGCTCTAAGATCCAAGATATGCAGATTATAGAGCTTCCCAATCGAGTCGGGTAGCTCGGTGATTCTAGATATACCCTGGAGGCTAAAAAACTTCAGACTTGTCATGTGCTTCATGCCCCGGAGGAATTCGGTGTTCTCGACTTCAATATGATCTCGTTTTGACCCCTGCCAGCTTCCCAGTGAGAGCAAATTTATATTCTTCATATTTGAGAACCATTCCTCCTTGAAATCCAGGTAAGGCTCGTTGACATTGAATAAAGCATGCAGCTTTTCCAAATTCGAAACCGGGGCCTCGCCCAACACTCCCTGCCAGGAAGCCTCTTTTGATCTCACTAAACAAGACCTAAGACACTTAGAGAAGTCCGCCGTGGGGTAACCCCTGGAATCGAAGTTGAGAAACTCCGCTTCCTTGGCCAGACTTACCACCATAGAGCGTATAAACGGCAACATCGTATAGCTTTTGCTCTTGGTCTCCACCCTGCGCTTCTTGACCACCGGACGTATAAAACCCGCGTCCACAAACTTCTGAAGAATGCCGCCAGCTGTCTTCTTTGTACTATCCGAACGTTTTCCACGCTCAAGTGACCCTTCTCCAGGGCCAATCAACCCTTCGCCAACCCACCAGTAATACATGACCCTCTTCTTTATCACAGCATGCTCAGGAAACACAGCAAAACACAGCAAACACAGCTTCAATTCGATGTCAAGCTGGTCGTAGGTGGAACGGAAGTCCTTCCAAACCCAACTAACAAGTAACTTCCCGTCTATCGCTAACTTAGGCATTTCTCTGAACAAGTTGTAGTCGCCCGACTCATCGGCCACTTGCGCGGCCCTATGAGCATCGGAGGACGAGGACGATATCTTGTGGTAAGAGGGTATGTGAAGCTTCAACTTGGTGACTATTTCCGTGAGCTCGGTGAGCTGGACTTGGATCTTCTTCAAATTGCCCTTGGTAGCCCCAGCGGTTCGCGATGAATCCAGGAAGGCCGCGTCATTGCTTCGCTCCACGAGTTTCTTGATGAGCTCGCTGACACTGTCCTCGTTCTTCTTAAGCTTGTCCAACGCGTCCTTGACATAACCGAGGTCTCTGTCAAGCCTGTCGATCTGAATACACAGCTGAACGTTGTCATCGCCTTGAACGGAATCGTCGATCGCTTCTTTGCTGTCGCTGTAGCTTCTCGTCAGCTTCTCGTTCTCCTCCTCCTTCTTCTTCGTGCCGTTGCCTCTTCCGCCGCAGCCGTAGCCGTAGCTGAGACCCTCGAGGGACAAGCTCCTCGCTCTCTCGATGTGGCCGGGCAAGTCGCCGGCTTTGTGGTCGACCCGGGCCTTGTCGTTCGTGGGTGGAATGTATCGCTGCTTCACTCTATTGAATAAGTCGAGCAGATGACTGATATGGACGGTCAGGTCTGGGTCGGGGACATTTGGGCGGGAGAGATCTGTGTCGGAAGCCGACGACATGGCCGTTGAGGGGCGACGAGGAACGAGTGACGGAGAGGAATCGAAAGCGAGAGAAGATGGAGAAGACACAGCACAAGACTTTCAAGCCGCCATCGTCAAGCTTCTTCTTCCATGAAGTGAAGCAGACGAGGAGAGCAGCTCTCTCTCTCTCTCTCTCTCTCTCTCTCTCGTCAAGAATGGAAATCGAGTGCGCAGTGAGTATCTCCTGTCGCCACCTATCGAGTGCGCAGTGAGTATCTCCTGTCGCCACCTAACGCCACAACAAGCAGGCCGTGAATTACCTCATTTTTCTTTAAAAAAAAAAAAACAATTACCCTCATTCGAAGATAATTTTACCCTCGAAGGGCATAGGCAAGACCTGAAGTGATTATGACAATTTCAAATAAAGGTAGGTCAAATATCCCGACCGATTAAAAGCATTTACATTCGAAGATAATTTTAGTTTTAAAATTTTTTTTTTCATTTCTTTTTTTTTTGTTGCTTGCCACTAGCGAGGGTTGCAGCCCTCGCAAGATTGGGCGAAGGCGGCCTCGCCTATGCCCTTCGAGGGCAGCCTCCTCCAATCCTCTTTAGCCATCACTTAAGATTGGCCCCCGGCAAAATAAAAAGAAAAAAATTTAAAAAGTAAAGGACAAAAATGCTATTGGCCAGTGGGTTCGGATTTTTTTTTTTTTTAAACTGAATTATCATTCATCAGAGAAGTACGGAATCGAAAATTTGTGATTCAAGATGGATTAAGTTTGGTGAACTGAAGAACATATCATCCGGGCTCAATGAATTGAATCATCATAATCGGCTCTAAGCAAAGACTCTTGTTCTGGCTGAGGTTGGTACATCGATGACATCCTTCTCAATCTACGACTTTCTTCTCCATTGAGACGTCGTTTCGGACAGCTAAAGGGCGTGGCTCCAATCTTCGTTTCCACTTTTTCGTGGCCTAAGCTCATCCGCAAATTCCCTAACGTTTCGCTGGAAAATAGGGAAATTCCTTTCGTCGAAGGCACCATCTTTGGCTTTTTATTGAATCGGGTTCGATAGTGATTAGGATGTGAATTGAATTACGTGCCAAGGATCTAAGAAGACGAAGGTACTAGAAACTGAGAAAATACATAAATTTGCCTTGGTTACAGCCGCATCTTCATGACTTTAGTACTCATGATCGCACATCGACCTTATCCACAAGCGGTTACAACTCCTCAATTGCCTCCTTACTCAACCATCAATCAGCATCTTCATCTTTAATTGGCTTCATTCCAAGTCAAACACTTAGGGATAATCGTCGACCAATCGCTATTGCACGTGGATAGCCATATATCATGGGCATTGATAATCATCATAGTCCTTGCTAAATACTTACGCTGTTGGTAACTTACCGCGATCGAATCGCACCCAACACCAAGCTCTATATCCATTCAGGTCGGCATCATGTTGATTAGATTGACTTTGTCATTTTTTGGGTGTCACCACCTGCAAGAAATGAGGATTATAAATTGTAGATTTACCTCCCGCTTCCTAGAACATTGCTTCAGGACCAGCAAGACTTCATATTCTCGAAATCTTGGATGTTGCTTTCCACTCTAAATGCTTCTAGCAAGAGAGAAGCTATTTAAGGCGCGCATGATAATACTTTTGTCCCATAAATTAAATTCTGATCAGAAGTAGATTTCTAAAGAAGAAATGTGTTTGATAAAATATGAGAAAATTTCTGCTTCTAAGAAGAAATACTACTATTTTAATTTTATTCTAATTTTTTATTTTTTTTCCTTCATTTTTGCTTCATACACAACAAGAAGTGTGGTCGGCAAGGGTCGCCGAAACTTGCCAGCCACTAGGCGAGGGCCACGAAGTCCTTGCTAGCCGCCAGCAAGGGTTGTGGCCGCCTCACCCAAGCGCACGAGGCCGCAGGCGAAGGCAGCCTTACCCGCGGCTGGCAAGGCCGTGGCCAACTTCGCCCACAAGTCATGAGCGAGGATGGCCTCACGATCCATCGCGAGTCTAATGACACATTGCGACCCATCGCGAGTTCTGGTGACACATCGCGAGCCTCATCATGGCCTTACCCATGACTCACCAGCGGCTGGCGAGGCCAACCTCACGCTCTTGGGCGAGGGCCACGACCCTCATCAGCCACACTTCTAAGTAAAAAGGAAAAAAATAAGAAATAATTAAAAATATTAAAAATATTATTATTTTGGCCGGCCGGCACTCCATGTTAGTACTAGTCAACCAAATGGACTGAATCGGCACATATGCAAAAAATTTAAGACTCAATTGGCAAAAAAAAAAAACTCCAGAAATAGAGAAGTAAAAAAAAGTTACTTCTTTTTTAGGGACAAAAACAACTTGGAAAAAAGTACTTCTTGAGTAAAAAAAAAAAGGTTGTTTTATCAAGTGTATTTCTGCTCCACAAGTGAAAAAGTGCTCTAAAAGTAGAAAATTGAATTTGCATTAACAACGGATATCTGCTCCAAAAGCAATTTTGGAGCAGAAATTCTACTTCATAAGTGTTACCATGCGCACTCTTACTGAACCTGCTTAGATCGGTGATATCAACTTAGTATACCAAATAGTTTAGCAATTTCCAAGCGGGTATTCAGATATATTGCTCGTCTTCGACTTTCGGTAAAAATCTATCTAATCAATCGGCATTACCGATAGCATACATCGTTCTCCATTTGCACTACATAATGATAAACTCCTCCACGAGCAAGTTATCCCATTACAACTCCCTTTTAAAAGACAAAACATTCATAATTTCATCGATTATGTGATTACACATTGATCATTTGATGAGTGACGTGTATGTTAGGAATTACTTCTGTAACCGATGTGGTTATATTCCGATGAACGACATGCTGGCCAGCAGCAGGAGCAGCTGGTTGATGAACATTGTTGGGTGGAGACAAGGCAAGGAACATGAAATTTAGCAAAACTAATTGGTTTTCTGTTCTGGTAAGGAAGGGCCATTTTCGAGCACCACAAGGAAACAATTGGAAATCTGCTCATTCGGGCACTTTCACTTCCGGTCTCCAGAATTATGAAGTCGTCGTTATCCCTTTTTAGAGGAAGAAGCAAATCTTTCTCCGAATTCTTGATGACATTACTATTTTTCTAACATGCGGGCTACATTAAATTGATATTGTAATTTACCTTTTTATGAGATTGGTCTAATAATGTTAAATATAAATATTTTTAATTAGTCTAATATAGGACTGGCTTATATGGGCCAAGTGGAGCTCGATTTACAATTAGAGGGTCTGGCTGAAAACTTTATAAATAACGCTTAAGTCTCTCCGTCCACATCAATTATTGGGTTTTTCCGGAGCACCACATGACGAAAAAACCACATGATATAATGGACCAGTGCACCTGGAAACGAGTCCAGTCATGTTCAATACCCGATAAGGTCGCGGAGCATATCGAATTTCATAGACTAGTGCAACGTGAGGATTTCGATTGTCGAGCAAGCCTGATGCCCGAGAAAATGGTGTAGAACTCCAGCAAACCAATCTTCGCACATCTCAGGACAGATAAAGACGGCCAAAACTTGCTCAGGAATACCAAACGAAACAAACAATCCGGTAAGCAACATGTTCCTTAAAGTCGGCCTAGTTAGAGTACTTGTCGTCATACATTCGATGAAGACTCGAAGTCAAGATTTAGATCTGAAACCCAGACAGAGAGAGACCTAGAGACCAATATCTTTGGACTGTCCTTGCTCGATCCCATGTTTTTACAAGAGGAAACCAACCAGATGCATGAGGAAGTATCGCCAGCCAAAAGCAGAGCAAGACTTGGGTCTCCATCTTGGACTTCATGCACAGTTTAAGGGTCACCAAGGCTATTTTCCATGGCCAGCTTGTTCGTCCTTTCCCCTATCATATACCAACTGTTTAAACTGTCACAATCTTTCAGGGAAAAAAATTTACAACACGGTCTTCACTGAAACAACAGTGGATGCAATCCAGTCTGTGCGCTCGAGTTTGTTGGCATCGCAAGTTAGAGCTTGTCAAAGGTTGATTATGGCCAGGGCATCCAATACATACGTAAGGACAGAATACTCTATTCAAAGCCAGGTATTTAGCACAGCATATTCATCATCTAAGCGTGCTTGTCATCTTATGGAGATGAACAGCACATACAATCGTCTTCCACTGTACAGTAAAGATGAAAATGGAAAGGAAGTTCGTGAACGATGATCGTTACCCAGGAAGAAGAAGGGCCACATCTTCTTAAGATGCTCTTTCACCCTGTGCCATGGAGGGACATGCTTGTGACTTTCTGCACTTTCCATCCTTCCAGTAACAATATCGCCAACTTAGCTTTCTCTTCTAGAAGCAGCAAATTCATTGTATCCACCATCTCACAAGCGCACACTTATGTAGTATATATATATATATAGTGAAATTAGCTGTACCTAGAACCTGAAATCAGAAGATATACAATTAAGCCTTCACAAAAAATACCCAAAAGACAGACCTTCACAAAAAAATAGAGCTGTTAGTCATACTCTGAGCTTGCCAGGACCTTGCGAATACTAGTATTCATGCTTGTGATGTTAATCTCTTGTAATTGCTTTCAGAAAACTGCTCTTTCAGCCACAATCCATTTTTGTCGCACGGGAACAAGGTGAGCCTTGGGCAATCGACCATCTGCAAGCAGACTAGATCTGGAAACGATTGCCGCAATTCCCTCCAATCCATTGTCAACTCTTTCAAATACTTCAAACGCATAGTCTTGACTTTCCACTTCTTATCTTCTTGAACCTGGCCCAAATGGTGGAGGTAGCCTCCTCTGACATAAAGAGACTTTAGGTTCTCAAGCTTCTCAGGAATTAGCCATTTAGGTGGTGTGGTAGAAGGGTAACAAATCAGGTCTAGTTTCTCTAAATTTTCGAAAAGTTTCGGCTCGTCGGTTGTTGGTTTCTGGGTGGCGCATTTCTTGAATGGAAACAATCCCGCGATGCATTTGCTTTTGATTGGGTCATCGACGGCTGACTCTGTACCTTCATCCTTTTCTGAGATAGAATTCTCACCCCATTCAATGGTTAATTTGCGAAGCTCATTTAGTTCTTGAAGAGTCCTCAACTCCTTCTCTGTTGGGAAAGACTTCCTGCTTGTGCGAAAGCCCAATTTCCTGAGTTTACTGAGCTTGGCCAAGTCACTGACAGTACAATAGCTTTTACTTTTGAGATCACTGACCACAAACCCCATAAGCACTTCAAGCTTAACAAGCGAACCAAGCCCTTTGGGCATATATTCAAGCAAGTAGCAACCAGAAACATCCAGGTCTATGAGCTCCTTAAGGGAACGTATCTCATCCGGAAGTGACTCGAGGTTGTGACAAGCTCTAAGATCCAAAATCCGCAGATTATAAAGCTTCCCGATCGAGTCGGGCAGCTCGGTGATTCTAGATATACCCTGAAGGCTTAATAACTTCAGATGTTTCATGTGCTTCGTGGCCCGGAGGAATTCTGTGTTCTCGACTTCGATATGATCTTTATTCGACCCCCGCCAGCTTCCCAGGGAGAGAGAATTTATATTTTTCATATTCGAGAACCATTCCACCTTGAAATCCAGGTAAGGCTCATTGACATTGAACAAAGTACGCAGCTTTTCCAAATCCGGAATCGGGGTCCTGTCCATTGCCTTCTGCCAGGAAGCCTCTTTTGATCTCACCAAACAAGACCTGAGACACTTAGAGAAGTCCGCCGTGGGGCAACCCCTGGAATCGAAGTCGAAAAACTCTGCTTCCTTGGCCAGAATCACCACTATAGAGCGTATAAGCGGTAACATCATATAGCTTTTACTCGTGGTCATCATCCTGCGCTTCTTGACCACCGGTTGGATAAAACCCATGTCTACAAGCTCCTTCATAATATCACCAACTGACTTGTCTTTACTATTTGAAGGGTGAATTAACCCTTCCCCAACCCACCAGTAATACATGGTTCTCTTCCTGATCTTAGCATGC
This sequence comes from Metrosideros polymorpha var. glaberrima, assembly GCA_001662345.2. Taxonomy (NCBI): domain Eukaryota; kingdom Viridiplantae; phylum Streptophyta; class Magnoliopsida; order Myrtales; family Myrtaceae; genus Metrosideros; species Metrosideros polymorpha. The sequence goes on along the minus strand of BCNH02000004.1, from coordinate 19,373,122 downwards.
TCAGGAAATACAGCAAAACACAGCAAACACAGCTTCGATCGGGTATCAAGCCGCTCATAGGTGGAACGTAAGTCCTTATAAACCGAACTACCAAGGAACTTCCACTCTACCGCTAAGTCAGGCATTTCTTTATAGTCGCTAAACTCATCGGCCGTTTGCGCGCCCCTGTGAGCATCGGAGGTTGAGGACAATAACTTGTGGGGAGGGGATATATGAAGCTTCAACTTCATGACTATTTCGGTGAGCTCAGAGAGCTGGACTTGGATCTTCTCTGAATTGCTGTGGGTAGCCCCAGGTGTTTGCGTTGAATCCAGGAAGGCTGCGATCTTGCTTCGATCGAAGAGGGTCTTGACGAGCTTGCTGACACTGTCCTCGTTCTTCCTAAGCTTGTCCAACACGGTTTTGACATAATAGAGGTCTCTGTTAAGCCTCTCGATCTGATCACACAGCTGAACATTCAAATCATCATGAAGAGAATCGTCGGTAGCTTCCTTGCCGTCGCTGTTGCTTCTCATGGAATTCTTCTTCTTCTTCTTCTTCCTGGACTTGCCTCCTCTGCCTTTGTTGCCGCTTCTGTCGCTGAGGCTCTCGACGGGCAAACTCCTCACTCTCTTGATGTCGCCATGAAAGTCGCCGGCTCTCTGGGTGACTTGGGCCTTGTCGTCATTCCGGGGTGGAAGTCGCTGCTTCACTTGAGAGAAGTAGGAAAGCAGAGAAGGGATGATGCTTTCGATGACCTGGACTGTCGGGATTGGGTTGGAGACCACTAGGAGGGAGAGATCTGTGTGTGAAGCAGACGACATAGCCATTGAGGAACGACGAGAACTGACTGACAGAGAGAATTCAAAATGAAAGACAATGGAGAGAACAGAACAAGACTCAAGTCGTCGTCAAGCTTCTGCCATGAAGTGAAGCAGACAACAAGAATAGCTTTCTCTCTCTCACACACACACAGTCTCTTACTCCATCTCATCCCTCGAGAAAAATGAAAATGGAGTGCCAAGAGCATCGCGGCACAGTGAGCCAGTGACTACTCTCAGATCGAAAAACTGTCCGGCAACGGCATAATGACAGCGAAGGCGTGGGGTCAATCTTTCTTCCAACTTTTCTCATGGACCTGTTGTTTATTCCCTTGAGCCTCGCCAGGACCAGACGATTAGTGCCTGGGAATATCTGCAAATTCCCTCCAATCAATCACGAATATGAATGGCGGTAATCACAAACACCACCCCC
>BCNH02000004.1:19346932-19363796 GCA_001662345.2 Metrosideros polymorpha var. glaberrima | reverse complement strand
GGGGGGGGGGGGGGGGTAAAATGGACACAAAAGCTGCTTCTCTCAAGCAAATCTTACAGGACATCTCACACCCAACAGATCATCATTGACTGGCCAACTTCACTGGAATCATACGAAACAGTTGGTAATCTGTGGTAACGAGAGACAAGCAATTATTAAACACTACACAGTTTCCCACAGCCACCCTGTTCTCTCTCTCTTGTGTTCTCAAGATTCTATGAATCACCCTGGCCTAGGCCTACCCTAGCCCTAGCCTAGGAATGAAAGAATCATTATGATAAAAGCAGCTTGCTAATGATAATTATTTGCGGAGTTAATAAACTAATTTAACCTCCCATGATTAAAGGGCTATCCCTTCGATCTCCAATTATTAGCGTGATCGAGAGCCTCCTTTGCTTTTCTCTTACGGCCGAGAGGGGGAAAAGGCAAAATTCTCTCGCACACTTTCCTGAAAATGGGGAACTACTCCGAGAAAAGTGTACTTGGCTTGGTAACGTGTTGATGCTAATGCAAGGCATGTTTATCTTACCAAACCCAACTCATGGCGAGACTCCAATTATTCTCAAGTAATCGCAGCTTGATCGAGGTTATCGACAAGTAATCAGAGATAAATTGTACCGTTTATCCACCGTTCTAATTTTACAGTAGCGCCTCAACATACCTTCGAACTGATGTCGAATATTCCTACAACGCTTTCGTCCAAGTTTACATAATTTGAGATAAGAGCAAGCAGGAGAACTCGAAAAAGATTGACATGACGTTGGAGGTTTTCGAATAGATTTTTGTGTGTCATGTGTTGAACTGTGTTACTTGTTTATAATGATTTTAAAGGATTTCGTGAGAACTCGTTAAAGAGTCAAATAAAGAAAGAACGTCTTTTTTGAGGCATTATTTCTTTCTCGTTGAGCGCAATTCACACGTCAGATAGAGATAGACAATCTATTCTATTTGGTAAGACCCTTATTTAAACTCATTGATTTCTTGATTGCGATCGGGTTATCTTGAGCTGCAATTAAAGAAAAGAAAAAAAAGAAAAGGGGAGAAAATCGTTATTTTTCTCGCAAAGATGGGAAAATCGAAACCAAGTGGCAAAAAGAAGGGCCTAAAAAAGTCAATTAGAATGAGAGCTAAAGATGAGAAAAGGGGGGAAAGCGGACAGAGTATGATGATACACTAATTACGACAGTGGGATTATATCTAGAAATAGAGGAGTTGAAAAAGAGAGCGACATGATGTCGGGAGATGATTGAGTGTCCCCACGCACGCGTGTAGCTGTCCCACGTGTCTCCCCCCAATAATTTCCCCAATTATTAAACCTCCTTTTTTTTTTTCTTTTTCCTGCCTCGCTTATCTTTTTCTTTTAGACAAAAATGATCAAAAATCCTAAATTATGTATATTGTAACATATTTACCTTGATTTTTTTTTCTGTAAATAAATGCATTGAAAGTCTTACAACTTGTCACGAAAGTACAACCGAGTCATAAAACTTGTCAAATTGGTTCAAACAATTCATTTCGTTTATTGCACTTTTTGAAAATTTTAAAACTCGATTGCATTTTCGTGATAAGTTTTTTTACTCGATTGCATTTTTGTGACAAGTTTTAGGACTTGATTGCATTTTTTGATAGTTTTATGACACAATTGCAATTTTGTAACAAGTTTTCGGACTTCTAGTACACTTATCCAATTTTTTTTGTGACACTAAAAATCTCAAACTTTTACCTTTGTGATACATTTACCCTTCATTAGAATTCTGTCAATGAGGATCATTAAAAAAAAGTAACCCCTTGTTAACACGGTGCCCACGTGGCTTAAATAAAGTAAAAACGATGTTTTGGTTTAAAAATCATTATCTAATGGACTATTGGAATATGGTAAATGTGTCACATGGATAAAATTAACATTTTCATTTCGGAGAGATGCCATTGACATCTTCATTTCAAATAAATAAACTTAATAAGTGTCTCGAGAACACTTGCTAAAAAATAGAACGCTCGTCCAACTACAACATTTTATCTCAAATAAAGTCAACCGTCCTAGTGTAATTTTCGTGCTATATAGTTATGAATCAATTCAACGTGTCGCGAACTAGCAATAAGTCGTTGAAAGCAGCGACAATCCAATGCGTCAAAAATCAATCTAAATGGTTTTCGTCTATCTCGAGATTTTAAAGTTCTTAAAAAGGTCTCCTAATCGCCCAATTTCAATCAAAGCCTCAACTATCATCATCATGATTGTCGTCCCCGTTGTTATTATTATTATTGTTGAACTCGAAGCCTTAATTATGAGTAGACATGTCAAAACGGGTTATGCACACATTTTTAACACATATATGATGGGTTGAGTTTTATATGAGTTAATTATATTCAGTAAATGAATCATAAACATGTTTAAACAAAACACAGGTGTTAATTTGGTCATAAATAGGTTTACAGCTTATTTAAACCCAACCCATTTCTATGACTCTTTTTTTGTTCTTTCTTTTTCCTTCACTTGATTTCGTGTTCACTCATAGCGCACTTTCATTTTAATTTGGATATGAATTTTCCTAAATTAAGTTAAATATATAATTGTTTTAATAATATAAGTTGAATAGAGTGTGTGTCACTAAATAAGTTAAATGAATTTATTTGGGTCGGATCGAAAATCCGACCTACCATTGGACGAGTCTAATCATGAGCGGTCAAAACTTACAATTCCATCTGATCCCCCACTGGGGATTCCTATGCCCCATGCGACATTCTCTGTCGCGTGAGCAGCACGTGATCTTGCCTGTTTTAGGGGGGCCTGGGTCTCTTGCCAACTTGTGGTTGCGGAAATTACCATATTACCCCTGACTTCGATGAGTGAATCTCGCCCGTTCACGTGCAAAGTCATAATTTTACAACTCGAGCATCGATTAGAACTCGGCGCTACCTTCGACATGATATCTCCGTCGTGGATTCTTATAAATACATGAATAAAATCCTCTCACAGTCTCACCGACCCCACTTTTAAGTTCCACGACTAATTTTTAGTTTTATTAATTTATGTGATTTGTATATATCGCACATGTTTTATACACATAAATTACCATCGCGTAGAAATGAGTCTTTTCGAAAAACATTTATTCAATTGTGAGTAAGTCGCTTTTAGCCAGATTAATTAAGAAAGTGAATCTAAAAAAAAAGGAAATCACAAACAAAGAGCGATTTTATTTGCCTGTCAAGAAAAAACTGTAATCACGACGAATTCGTGAACATCGAGCAATTGAGAGAAAGAGATAGATAGATTGTAAAACAATTGATCATGCCATTGTTTGGAGCTAAATCAAAAGGCGATGAGACGACTATTGGCGAACGATGAACATGGATAATGTGTCCGACGTTCCAAGCGACTCTCGATAAATGAAAAGCCTAAAATTCATGAAGAAAGGGGATTCGTTAAAAATTAAGATAAAGCTAAAAAAATAGACGTCCGAGATTCGAAAAGTATAGTTGTCTAATTGCAGCTCCATCTCAAAAGAAAATGTTTATTTACTAATACACAGAGCATCGTGAAAAAAAATGCAAAGATAAGACATCACATAGTGGCGGTACGCAGCCTTAGTCTCGAGCTTCTCAATCTAACTTAGTTTCTAACCCAAAAAGAAAAACAAAATTCTAACTTGTAATTTTCTAATATTTTTATTTTTATTTTATTTATTTATTGCTGTGAAAGGCTTCCTAGACAGATTGATCCTCTGCTGCGAGCACGTTCGTGTGGAATTGGATCCTACGTGGCTCATCATTCTCAATGCGTCCGACCCGGACAGCGAAGCACACGTGCGCACTCGATCCCCCACACGAGCGCTTTCGGTCAAAGCTTCTTTCTTTTGCATCTTTGCTGGATCTAGTCAACGGTCAAAGCCGCCCCCCCAGCCTTTTGCCACTTTGTCTCCACCCGTTTTTTCTGAGTTGGTTCTTTCATTCTTTTGTATTTCACCCGATAAATATAAAATAGCAATTTAGAAAATAAGATGGTTCCAGGACATTCCCCTCGCCTTCGAGACCGGCGCAGCTGGTAGCCCACACGCGGGGGAGGACTATCCACCGGCTTGACAAGGAATTATATAAGGGCAAGATCGAAACCTCCTACTAAATTACGTGTTATCTCAATCCGACAACTTAATCATTGCTGGGATTAGAGTGAGGGAGAGAGCAATAAGATACCTAACTTGAGTGTGGAATTTCTTTCAAAGATTATATCATGGGAAAGCAATATTAGATATTAGGGTTAATATCACGAAAAATTTCAAAATGATAGATTTACGATAAATTTATTACAAATTAATTTTTGGGTCACCAAAAATTTAAACCGGTATACCAGTGACAAATTTACTCCAGACTAATTTTCGATTCATCAAAAACTCCAAACTGGTACATGCATGACATATTTACACTCAATTAAATTTAAGCTTGAAATTGTCGAGTTAGATGACATATGGTAATAACTCAATTGACCTAGCAAATAGAAGGGTAAATCTATATGTTCACCTACGAGGGTAACGATCTCTCGATCATTAGGCTTTATGAACCAAACTTTATAGCCAGTAGAAGGTCTACTCAGATATGCCTGGAAATTTATCTATTCATCTCCCGGATTTTCATATGGACTTGGTAGGTCAATTCAGTTATTGCCATGTGTCATCCAGCTTCACAATTTCACGATAAAATTGATAGAAGCTAATGAAGAGTAAATGTGTCATGTGTGTATTAATTCGAGATTTTTTTGGTAAATTCTTTTACAGATGTACCGATTTGGGGCTTTAAGTGACTCAAAAATTAGTTTTAGGTAAATCTGTTACACACGTATCAGTTTCAAAATTTTCATGTTACTAACCCCATAGATATTATTTTCCAATATTTCCTTGATGTGAATTGTAATCGCAAGAAAAATAGAAGGTTTGAGTAATTATGAAGACAAAGATCAGGATCCAACAGAACCGGACCAGCTGGATGTGGTCCATGATCGAACCGGAGTTCACTCGATTTGCTATGTTAAAGGTCTCGGTCGGTGTAGTTAAGTTCTAAAGTATTGATTATACATATCATTCCAGAAATTATTGAATTAAAAGTACCAAACTTTCCTGAAATTTGCTATTTAACGGCTGCACTAAGAAATATCAACATTCGTAAGGTTGATTGTGCCGAGCCGAATGATTGTGGGGCCAGGTGTTTGTTTTGTGGGCCTTTTGTGGGGCCCTCGGATCTGCCCATGTGACCGGCCGAGCTGGTCACCACGTGAATTTCCCTGGGCAGCCACAATTCCATGCTTGGGTCGTTATTACATCCTTAATTAATCTTGCTCCAATTAAATTGTATATGGACCGCACGTGTGGCGTACCGATACATAATAGCGTCATGACATAAAATCTTTTTCAGTCCGAGCTTTCTTTTCATGTTGACTATATAATTAAAAAAAAAAAAAACCTTGAGAATGAGGTTACACGTGCGGACACAAGGGCTTCTCTCATCTCTTTACGTGGGGGGAAAGGTGTATCTGCTCTTTCAAGATATCGCAATCGTGAAAATGGAAATTGAATTCAATAATCGAGTGAATCGTAATAAATTAAGTGATTAGCAACTCAATTTTCCCATTTTGGGAGAGCACATCAGTTAAATCAAGATCTAAACCGATCATAATCAATTTCACGTTCTCAATAAGGTAAAGCTCATTTGGTTGATAACATTAGTCGACCACCATAATGTTTGCGACAGGTTTAGGCTGACTAATCTAATTTTACATATTTTTCAAGTAAGGTCCTCATCTAGGTTCAAGTTCTCACCCAAGCCAATTGGTTCAATAATTGGCTTAATTATCATCACAACCCAGTTAATGGAAGGATAATTTTAGTCTGGCATATCATGTTGACATCATTTGCAATGATCATTTCAGAAGCACGTGAATAATGAAGAATCTGTCCGGGGACATCATGATTAGGGCTTTGCTTCTTGCCTAATCACATCATTACCCACGAAATCATGGGAAGCTATCCCATGAGATTCAGTAATTCCTCTTTTTTTAATCAAGGAATGGCATCCGCAAGAGATTTTCGATTTTCAGAAGATGGGGAGCCCGTAACATTTTTCCTTTCCTACTGTCTAAATAGTCTACCAATGACTCTTTAGTTGGAAACAAAGATCACAGACAATGATGTCTCACTAGTGTTATTATAAGCATATATCAATTATCAAAAAAGTTCTAAATTTATGACACTTTTGTCAATTTAGTCTTAAATATTTTAAGTTTGCCAATTCAGTTATAAATCTTTTGCATTTGTACTAATACAATCATTTTAGTCGGCCGGTGCTGACGTAGATAATTTTTAATAACATTTTATTTTTATGTTTTCCTTCTTTTATTTTTATTTTTCTTCCTCCCTCCTTAGGCGATGACCACCCTCATCAGCCCCAAGTGAGGGCTGCCCTCGCTAGTGACCCTTGCCCAATTTGGCGAAGGGCGGCCTTTGCCGGCGTTGGGCGAGGGCGACCCTCGCCTAATGCCGGCGAGGGTCGACTTTTGCCGACTTTTATGCCTCGTTTGGTTTAATGCGGAATATGATTTCGGATGAATCGGAATTCCTCAAATATATGCGAGATTTGATTACCTATAGTTAGTAGTGGGATCTCGCTTCCACACTTTTATGACCACAAAACTGCCAAAAACTTTAGTCTATTACCAATGGTTACCACTGCCGACTGCCGTTCACTGTCGACCGCCGTTTTTCGCCACCGATCATTTGTCGCCAGTCACAATAGTTGCAATGATTGTTGATCATCGATTTTCATCGTCGATGAGAATTATTCTCCAAGCATGCCAAAATTTTGTTGTCATTCGAACAATGAGAAGAGAATCTTGATTTCGGGTATGATATAATTTGGAATGGAATTCAATTTGAAGATTCCTTACTCGTGAAACCAAACAAGACCTTATTTGTAGAGAGACATATTCACCAACGTGGTCCACTTGCCACATGGTTATCAAGAGTTTGATGTAAAAACCAAATTCTTGATCCTATAAAGGGTTTAGTACCCTTTAATTTTCTAAATTTCAGTGTTGGTTCAATTTGGTCTTCAAACTTATTTATGTTGTTCAATCAAGTATCCTAACTTTATCAATTTGTGCAATCGAATCCTTCAGTCAATCGCTCTCACTAAACCCTTAGATTAGTTAGTGATGTGGCATTGTCCTTGCAGCCGAAAATGTCACACGATGCTGAGGTAGCACCAAATTGAGCAAAAAATATATTGAAAACACAAAAGAAAAAAGAAACCCAAATTTGATAATATTAGTTACAACAAGCATACGAAGCATCTGTATTGCACAAATATAAAACATTAGAGGACTTAAGGAACAAAATAATATTAGGAGGACTGAATCGCTCAAATCGAGAACGACAGAGAACTTGATCGCAAAAAATAAAAGTTAGAGGGCCAAGTCGCATGAAAACTGAAAATTAGGGGACTAGAACTGCACTTAAACCTTTTTCCAACTTTAGAAGAAAAACGTTCTCGGGAACTTGCCATTCAGCAAATCCCATCTTACCGATCTAGGTTTCTCTGTGAATCCTCAAATAGGAATAAATGGCTGTCTTTTGGGAATGGAAGCTGGTTCACTTGGGCCAAAGTGGAATGCCTATGGCAAGTGTGGTTGTCGTCCATAAATCTAGGTAAATCAACGTTAGGGCCGGCCCGACACGACAGGGATTTGTACTCTGAATTGGATCAGAGCCTGCTGGGTTAAGTTTCCTCTGCTCCTGTAATCACATAAACAGACTTGGGCTACAGGGGAAGTGAAAGGTCTTTCTTGTTAAGAATCAGCCCTAATCTACTCCAAATTTCGTTCACCGCTGGCAGGGTTGGACTGTTGGTAAACACCCTCATGTGCATCTGCAAAGGTCGGGATATCGGCCCGCCCGCTGACGATTGCGCCCTCCTCTTGGAGTTCTTTAGCAAGCGTCGACCTCAACAGTAGACGTGGTGCTCTACCAACTGATCTCGAGGCAACAGCGACGGTCTTGTCGACTTTAAATTACGAGGTCTGCTCCATAATTGAGCGGCTCTCATTTGATTACAATACCATTGGGAAGGTAGAGCTCTGACGGTCGCAACCCGGATGGGGGCGCGGAAAGTTGCATAGATACACGTTGACTTCACTTCTTAGAGAAGGTTCCTAAGTTAAGGGACATAATCGAACCACGTAATTTACCATCGCCCAGACTCAACTGACCTTGTAATTTGACTACCATCCCAACTTAACTCCACTATTCAAGGCTCTAGATAATTTATTTTTTCTTCTAAGAGGCTCAAGAGAATATCGTTTGTTCTGCTAAATTTTTTAATCATTGTCAAATGTGATCTGCGTCGAAATTTTCAAGCTCGTGTTTTCAAAGTAAGCTATTCGTTTAGGAACGGGGGTGGCTGCTATAAAGTACCAGTATGCAATTTTTTTTATTTTATTTTGGCCGACTAAAGACGAGGCCATAAGAATTGAGACATTGACGGTCAGAGAGCTATTAAAATCTTACGTGTGTGGGCATCCAAAGTACCAACTCTAATCCTCCTCCGACACCATTGCTGCTGCAGCAGCAGGAGGAAGACGAAATCACACCCAATTCCAAACAGAGGCATTTCAGTTTCTCTTGGCAAAAAATGTCTTCCGGCGCTGCCAAGACCTTAATAAATGATAACAAAATTTCACCGACCAGAAATGTGCTTAATTGGTCAGCAATCCATAGTAATCGATTAAGATACGGTCACCGATATGTGCAACCAATGCACAAGCCTCGATGGCACATAACATTACAGTAATTAGTTCTCCAGCTAAACAATCAGATGAATAGTTCAGCAATCAGGTGCGCAAAACATGACCGATTCGGATAAAGCATATGCGAAGTCTTTATGCATGGAGGAATTACATGGTGAAAGATGAGACAAACAATCATCTATTTTAAGGATAATGAAAATGGGCTGTTCATGCACCTGCATTTGCCTCTCAGGCAAATGTCCCACCGCAAGAAACTGCTCCGAAAACATAGTCGAGGCGGCCTGAATCGGTTCATGCTCAAAGAAAGACAAAAAATCAAGAACAGTTCTACCAAAGCTAGCTACAATTCAACTACTCACGGACGTGATCAAGATACCACACATGATGGATCTTGTGCTCCAGCAGGATAAGGACCTTAAAGAGAAATCCATGGCCTCAAAAGGCATCATGGCAAAAGAATTCAGACTAAAAATAACTGTCCACCCTAGAGCCAGCAAATAAGGTAAGATCCTGAAGTTCGTAAAACCATTCCCAACTCAAGCACGGTTATCGGCTGCTCAATAAGCTCCAACCTAAAACAACCGATATTAAGCACACCCAGGCAAAAGGAAATATAAGAATATGCCTTCCATAAAAACCGAATCAGATTTATTAGAAAATTATTAAACTGAAACAGATTGAAGGAAAACAATGGAAGTTGAAGAGTGTCTTTGTATTTGTATTTTCGTAAGGAAGTGTTTTTCAGCAAAAGAAAAGGCTTCAATACAGTGTTGTGTGTGTGAATGGATCCACACCCATGACTTAACTCATTTGTGATCATCAACATGGTATTTCCAATATTAAATAAGTAGAGGACAGAGCTGAAAGAGGTCAAAACAGCAAAGAGAGCCTTAATATCATTAGCTGGTCATCGTGTCTACCAACAGATACTGAAAGTTGACAAAACCATTGGCAAAAGTCGAAGAGAGTTTCTGCAGGTTAGTGAACCTCAGGAATTAAATCGAAGGGAACTGTGCAAAAGAGAATTCCTAATAGATGTCTAAAATATTATTCCGAAAGGCGATAATTTCCTGATGAGCAGTACTTCTGATAACAACAGAACCTCAGACAAGAAATCTCCTAATCATTTTAAACCACATGAAGAACATTGACACATGGGAGATAATTCAATTGTGCGATGGGCACTTCTAAATACAAACATGATCACCCGTTTCATGTATGCAAGACAGATAATACATACGCCGGCCTATAAATATACATAACAACAATCAAATTGTGATGGGTCTGCATTCCCAAGGAAATTAAATGCAGTAAGCGCCGACGGGGTTTTTGTTTTCCCAGCTACACCTTGCTACTCTGCTTTGTTCTGTCAGTATACATAGTCATATGAAGAATCTCGTAAAGAACTTTTATCTATTCAAACAATATAGTATCTCCAAACACAGTCAAAGGGAGATCATAATGCAAAAAATCATAGCATAAATTACCCAAAATATGCTCAGCCGTATCATCTTCAGTCCCTATTTTCACATTTACATGTACAACTTGCAATCGCTGAACAATTAATAACCAAACTTCGTTACCCAGCAAACACCTAGTATGGAAAGTAAATTTAGATAGACAAACAAAAAAAATGAACAATAACTTTGTCCCTTTTCCTAATTTGATACTTTTCCATTTCCTGTACCAACTAACCAAATTTTACCTCTAGTTGATGTGTGAAAGCGCCCGATGCTTATGAGCCTCCACAGGCTTTCAAGCATCACGACTTCTGGCTCTGGAACACCTTCCATCTCTGCAATATACGCCTTCAATATCAGAGTGCTCAGGGTCAAGTCAAGACACCAAGAACTCCAGAACATGACAATTTGGTTGAGAGAGAGAAAGAGAGACCTCCAGCTCAGAAAGAGCGCAAACTATCTCTGCACAAATGAGAACTCATAAGCGAAACCAAATAGGCGACAAAGCTCATTAACTTTCAAACATGGCAAGTTCATACAGAGACAGTAACATACTTTTCTAAGTTCTAGTACATAGAGAGAGAGAGAGAGAGAGAGAGACCTTGGCCGGAGCTTCGGCCACACGGTAAGCATCTGCTGTGAGCCCCACCAACCATAAACCAGGAAAAACAATCTGCAAGCAAAAACCAGAAGGAACAAAAATAAAAATTCCGTTCTTTCAACTATGGCACGAATTCATCGTACGAAAGAAAATGAATATCCCACAGAGAACATACATCAAGCTGCTTCTGCTCGTTCTTGGGCCTCTTCCTAGGCCTCCGGGCAGGCCTCGACCCCGTCATGACGAATATGTCCTCCTCAATCTCCTCCTTCGACAGCGATATCCAGAACTTCCTCTTCTCCTTCCTCTCTCCCTCCTCCGCGAAGCCTCGCAACCGCACGGATTTCGGATGCTGCTGCTGCGGGCAATTCTCCTTGTCCCCGCCGAACGCACCACCGTACGCGGCGTCGTGAAACGACTCGCCGTTCCTCAACGAAAGCGGCGGGGGATTCACCGCCCTCCTCGGCCTCAGATTCCACGGCCTCCGCGCCGCTTCGGCCTCCTCCGCCTTACCGTTCTCGCCCGCGCCGCCTCCGGCCGCGTGATCCTGATGCTCCCCCTCCGGAGGCGGGAGCTGCTCGGGGGTCGCGAGGTGGTGGCTAGGGCTGCGAGAGGGGCGCGATCCGACGCGCGGCGGCCGCGATTCGGGGTCGGAGTCGTCGGGAGGCGGCGGAGGAGGGGAGTCGCCGGAGTCGGGAGGGAGGCGGCGGTTACGGTGGTGGGGGTGGGGATGGCTGGAGGAGGAGGAGGAGGTGGCGCCACCCCAGCTGAGGAAGCCAGCGAGGGAGAAGTTGTGGAGCGGCTGCTGCGACTTCACCGGCGCCGTCGCCATAGCTGGTGGGGTGGGTGGGGGGAGGGTGACGCGACGGGGCGACGACTCGAGCGAGAATGTTGTCGAGAGCGTACGCGGCTGGAGCGCCAATATGCGCCGCGCTGAGAGCGCAGATGAAGAGTGTCGAGTGAAAGAGAGAGAGAGGTGGCGTGCCGGAGGACGAAGAGGATGAAGAAGAAGAAGCATGCGTGAGAGAATGTGAAACGAAGGCTTTATATGGCGTTTGATTCTGTGTTTGTATGCAGAGGTAGTTTTGGGGGTTTGCACCTCCGACGTACTTTTACGTTATTGCCCCTGCCTTCCCATAAATTAAAAAAAAAAAAAGACAAAAAAAATAAAATGCGCGCACATACAGGAGTTGGACCAAAAGGGCTCTCTCTAGGTGTTTTCAAGAGATCCAAGACTCGAATCGAAACCTTATTTCAATCGACGAGAGCTGCTGGCTTCCACCTCCGGTCGCGATTATATTTCGATTCAGGCCGGCTGCCCGCCCGCCTGCCGGCCATGTCTCAGAAACAATTGTTAAGCATAACCATGGATGAATATAAAGAACGAGTGGCGGGGCGTAGGGATCGCAGCATGCGCTTTTCGCATTCTTGGAAATATGTTATTTTTTTAACATAAGTATGCCTTGAGAGATGCCATTGGATTAAGCATATATATATATATGCTCCCGAGTATTTGCCCTCTTTCAGCTTGAAGAACGACAATTACTTGGATGTGAAGACAACAAGCCAAGAGTTTGCTTATGCTGGTCCATCGACAAGCGGAAATTGCGTTCGATTTGTGTAACGACGGAAATTCTTCTGTCCTTTGCGTTCGTTTTTCGAAAAATAAATGACTTGAGAAAATATTTTTGCTAAAAGCCATCATTTGTATTGCTTTAAATAATTACTCAACAAAAAATATTTTCATAATCTACAACTGATTATGTCTAGATATTTCGCTGACGATGAAAATATTTCTCTTTTATTCATTTTTGTAAATGATAAAAACAATCGTTCTTATGAAAATATTTTCTAAATCGTTCATTTTAAAAAAAAACAAATGTAGCTTAGCTCTAAAGGAAAAGGTGTCCTGAATATTTTGGAGTGAGTGGAATAAGAAAGGCTAAATGGTCCGGTTGTCAATAGGGGTGTGCATTGGTCGGTCAACTTGGAACTAGATTAAACAAGCCCTACCCGACCGATTCAAGGTCACTTCGGATCCCAGCTCCAAATTTTTCGAACAAACCTGGACCGATTTGGTTCTCGATCTAGGATCTTGAACTGTCTTGGCGGCCTTATAAGTAGGAGTGAGCGATTTCAGGTTTCGTACAAGTTCTATTTGGAATATGAATTTACCCGTCGGAACATGTTCCTCATTTTTTGGAACTTGAAACCTACCCTACATATTATGGAACCCGAAACCTACCATGTCACAATTTTTAAGGTCTACACAGGTTTTACCAGTATTCTATATTGAACAACTGCAGTGAATTATTACATTTAATGATCACCACTTATTGTTACAATTCACCGATCACAACTTATATTTAAACACATGAAAAATATGAAATATTAAAAAAGTAAAAGTCTCAGTTATAAATATCCCCAAAAATGAAAGTTCATATTAGTAGTTCTAGATTATATACTAATCATTGAGTGCTGTAGTATACTGTGGGATCGTGTGAAGACATAGGTCAAGAAAAACACAATAATTTGTTCAAGGTTTCACCTATTTAGAATTTGGAATCTACCCGTTGAAATAAGTTTCCCAATTTGTGAACCTGGAACCTATTCTACATATCTTGGAACTTGAAACCGGATAAATTCCCACGGATATGATTCTCAAATTCTAAGTTTTACCCTAGAACCGTACTCATCCTTACTTACAAAGGCTGGTTCTACCCTATGACACGTATTGAATCATGATTAACCCTAATTTCTCTCTTTGTCTCTTGTCTACTTCGTTTTCTTCCAAAGTTTTCTCGGTTTTTGATAATATATTATTTTTTTATTTAGGCCTTCGTGTTTGTTTGTCTAAGTTGGAGATGGCTCGTGGATCTCAGTAGACTCGGTTGCTTCTGGATTCAAAGCTCGAGAAGTTGACTCACTTTAGCGTTAGTCATTTTGCTTGCTCTTTATGTTCTTCAGAACTAGAGATTGCATGAAGCTGGTTTCATTTTATTTTTATTTTTATGTTGAACTCATTTTTCGCAATATCGTGGTTGATGTTCGACTTACATCGATTGGTCGTATATCTGTTAAGCCTATGGTGCAATCACGTCGTGCTCAGATATGCAAGTGTGAAGTTTAAAGAAATGAAGAAGGGAAAAAGAAGCCCTGACGGGTTTTAAGTTAACGCTAGAATCAACTGGTTCGGTCCAAGGTCAAAATGGTCGATTCCCAATTTGTGAAATTGGGAACCGACCTTCATAGTGTAGGTTTCAAGTTTTACGTCTGGAAATCAACCACCTTGAAATCGATCTTCCGTAGCCGCGAAAACGCCTCTTTTAATATATCATTGTTTTTTGGTTAGCATTTTAAACAGGGAGTTTCAATTTGATTAAGGCTCTGTTTGTTTGGCGTAAATTAAAAGATTTAAAAAATATTTTTAAAAAAATAATTGCTTGTATTACTCATAATTTTTTTTTTATCATCTACGAAAATATTTAAATACAAATATTAATTTAAAAAAATTCAAAACATTCATTTTTCACTATATGAACGGAGCCTAAGCCTATTAAACTACACGTTTTCACTCGTAACAAACTATTTTGCAAACTGAATAATTTCTCCAGGCAAAGGGGTAAAAAAAACAAGGTGAAGTTGACGTGGCACAATTGCGGGGGCGTTGAAGACTCCCAATCGGATTGACGGGGCCCACTCCAACAGCCAAACCAAAGACGGTGTACGGTCGCGGTGGTTAGGCTTTTTCGGTGGAGTCGCATGACTTGATCGATGCTGGTCACAATCGATTGTCCGTGGGGCTCGGGTCGGGCTCCATAATTTGCTGACTCGGCCCGACCCACTGCGCTAGAGATGGTGACCAGATTAAAAAAAAAAAAATTTAATATCCCGAAAAATCTCAAACTAATTTTCCTATGATAAATTTATCTTCAACTAATTTTGAATGAAAAAACGGTAATATTTGTCCTCTGTTAGTTCCCGTCAATAATGTGAAATTTCTAAACTGGACGACACGTGGTAATTATTCACACGAAAATTCATATCAATTTGGGTTAAATTTATCACAAATGTATTAGTTGGAGATTCTCGATGACTCGAAAATTTATTTGGGGTAAATTTATCATTGATGCATTAGTTTGAAATTTTTTTGTAGTATTAACCATTTTATAATGCGGAATATCCAAACTAATTCCATTGTTACACGCAAATCGTCAATTCCATTCCGTCGCTGTTCATCATTCTCTTGTAATAATCTTTTGGTCACGCTTGGGACATGTATATGTTAACTCCCAACTGCATCTGTACCCATAAATGTAATCCCATAAATGACAATATCATTTGATTTTGAAGGCTCGATGGTGATCTAATCACGAAAGTCGTTGCATCGTCGTCTAACACTTCGTCACTCAGCCAATCTTTTGGAGCCGATCATTACTCGGAACGGAAGATCAATCTCTGTTTAGTGTATTGCATAATGCAATTAGGACGAGTTCATGACTAAACTCGAATATAATCACAGAATAAAGTATGGAGATGATGATGATGGTGATGGTTATTATCGGTAATATTAGCATTAAAATGGCCCCTAGCTCATCAAAATGGACAGGTACCTAAATGTGCTGTGTTCATTTAATATATAGTTTTTAATACAAATTGAGGATCTAGATCATCAACCAATCTAGAGGGAGACCCCGACGAGCGGGGCTTCATTTGGTCAACTTGCTCATTCTCCGCGGTCAAACACATTTTCTAGTCTCACCTCGTGGTCGACTTGAACGAAGCCTTGCGCCTTCAATTAGATAAATAACAAAGTAAAAAGAAGAAGAAGAAGGATAAATAACACCCAATTCACCAAAAAATAAAAAAGAAGAAGAGAAGAGATATGTTATTCTTCATGTCACTTTATAATTTAAATGTCCCTGAAAATTTAGGCTTCGTTTGTTTTGCAAAAAATGAATGATTTGAAAATCATTTACCTTAAGATGATCGCTTAAAATAATTAGTCAATAAAAAATATTTTCATCATCGACAATAGTTTATATCTAAATATTTTTGTTTACGATGAATTTTGTTTTTGTTTATTCAATTTTGCAAGCGATGTGAACAATTAGTTTAAAAGAAAATGTTTTCCAAATCACTCATTTTTCGCGAAATAAACGGAGCCGGTGTGGTTTTTTTTTTTAAACGAAAAACTCATAATTTGGAAAACATTTTTCAAAAAATGATCTCCCGTATCGCTTATAAAAATGAATAAATGAAAAATACTTTCATGACTCACGAAAATAATTAAGCACAAATTATTATCGATAATGAAAATAGTTTTCATTGACTAATTTTTCTAAGTGATATAACCAATAATTTCTGGAAAAATATTTTTCAATTTTCGAGTTTTCTGTGAAACAAATGGTCATATGGATTTTTAGCCAAGATATGATTGGATAGAATATGATATGAAATCTAGGGATTTTGCTATATCATGTTCATTGTTTGGTGAATCGCAGTAATAAAGCTGCATATTTTCATATCATATTTTGTCCATTGTTTGATATTTACGACATGTTAAGTGAAGTAAATGGAGATTGTAAAAATCTCTCCTAATTCAATGCCAAATCTAGTTAGAGAGAGAAAATATGATCATTTACTTTTGCAATTATGAAAAGTATAGTGCTTTGACTTTCTCGCTACTTTCGTGAAATTTCAACAAGAACCACAAAGTGACGAAGGAGAAGGAGTTTCGACTCTCTTGCTGCTTTCGTGGATTTTTGACGTGAACCAGAAAGTTATGAAGAAGAATAAGTTTTAACTCTCTCGCCATTTTCGTGGAGCTTTGATGTAAACCAAAAACTACGGAGTGGTGAAGTTTCAGCGTGAGCTAGAGATACAGAGGAGAAGAGATGGAGAGGATAAGGTTTTTTTTTAGAAATTTCATAGCCCATCATTCTTCGAAAATTAGAAAGATCCTTTGCAAGTTTGAATTTATTCATTTAAAGTCTAGGTTCTTTTACTTCATTT